>CM055266.1:25932117-26489027 GCA_029237695.1 Conchocele bisecta
CTATATTTTAGTGCGCGAAGTGTACAATGCTATTATGACCAGAGGCAATGTTGAATATCCCCCACCCACTTGAATTTCTATCTATACATATTGAATACAATTGAATTATTTTAGTAGCCCTGTGATTATGACATGAAATCCTTGTTATGCCGTGTTTTAACCCACAGGTAATTCTACCGTGTCTTGGATGGTCAATTATTGTTTGTATATACATGAAACACCTTTCTAAACAATGTACAAAACAATTAAAATGCGCCCGGGTGCAGATATAATATGATGCTGGGTCTAGTTTTCGGGTAGACTAACATGCCATGTCTCTATATCATTTTTCATTATCTGACTTTTATTATTTGCTTTGCTATACTTGTCAGGGCTCAACACTAAGGCACGTCCGACCAACCGGGTCTAGTAAAAATTTGGTCCGGTCGTGTCAATTTTCCCGGAATACCATTGTCGGTAGGGTGACTGGTCATGTTCCAATTTGACCAAAGTCTCTGCCAAAAATAAAACGGTATTAGTTCACCTTTTATTTTTCTGGTAATAACAAACAAAACTTCGAAGAAAGATCGCTGATTGACAGTTCGAAAATAGTTTATTTACAACTCCAGGCGGACTTGTTTGCCTAGGCTTCGGGTATGATATTTGTAGTAGGCCTCTGTATTTCGTACCCAAACTAAAACGTACCATCAATGCTACCATCGAATATGATAATTTAATGAGGGAATTTAAAATTATGTGTACACTGAAGTACGTCTCTTAGTTATACCCCCACAAACAAAGTTTGTTGGGGGTATATAGGAGTCAGCTTGTCGGTCGGCTGAAAATCGGTCTGTCGTCTTGGTTCTGTTGGAAATTCCCTTCCGCTCTATATCTTCTACACCGATGCATTGGATGATCAAATGCTTGGACAAATGTTTCTCATGATAGAAGGTGTGTCGCGATCAATAACCACACACCTACGTCCAAGGTCACAGTTGAAGGTCAAAGGTCAAACCTATCGAAATTCCCTTCCGCTCTATATCTCTACACCGTGCATGGATTATCAAATGGCTTGGCACAAATGTTTCTATGATGAGAAGGTGTGTCGCGATCAATAACCACGCACCTAGTCCGGTCAGAAGGTCAAACAAATTGAAATTCCCTTCCGTCTATATCTTCACACCGTGCATGGATTATCAAATGGCTTGGCAGTTTCTCATGATAGAAGGTCGCGTCATCAAACACACCTACGTCCAAGGTCACAGAGGTCAAAGTCAAACCTATGAAATTCCCCTTCCGCTCTATATCTTCTACACCGATGCATGGATTATCAAAGGCTTGGCACAAATGTTTCTCATGATGAGAAGGTGTGTCGCGATCAATAACCACACACCTACGTCCAAGGTCACAGTTGAAGGTCAAAGGTCAAACCTATCGAAATTCCCTTCCGCTCTATATCTTCTCACGAGCATGATTATCAATGGCTTGGACAAATGGATTGATGAAAGTGTGTCGCGATAAAACCACACCTACGTCAAGGTCACAGTTAAGTCAAAGGTCAAACCTATGAAATTCCCTTCCTCTATATCTTACACCGAGCATGGATTATCGAAATGGCTTGGCACAAATGTTTGTCATGATGAGTGTCGCGATCAATAACCGCACCTACGTCCAAGGTCAAGGTCACAGTTGAAGATCAAAGGTCAAACCTATTGAAATTCCCTTCCGCTCTATATCTTCTACACCGAGGCATGGATTATCACACTATGCCCAGGGTCAAGGTCACAGACTTGATGCGTTTGAAACCTTAACGCTCTGCTAAATGGCTTATAATCAAAAATGCCTCGTTTTCTTTGGCTGCCAGTGGGGGTATTCGTGTGTAACGACAGGCCACATTTCTAGTTCGATCAGTTTTTTTGGCTGGACTGTTTAAATATATTATCAACAATGCAAAGCTCAATACCGCACAGCATTATTATATTCTGATGTAATTTTGACCGGATCCCGATAAAAGAACCAAACTAAATCCTAACAAACAAGTCCGGAGTAAAGCTAATTTACATTAAGAATTAGAACGATCTACGATTGGTTGATGGTGCTTCATTCACCAAATAACAATTTGATTGATTGGAAGCTGTCAGAAATATACGCAAACAGAGCGTACAGTACGTATTGATCATAAAATTATCTTGAAAAAAAAAAAGAGTGAATTCTCATAGCGCAGATCATGTAATCGGCCAGTGACTCGGCAATTACACACAGTGGATCAAATGTGTCCAAAAATCGTTTGTATTGGCTCAGGCATGCTGCTGAGCATGTGATCCACATCGCTAATAAATCTTGTGCCCTGATATGAGCATATTGAAAATGAGTAACTGATATGGAATATTCTATGTCACTTAAAGTTCCTGTTTTGTTGGGCTCGGAGGCAGAATCAATGGACATTAGAATTTGCCATTTAATGAATCATTATTCATTGATCTGACACCTTGGATAAGATGTATTTAATCATCACCAATTGAAAACAAAACACGAAATGGTCAAACCATAAGTGCCTGCTGCTGACGTTTTTTGGCTTGTTTTCAGTAATGATGTGAATATTAGCTGCATTCCAGACACTTCCATGATTAATTTGTGTAGTTATAACTTTATTATTACTCTTTCAGAAGTAACCTCTTTCAGAAGTAAACAACTGGTTTCTTGAACGTTAAACCTTCCAATGATGCAACTAGTAAATTACATTCAAACACATACCGGTACCTGTATTATCACGATCACTATGTTAGCCGATTTGAACATGACTTAGTACTGTGTTTCGTGAAACTGTGATGGTTAGTTCCATTAATTATATTTTCTCTTGTCATTTACAATGGCCTATACCTTTTTCAAATGTCCCCAACTTTGTGTATGAGTGGGTCAACTGGCCCCACTTTAAACATTCCTGGAATGCACCAGGGCTGTACAAATTGGCACGCCCGACGCCCGGGACAAGTCGGTTTTAATCTCGGGCAAGTGCCTCTATGCTGGAATTTAGTCCCGGGCAAGTCACTATTTTCTGTTAGAACGTCCCGCCACAAGCCCGTTTTTTGAAACCGGACTGTCATAAACTGAATCCCAAAACTGACCACTTTATCGATCGATAACGCTGCGGGCGTCCTGGCGATTCGCAGCTACTGTGTTACACAGTACCTGTGTATCGCAATAAAGTGATATAGCAATCTACAGCGACCCTGATTATATTAATTTAATCGAATTTGAAAGTAAATAGCGAATTAGCGAAAATATTCTGCGGCGATCGATGGTTATTGATTTATTTTATGTATGTTAACGTTTTCGTCTCACTGCGTCGACAGGCCAAGAGAAAAAAAGTGAAATTGAATGGGATGGACATACTATGAAGGTATGTTTGATTCCCAATGCGATGTTTGAACCCACAACCTCCAGATTGGAAGTCGGTGTTCTAAGCCCTAGGTCACAACCCATACAGTTGTTTCTGTCAAAATGTTCCGGGTTTATACGTGTACAAAGTGTTGTGCGTTGCGTATCCGTTGAGTTTCCGTTAGTTGCGTTTCAAACCGTGTGTCGTCTACGTGTAATACGTTTTCGACCATGCGTTGCGTTTCCCCACTCTTGCGCATGCGCGAAAGTCGAACAAACCGTGTTCAACGCATTGAGTTTCAAAAGCGTTGTATACGTTTACAAACGTATACAACGGTTGTAAACAACGTATTGAGTTTCAAAAGCGTGTAATCCGTGTACAACGGTTGTATACATATACAACGGTTGTAAACGTATACAACGGTTGTAAACGTATACAACGCTAAGGTAAACCGTTTAAACGATTTAACGCTTTCTTTGACGAACGGTTACACGCATATACATGTACACAGCACCGTACAGATGAAACCGTGTTATACGTATAGCACGTTTCCACGGGTTTTAATGCATTACACGTTTTGGTATGCCAACCTTGTATCGCGTAGAATGCGCATGCTCTGATCGTTCTTCGTGTGTGTATATATACTTCTAGACTCACTGCAGGGCTTCTAACATTTTCAGTTTTCCGGTTCTGGACCGATTTTTGAACTCTCAGACCGATTGAGATTTGAAAACTAGTCTTAAAAATCGGTCCGAGAAAAATTGCCAGTCGGCTGCTATTTCGCTATAAACCTTGTAAATTTACCGGTTTTTGACCACCAAGTAATTTATGACACATATCCGCGGGCCATATCCGTGTTAAACCAGTGTGCAGCTCGCTGTGTATTCAGTTTCTCCAAATATCGATTAATCTTAACACACGCGTGGGACAGGTGTATAGCGGATTAGTGACTGAAATAGACTGGCTTCAGCGTAAAGATAATACGAGAGTTCCTAGACTCGCCATTTCTGATGATGTTAAAATAAAATAAAGAAACCATGCACTGTGTTTATCTGTGTTCGTAATATTTAACCCCAAGTAACTGACACGGACTATCGGCCCGGGCTATTCCATATTAAGTTAGGAACTGTTACATTACTCTACATTAGGCGTCATTTTTGTGTATATAAAATGTACATAGGAATGCGGCAGATCATGATGAGCCGGCTCTCGTGATCTACAATTCTCAAACATTCTGATAAACGACAAGGTACATCTGTCGTGTTAAAAGCGTGACTCATTAGTCATCAGGGATTAGGGATCAATTGAAGTGCTAAATCACACCGCCGATGTACTTTGAACTCGATCTGAGGGTATATATTCGCGATATTTTAAAAGGGACGAAACAAGGACGCCTCGAAGCGATCGGGGCCGAACAGGTATTTGCGTTAAAACGTGTAACCGTTGTACACGTTTCAACGCTTTACATATAGCTACACGCTTCCAGGTAAAGCGTTTGTACACGTTTCAACTCTTTCACCTCGCTACATATGTATACGCCAAAGCGTGTTATACGCGTTGAAGCTAAACGTATTACACGCTTTAAAACTAAACGGTTTGACAATGTGTATTACACGTGTACGAACCGTATTATACGTTTAAACAACGTATACAACGCTTGTAAACTAAACGGTTTGACAATGTGTATTACACGTGTACGAACCGTATTATACGTTTAAACAACGTATACAACGCTACAGCAAACCGTTGCGTTCGCGTTGCGTTCGCGTTGAGTTTCAAGCGTTTGAGTGCAAAAAGGTTGTCTACGGTGGAACAAAAACGGAGACTGCACTGTACCTTATAAACGAAGGAAAGAAATGCTCCTAACGAGCGACCATACGTACTTAGAATAACAGCTGATGTAACGCGCAGTAAACTGAAATGGCCTACGTGACAATTGACATTTACGTTCCAACAAGATTTTCACGGTGTGTAATCGATCGTATTTCCTCGCCATCATATGAAACCCGACTCGAGAAACACAAATTAAGTTGTGGATTTCTGAATTTGTTAATTGTTTGTACGGTCTAAGAAATCAAACAAATGTGACAATTCTTTTTACAAAGTATTAGAATCGTCTAAGGAGACAATTCTCATGTGTTGCCAAAAACATGTTTTATTAAGACATCGGACAAATGTGAAAAGAAAACCCGAATAATTGATATTTCTTTACAAAAACATATTTTGACAACATTTGAGAATCGTCTTAGGAAACGATTCTCATGTGCTGCCAAATCTTGGTTTTATCAAAAAAATCAAACAAATGTGAAATTCCACAAGCTAATTGTGTAATTATCAATTCATCGGCTATTGCCAATGACGTGAGCGACTACATAGCGTGGTTTTGGTTATGTTTGTTTCCACAGAATTCTAAAGGTCAGTCACACTTTGCACGTGAAACTGGAAAGGGTTAGCGACTGATGATTGTAAACACCATCAGGTGTGCAGCTAGACCGAAAATGATATGTCGCAAATGTGCTAATTGGGGATGGGTGGGTACGGCCATATTTCTTTTTTGTTACAATCTCGCGTTTTTGCGATCTCGATCTCGCCTTCCACTTTTGGAAATACGATTTGCCCATGCATGTGTAGACAGCATGCGTGTTGGATTTGCGTTCTACGTACGTACATGCATATAAAGCATGCTAGTTCGAATTGCATTCTACGTACGTACATGTAATGTATGCGCAAAACTCAATTTCAACACGCATGCATTCTACACACACATATTACAGGCCCGTAGCCAGACCTGTTTGAAGGGGGGGGGTTCGTTTCGAAGGCCCAAGGGGCCTGAGGTATCTAGGGGGTCCGGCGGCATGCCCCCCCCCCCACCCCCCCCCCCCCCCCCCCCCCCCCCCCCCCCCCCCCCCCGGGAAAATTTGAAATATAGGTGGGTGGTCTGAAATGCAATTTCCTGCATTCTCCGCAACAGCCGAGTTTCTAACTGTGACCTTCCATACCCGATTTTTTTTTCCTGAAAAATTGGACCTCGAGGCTGGGCGTGGGGGGGGGGGGGACGTCGTCCGTCCGACCCCCCACCCCCCCCCAGGCTACGAGCCTGCATAAATGACTTGAACAAACGTATTTCCAAAAGCGGAAGGCGACAATTGTGAAAAGGCCGAGGCGAAAACGCGACATCGCGGTCTCGAAAACGCGAGATAGCCAGGCGAAAACGCGAGAATGAATACAATAGAATCTCACGTTTTCGCCTCGCGATTTGGTCTCGCGTTTTCACGATCTTGTGTATAGGTCGACGATGCGATACAGTAACCTAACCAATAACACGTATCGAAATATGTTGTTTTTTTTGCTCAATAAACGTGTATTGGCAGCACATTAGAATCGTCTCCTAAGACGAGTATCATTTTTTGTCAAATTATGTTTTTGTTAAGAAATATAGATGTTTGTCCACATGTGTTCTATTTCTTAATAAAAACGTAACAATGTTTTTGCAGCACATGAGAATCGTCTCCTACGACAATGTTTACGTGTCCTATTAGGGACATGTGGCAACCTCGCGTTTTCGAGCTTTGGAGACGAAAACGCGAAATTCTATCATATTCAATCTCGCGTTTTGCAAACACGTCGCACATGCACATGATGCATGAGCAAAACTAATCCGAATTTTTCAAAAGCGAAAGGCGAGATCGCGAAAACGCGAGACGATTCTCACTATTTTAGGAAACGATTTTTATGTTTTATTATTGTCGATAAATGTGTTGAGTATGCACTTGTCGCAACGTTATGTCCGCGGTGGCACAGTGACAAAAGACCACAAGAATAAATATGTACTATACAATGTGTATTATTATAGATATTTAATATAATATGTATATGTGCCAAGTGCTCAATTGTATTATATTTAACAACTATGATAATAGTTTTTGTTTTGGGACAGTTTCGTATAGAAATCTTACGAGGACAAGTCACTTTTTCAAAATTACTTGCCCTGAAAATTATATTTTCCGGGACAAGTCCGGGCAAGTCACTTTTGTCAAGTCACTTGTCCGGGACAAGTGGCTAAAAAATCAATTTGTACAGCCCTGTGCACACTGAATAGGTTTCAAAACTGTCCGCTTCAATATTTCATAATTGATTGCCATTGACATATGCTTTATATGCATGTACATGTAGTACCAAACAGACGCAGAAAATCACGGTCGGTTCGTGAACAAAATTATGTCAATGATAAAAATGATCAGTATTTAGTCCAAACACTGGATTTGTTGGCATTTTTAAAGGACTTAATATAGGTAATGTCATGCTTATTTTAATCACCTGACGTAAAGCACATCGCGGCTGCAGACATGTCTACAAATTACAAAATATGTGAATACTCCGAAAAGTCTGACTACCCCGAAAACTGGCGTCATGACCATAGTACTTAGAAAGGTACAAAACTCCCATTTGCCACCATTGAAACAAAAAGCCACGCGATGTAGTCATCTGGCATAGATTTTACAGTTGCTGATACGTTAACATAAATCTCAAAGATTTCGAGCGTAAACTGCACTAAAAACGCGTCTCGCTAACCTGAATTCGCTTTTTAAAATCAAACCCGTTCTAAGTACTATTATGTTTACAACCGGGCGCATTTGAATTGTTTTGTACATTGTTTAGAACGGTGTTTCATGTATATACAAACAATAATTGACCATCCAAGACTCGCAGATGGCATCTGCTCGCTGAAACATATTGGATATCTCCACAAAGTTTTCTACTCTTTGGAGGCTGAAGTCATGTGTTAAACAGAATCTCAAATTCGTTTCCCTTTGATATATTTATGAAACATGTGCGCTTCTCGTTTTGTAAATTTCATATCAAATGGAATGTTTGAATATGGTAGTGTATGGATGAGTATGGCATCTGGTAGTGTAAACAAAATGGTGAGCAGCATGCTGGATCAGCATAGCAAAATTGGTATTAAACTTGAAGCAGAACGATCCAGTGACATCCTGACAGGTTAGTTTGTTCGTTTAACAGTTAATTTAGTAAATAAGACAGCTATTCCAACAGCAGGGTCTGAGGGTTTTACACATTTTGAATATATTCAGAATAATTAATTACCAAACTATCGGAATGTGATGAAATTGTGCCACAGTGTAGCAATTGATCGGCTTGTTTATTCCAAAATCCACATATTTTATTATGACGTACGCAAGGCTAAATTTGACGTGAATTGCGCATTAGCCAATGCGCAGAATTAGCCAAAATGACAGTAGGTGCATTCTGGTATACATGTAGGTGTCAACAATTTTGGACGTACAGATTCATTATTAAAGAAAATGGTGCTGTGGTTGATTACAAAACTTTGTCTCTAATGACCTTGATGTTGAAAGGCCGTAGAGCCCCACCCAATCAAACATTCAATGATTCACATTTATTCTATTTTGATAAATTATAATATTAGTAGATTAGTTTGTCCTGAATCAAAGTATAACCCAGTGTCTTTCACAATATTTGATCATTTATGCACTGTATTATTGTTTATTCTGCTTCCAGCACAATGCAGATCTTTGTGAAGACGCTCACAGGGAAGACGATCACCTTGGAAGTCGAGGCATCCGACTCAATTGAAAATGTGAAGGCCAAGATCCAAGACAAGGAGGGCATCCCCCCAGACCAGCAGAGATTGATCTTTGCCGGCAAGCAGCTGGAAGATGGGCGCACACTGTCCGACTACAACATACAGAAGGAGTCCACTCTCCACCTTGTCCTCCGACTCCGGGGAGGTACGTTGAGCCGTCTTTCATGTGTGACCTGTGTAGTTACCAAGCTATAATGAACTAACAAAGAAATAGCACATGACCAAATTGGTCCACCTATAAATAAACCACATGCGGTCCACTCGTTATACAGTCGCACAACTTTATTTTACAACCTTGTTTGGTGGTCCAGGCGGCGGCCAGGGTATCCGTGAGACTACTCGCTTCTCTAGTTTCAATTGCCTTTTATTTATAAGTGTTAATTTCACACACTATAATGGGCTGGGGAAAGGCCTGCATTTAATTTCGTCGACCGACAACAAAAACCCTGTCCAGATAATGGCATACAAAAGTCCAACATGCAGCAAATTGTTTCTCCCTGTATTAATAACCTGATTTGCATACATGACATTCATTGTCCTAATCTTCAGTTGTTTTTCCTTCACTACAGGAATGCAAATCTTCGTGAAAACACTGACCGGCAAAACGATAACCCTGGAAGTCGAGGCGTCGGACTCTATAGAAAATGTGAAGGCCAAGATCCAAGACAAGGAGGGCATCCCCCCAGACCAGCAGAGATTGATCTTTGCCGGCAAGCAGCTGGAAGATGGGCGCACACTGTCCGACTACAACATCCAGAAGGAGTCCACTCTCCACCTTGTCCTCCGACTCCGGGGAGGTACGTTGAGCCGTCTTTCATGTGTGACCAGTGTAGTCACACCGACTATGTAGACTATGCAGATCTATGTAGTCTTAATCAGGGCCTGCAATGTTCTCATTTTGTGTGCATCTAACACTATCAATCGTGAAATGTTCATATATCTTGGTGGATTTGTCACATGCTGCCAAGACTGAAGTGATCCGTTGTAGGAAGGGTGACTTTCACCGGATCAGGACAGTTTCAGTGTTATTTCAATGCGGAATGTATATAGTGCTACCCCATGCATGTGCATTCCAGTCAGTATATGACCTTGCTGTTGAACGGACGTAAAAAAAACTGCAAATTTGTACTAGAAATCAACCAGTGGATTGGTTGAGGCTGGTATATGATATAACGGCACATGTACGGGAATGACACTGTTTTGCTTGCATACTTTGTGGCTGACCGGAGAAATGGGGCTTGTGTTCCGCGACCAGTGTAGATCTGGATCAACATGTGGAATCGCAGTGTGATCACGATCTGCACTGTTCATCATTCCATCAATGAGACGCCCCATGGTTCTAATAAGCAATGTATATCATTGTCAGACTAAGGGTGCGGTTTTATCGGGTTTTGCAATGGTCAAATATGCTATAAGCCACATTTCTCCAGTCACGGCCACACGTGATCAGCAGCAGTTATTTTGGCTGTATTGTCGTATAGGAAGCACCTTGTGTCGAGTTTTGAGGCTGCTGGGTTCTCCAACATCCCCGTCTTCATAGCATAACATGCATGCTGGACAATTGTTCTACATACGTGTATCATGTTTTCTCTACCCACTCGCAGGAATGCAGATCTTCGTGAAGACACTGACAGGCAAGACGATCACCCTGGAAGTCGAGGCATCCGACTCCATTGAAAATGTGAAGGCCAAGATCCAAGACAAGGAGGGCATCCCCCCAGACCAGCAGAGATTGATCTTTGCCGGCAAGCAGCTGGAAGATGGGCGCACACTGTCCGACTACAACATACAGAAGGAGTCCACTCTCCACCTTGTCCTCCGACTCCGGGGAGGTACGTTGAGCCATCTTTCATGTGTGACCAGTGTAGTTACCGCGCTATAATGAACTAACAAAGAAATAGCACATGACCAAATTGGTCCACTTCAGGCAAGTGACCATTATAAATAAACCACATGCGGTCCACTCGTTATACAGTCGCCCAACTTTATTTTACCCCACCCCCGTCGGCATACGATGTATGTCTAGGGGTATATAGTATTTGTATGTCCGTCCATACGATTTACATTACAACCTTGTTTGGTGGTCCAGGCGGCGGCCAGTGTATCCGTGAGACTACTCGCTTCTCTAGTTTCAATTGCCTTTTATTTATAAGTGTTATTTCACACACTATAATGGGCTGGGGAAAGGCCTGCATTTAATTTTGTCGACTGACAACAAAAACCCTGTCCAGATAATGGCATACAAAAGTGCACTAGCCGGTGAGGAGCTCAACTGGTGTCGAATATCATAGGACCATTTTCTTCCCATAATCTGGCTAACGTATAAAATTGTTCTCCAACATGCAGCAAATTGTTTCTCCCTGTATTAATAACCTGATTTGCTTGCATACATGACATTCATTGTCCTAATCTTCAGTTGTTTTTCCTTCACTACAGGAATGCAAATCTTCGTGAAAACACTGACCGGCAAAACGATAACCCTGGAAGTCGAGGCGTCAGACTCTATAGAAAATGTGAAGGCCAAGATCCAAGACAAGGAGGGCATCCCCCCAGACCAGCAGAGATTGATATTTGCCGGCAAGCAGCTGGAAGATGGGCGCACACTGTCCGACTACAACATCCAGAAGGAGTCCACTCTCCACCTTGTCCTCCGACTCCGGGGAGGTACATTGAGCCGTCTTTCATGTGTGACCAGTGTAGTCACACCGACCAGTCTGCAGATCTATGTAGTCTTAATCAGGGCCTGCAATGTTCTCATTTTGTGTGCATCTAACACTATCAATCGTGAAATGTTCATATATCTTGGTGGATTTGTCACATGCTGCCAAGACTGAAGTGATCCGTTGTAGGAAGGGTGACTTGCACCGGATCAGGACAGTTTCAGTGTTATTTTAATGCGGAATGTATATAGTGCTACCCCCATGCATGTGCATTCCAGTCAGTATATGACCTTGCTGTTGAACGGACGTAAAAAAAACTGCAAATTTGTACTAGAAATCAACCAGTGGATTGGTCGAGGCTGGTATATGATATAACGATACATGTCCGGGAATGACACTGTTTTGCTTGCATACTTTGTGGCTGACCGGAGAAATGGGGCTTGTGTTCCGCGACTAGTGTAGATCTGGATCAACATGTGGAATTGCAGTGTGATCACGATCTGCACTGTTCACCATTCCATCAGTGAGACGCCCCATGGTTCTAATAAGCAATGTATATCACTAAGTGCAGACTAAGGTGCATTTTTTCGGGTTTTACAATGGTCAAATATGCATACCAGCCACATTTCTCCAGTCACGGGCACAGGTGATCAGCAGCAGTTATTTTGGCTGTATTGTCGTATAGGAAGCACCTTGTGTCGAGTTTTGAGGCTGCTGGGTTCTCCAACATCCCCGTCTTCATAGCATAACATGCATGCTGGACAATTGTTCTACATACGTGTATCATGTTTTCTCTACCCACTCGCAGGAATGCAGATCTTCGTAAAGACACTGACAGGCAAGACGATCACCCTGGAAGTCGAGGCGTCCGACTCCATTGAAAATGTGAAGGCCAAGATCCAAGACAAGGAGGGCATCCCCCCAGACCAGCAGAGATTGATCTTTGCCGGCAAGCAGCTGGAAGATGGGCGCACACTGTCCGACTACAACATCCAGAAGGAGTCCACTCTCCACCTTGTCCTCCGACTCCGGGGAGGTACGTTGAGCCATCTTTCATGTGTGACCAGTGTAGTTACCGCGCTATAATGAACTAACAAAGAAATAGCACATGACCAAATTCGTCCACTTCAGGCAAGTGCCCATTATAAATAAACCACATGCGGTCCACTCGTTATACAGTCGCCCAACTTTATTTTACCCCACCCCCGTCGGCATACGATGTATGTCTAGGGGTATATAGTATTTGTATGTCCGTCCATACGATTTACATTACAACCTTGTTTGGTGGTCCAGGCGGCGGCCAGGGTATCCGTGAGACTACTCGCTTCTCTAGTTTCAATTGCCTTTTATTTATAAGTGTTATTTCACACACTATAATGGGCTGGGGAAAGGCCTGCATTTAATTTTGTCGACTGACAACAAAAACCCTGTCCAGATAATGGCATACAAAAGTGCACTAGCCGGTGAGGAGCTCAACTGGTGTCGGATATCATAGGACCATTTGCTTCCCATAATCTGGCCAACGTATAAAATTGTTCTCCAACATGCATCAAATTGTTTCTCCCTGTATTAATAACCTGATTTGCATACATGACATTCATTGTCCTAATCTTCAGTTGTTTTTCCTTCACTACAGGAATGCAAATCTTCGTGAAAACACTGACCGGCAAAACGATAACCCTGGAAGTCGAGGCGTCGGACTCTATAGAAAATGTGAAGGCCAAGATCCAAGACAAGGAGGGCATCCCCCCAGACCAGCAGAGATTGATCTTTGCAGGCAAGCAGCTGGAAGATGGGCGCACACTGTCCGACTACAACATCCAGAAGGAGTCCACTCTCCACCTTGTCCTCCGACTCCGGGGAGGTACGTTGAGCCGTCTTTCATGTGTGACCAGTGTAGTCACACCGAGCAGTCTGCAGATATATGTAGTCTTAATCAGGGCCTGCAATGTTCTCATTTTGTGTGCATCTAACACTGTCAATCGTGAAATGTTCATGTATCTTGGTGGATTGTCACATGCTGCCAAGACTGAAGTGATCCCCGTTGTAGGAAGGGTGACTGGCACCGGATCAGGACAGTTTCAGTGTTATTTCAATGCGGAATGTATATAGTGCTACCCCCATGCATGTGCATTCCAGTCAATATATGACCTTGCTGTTGAACGGACGTAAAAAAAAACTGCAAATTTGTACTAGAAATCAACCAGTGGATTGGTCGAGGCTGGTATATGATATAACGGCACATGTCCGGGAATGACACTGTTTTGCTTGCATACTTTGTGGCTGACCGGAGAAATGGGGCTTGTGTTCCGCGACCAGTGTAGATCTGGATCAACATGTGGAATTGCAGTGTGATCACGATCTGCACTGTTCATCATTCCATCAGTGAGACGCCCCATGGTTCTAATAAGCAATTAGACTAAGGGTGCAGTTTTATCGGGTTTTACAATGGTCAAATATGCTATAAGGCACATTTCTCCAGTCACGGGCACACGTGATCAGCAGCAGTTATTTTGGCTGTATTGTCGTATAGGAAGCACCTTGTGTCGAGTTTTGAGGCTGCTGGGTTCTCCAACATCCCCGTCTTCATGGCATTAACATGCATGCTGGACAATTGTTCTACACAGTGTATCATGTTTTCTCTACCCACTCGCAGGAATGCATATCTTCGTGAAGACACTGACAGGCAAGACGATCACCCTGGAAGTCGAGGCGTCGACTCCATTGAAAATGTGAAGGCCAAGATCCAAGACAAGGAGGGCATCCCCCAGACCAGCAGAGATTGATCTTTGCCGGCAAGCAGCTGGAAGATGGGCGCACACTGTCCGACTACAACATCCAGAAGGAGTCCACTCTCCACCTTGTCCTCCGACTCCGGGGAGGTACGTTGAGCCATCTTTCATGTGTGACCAGTGTAGTTACCGCGCTATAATGAACTAACAAAGAAATAGCACATGACCAAATTCGTCCACTTCAGGCAAGTGCCCATTATAAATAAACCACATGTGGTCCACTCGTTATACAGTCGCCCAACTTTATTTTACCCCACCCCCGTCGGCATACGATGTATGTCTAGGGGTATATAGTATTTGTATGTCCGTCCATACGATTTACATTACAACCTTGTTTGGTGGTCCAGGCGGCGGCCAGGGTATCCGTGAGACTACTCGCTTCTCTAGTTTCAATTGCCTTTTATTTATAAGTGTTATTTCACACACTATAATGGGCTGGGGAAAGGCCTGCATTTAATTTTGTCGACTGACAACAAAAACCCTGTCCAGATAATGGCATACAAAAGTGCACTAGCCGGTGAGGAGCTCAACTGGTGTCGGATATCATAGGACCATTTGCTTCCCATAATCTGGCCAACGTATAAAATTGAAAATTCTCCAACATGCATCAAATTGTTTCTCCCTGTAATTAATAACCTGATTTGCATACATGACATTCATTGTCCTAATCTTCAGTTGTTTTTCCTTCACTACAGGAATGCAAATCTTCGTGAAAACACTGACCGGCAAAACGATAACCCTGGAGTCGAGGCGTCGGACTCTATAGAAAATGTGAAGGCCAAGATCCAAGACAAGGAGGGCATCCCCCCAGACCAGCAGAGATTGATCTTTGCAGGCAAGCAGCTGGAAGATGGGCGCACACTGTCCGACTACAACATCCAGAAGGAGTCCACTCTCCACCTTGTCCTCCGACTCCGGGGAGGTACGTTGAGCCGTCTTTCATGTGTGACCAGTGTAGTCACACCGAGCAGTCTGCAGATATATGTAGTCTTAATCAGGGCCTGCAATGTTCTCATTTTGTGTGCATCTAACACTGTCAATCGTGAAATGTTCATGTATCTTGGTGGATTGTCACATGCTGCCAAGACTGAAGTGATCCGTTGTAGGAAGGGTGACTGGCACCGGATCAGGACAGTTTCAGTGTTATTTCAATGCGGAATGTATATAGTGCTACCCCCATGCATGTGCATTCCAGTCAGTATATGACCTTGCTGTTGAACGGACGTAAAAAAAAACTGCAAATTTGTACTAGAAATCAACCAGTGGATTGGTCGAGGCTGGTATATGATATAACGGCACATGTCCGGGAATGACACTGTTTTGCTTGCATACTTTGTGGCTGACCGGGAGAAATGGGGCTTGTGTTCCGCGACCAGTGTAGATCTGGATCAACATGTGGAATTGCAGTGTGATCACGATCTGCACTGTTCATCATTCCATCAGTGAGACGCCCCATGGTTCTAATAAGCAATTAGACTAAGGGTGCAGTTTTATCGGGTTTTACAATGGTCAAATATGCTATAAGGCACATTTCTCCAGTCACGGGCACACGTGATCAGCAGCAGTTATTTTGGCTGTATTGTCGTATAGGAAGCACCTTGTGTCGAGTTTTGAGGCTGCTGGGTTCTCCAACATCCCCGTCTTCATGGCATAACATGCATGCTGGACAATTGTTCTACATACGTGTATCATGTTTTCTCTACCCACTCGCAGGAATGCAGATCTTCGTGAAGACACTGACAGGCAAGACGATCACCCTGGAAGTCGAGGCGTCCGACTCCATTGAAAATGTGAAGGCCAAGATCCAAGACAAGGAGGGCATCCCCCCAGACCAGCAGAGATTGATCTTTGCCGGCAAGCAGCTGGAAGATGGGCGCACACTGTCCGACTACAACATCCAGAAGGAGTCCACTCTCCACCTTGTCCTCCGACTCCGGGGAGGTACGTTGAGCCGTCTTTCATGTGTGACCAGTGTAGTTACCGCGCTATAATGAACTAACAAAGAAATAGCACATGACCAAATAGGTCCACTTCAGGCAAGTGACCATTATAAATAAACCACATGCGGTCCACTCGTTATACAGTCGTCCCAACTTTATTTTACCCCACCCCCGTCGGCATACGATGTATGTCTAGGGGTATATAGTATTTGTATGTCCGTCCATACGATTTACATTACAACCTTGTTTGGTGGTCCAGGTGGCGGCCAGGGTATCCGTGAGACTACTCGCTTCTCTAGTTTCAATTGCCTTTTTATGCCCCCGCTACCGAAAGGTACGGGGGCATATAGTGTTACCAGCGTCCGTCCGTACATCCCGTACGTCCCCGATATTATATTCTTTAGTAACTTCTACATGGCTTCACATATTATGTCAATATTTATACACGTGATACATATGAACATCCCTTACACACTCCACCCCCCAGTACTTCGACCTTGACCTTTGGCCTTGACCTTTTCCACTTTAAATGTTTGCTTGGCACTTTGGGACAAATCTACGTGCACTTTCTCAATCCTACAATAACTTCTCAATACTTTTGCCAATCGCTTAAATATTTATACACTGATACATGATGAACATGCCCTACACACTCCACCACCCAGTACTTCGACCTTCACCTTTGACCTTCACCTTTTCTTCACTTTAAATGTTTACTTAGCACTTTGGCACAAATCTACGTGCACGTTTCTCAATCCTACAATAACTTCTCAATACTTTTGCCAATCGCTTAAATATTTATACACACGATACATATGAACATGCCCTACACACTCCACCACCCAGTACTTCGACCTTGACCTTTGACCTTCACCTTTTCTACTTTAGATGTTTACTTAGCACTTTGGCACAAATCTATGTGCACGTTTCTCAATCCTACAAAAACTTCTCAATACTTTTGCCAATTGCTTAAATATTTATACACATGATACATATGAACATGCCCTACAAACTCCACCACCCAGTACTTCGACCTTGACCTTTGACCTTCACCTTTTCTACTTTAGATGTTTACTTAGCACTTTGGCACAAATCTATGTGCACGTTTCTCAATCCTACAAAAACTTCTCAATACTTTTGCCAATTGCTTAAATATTTATACACATGATACATATGAACATGCCCTACACACTCCACCACCCAGTACTTCGACCTTCACCTTTGACCACCTTCTACTTTTCTTACTTTAAATGTTTACTTACCACTTTGGAACAAATCTACGTGCACGTTTCTCAATCCTACAATAACTTCTCAATACTTTTGCCAATCGCTTAAATATTTATACACATGATACATATGAACATGCCCTACACACTCCACCACCAGTACTTCGACCTTCACCTTCACCATTTTATGCCCCCGCAACCGAATGGTGAGTGGGGCATATAGTGTTACCGGCGTCCGTCCGTACTCGGGTAAATGGCTTGTAATCAAATATGCCTCGTTTTCTTTGGCTGCCAGCGGGGCATTCGTGTGCCGACAGGCCACATTTCTAGTATTTATAAGTGTTAATTTCACACACTATAATGGGCTGGGGAAAGGCCTGCATTTAATTTTGTCGACTGACAACAAAAACCCTGTCCAGATAATGGCATACAAAAGTGCACTAGCCGGTGAGGAGCTCAACTGGTGTCGGATATCATAGGACCATTTTCTTCCCATAATCTGGCCAACTTATAAAATTGTTCTCCAACATGCAGCAAATTGTTTCTCCCTGTATTAATAACCTGATTTGCATACATGACATTCATTGTCCTAATCTTCAGTTGTTTTTCCTTCACTACAGGAATGCAAATCTTCGTGAAAACACTGACCGGCAAAACGATAACCCTGGAAGTCGAGGCGTCGGACTCTATAGAAAATGTGAAGGCCAAGATCCAAGACAAGGAGGGCATCCCCCCAGACCAGCAGAGATTGATCTTTGCAGGCAAGCAGCTGGAAGATGGGCGCACACTGTCCGACTACAACATCCAGAAGGAGTCCACTCTCCACCTTGTCCTCGACTCCGGGGAGGTACGTTGAGCCGTCTTTCATGTGTGACCAGTGTAGTCACACCGAGCAGTCTGCAGATATATGTAGTCTTAATCAGGGCCTGAAATGTTCTCATTTTGTGTGCATCTAACACTGTCAATCGTGAAATGTTCATGTATCTTGGTGGATTGTCACATGCTGCCAAGACTGAAGTGATCCGTTGTAGGAAGGGTGACTGGCACCGGATCAGGACAGTTTCAGTGTTATTTCAATGCGGAATGTATATAGTGCTACCCCCATGCATGTGCATTCCACTCAGTATATGACCTTGCTGTTGAACGGACGTAAAATAAAACTGCAAATTTGTACTAGAAATCAACCAGTGGATTGGTTGAGGCTGGTATATGATATAACGGCACATGTCCGGGAATGAAACTGTTTTGCTTGCATACTTTGTGGCTGACCGGAGAAATGGGGCTTGTGTTCCGCGACCAGTGTAGATCTGGATCAACATGTGGAATCGCAGTGTGATCACGATCTGCACTGTTCATCATTCCATCAATGAGACGCCCCATGGTTCTAATAAGCAATGTATATCATTGTCCGACTAAGGGTGCGGTTTTATTGGGTTTTACAATGGTCCAATATGCGATAAGCCACATTTATCCAGTCACGGCCACATGTGATCAGCAGCAGTTATTTTGGCTGTATTGTCGTATAGGAAGCACCTTGTGTCGAGTTTTGAGGCTGCTGGGTTCACCAACATCCCCGTCTTCATGGCATAACATGCATGCTGGACAATTGTTCTACATACGTGTATCATGTTTTCTCTACCCACTCGCAGGAATGCAGATCTTCGTGAAGACACTGACAGGCAAGACAATCACCCTGGAAGTCGAGGCGTCCGACTCCATTGAAAATGTGAAGGCCAAGATCCAAGACAAGGAGGGCATCCCCCCAGACCAGCAGAGATTGATCTTTGCCGGCAAGCAGCTGGAAGATGGGCGCACACTGTCCGACTACAACATCCAGAAGGAGTCCACTCTCCACCTTGTCCTCCGACTCCGGGGAGGTACGTTGAGCCGTCTTTCATGTGTGACCAGTGTAGTTACCGCGTTATAATGAACTAACAAAGAAATAGCACATGACCAAATTGGTCCACTTCAGGCAAGTGACCATTATAAATAAACCACATGCGGTCCACTCGTTATGCAGTCGCCCAACTTTATTTTACCCCACCCCCGTCGGCATACGATGTATGTCTAGGGGTATATAGTATTCCAGACAACTGGTGTCGGATATCATAGGACCAATTTCTTCCCATAATCGGGCCAACTTATAAAATTGTTCTCCAACATGCAGCAAATTATTTCTCCCTGTATTGACAAGCTGATTTGCATACATGACATTCATTGTCTTAATCTTCAGTTGTTTTTCCTTCACTACAGGAATGCAAATCTTTGTGAAGACACTGACCGGCAAGACGATAACCCTGGAGGTCGAGGCGTCTGACTCCATAGAAAATGTGAAAGCCAAGATCCAAGACAAGGAGGGCATCCCCCCTGACCAGCAGAGATTGATCTTTGCCGGCAAGCAGCTGGAAGATGGGCGCACACTGTCCGACTACAACATACAGAAGGAGTCCACTCTCCACCTTGTGCTCCGACTTCGTGGAGGGATGTGAAACGAGCTCACAGGTGGCAGACTCTGACCTAGGACCTGATAAATGACTCATTTGTAAACGTTTACCTCACCCACTACAACATACAGGAGTCCACTCTCCACCTTGTGCTCTGACTTCGTGGAGGGATGTGAAACGAGCTCACAGGTGGAAGACTCGGACCTAGGACCTGATAAATGACTCATTTGTAAACGTTTACCTCACCCACTACAACATACAGGAGTCCACTCTCCACCTTGTGCTCTGACTTCGTGGAGGGATGTGAAACGAGCTCACAGGTGGCAGACTCCGACCTAGGACCTGATAAATGACTCATTTGTAAACGTTTACCTTACCCACCAATTTCCTTACAATCTGATTTGTGACTAATAAGTGTCGTTCACTAACCTTGAATGATCTAAAATGTGCGTTTATTTTGATTTGCGTCCCAACATTTAGACATAACTTTCCGTGAACTTTACTTATGTATTTCCTTTGTTATATTCGCAGAATGATCAATAATGCCGACTTCTGGTTTTCCTGTTTGCTATCATGATTTTGAGTCGTCCATCGACCCAGTGGGATCTGCTCACGTTTGATAGGTTTCATGCTGTGAAGCCGGCTATGGGCGAATGGACTCTTGGCTGCAGACATGTGCTCCGGGATGAGGTTGAACATGCACGACTGGCGCATTCGTGTGTGCTCGGGTGTGGGCCACGTGTGTCCAATGCCCAGGGGAGGGAATTTTCAGGATATATCCTGAAATCCGGATTTTAGGTTCCTGATAATTGCAGACAAAATATAAATGTTTTTTTTTCAACATGGGAAGCACGTTTTTGCGCATTTATGGGTGCAAAAGTCTGTTTGTTTTAGCAATTTTCAGGATTTTGAATTTTGAACTGTTCCCACCCCTGCATGCCACAGCGCATTTGTCGTGCAGCGCCAATATTCGACGCAAACAATGTTGCTTCACTTGCGGAGTTGTTCCAGGTGCGAGCATTGAGGGTAACTAACAATAAACTAATCACAGATGTTTAAAGTGGATATATTTGGGGGTCTAAGGCATTTATTATTTGCCAGAGGCGCAAGTCAGCAGAAAATTTGAAACGTGTGGTGTTTGAGGGAGCCTGAAACTAAGCCTGTCTAGGACATTTTCCCAAGCTCTTGCCGACCTTGAAAGGCTATATACTGTATAATGTAAGGAAATGGGTGGGTGGCGTAACGTTTTTCAAATGAGCCATTTATTGGGTCCTAGGCAAGTCTTCCACCCGTGGTGTGAGCTATTGTTACTGCATTGTGTCCGTCGTCGTCCGTGAACATTTTCAAACGTCTTCTCCTTGTTAACCATTGGGCCTATAGTCACCAAACTTCATGGTCATGGTCCTTAGGTAGGGGGATTACAAAATTGTTAAAATGATGTCATTACGTAATCCAAGATGGCCACCATCTAAAAATAGCACAAATTCTTAAAAAATCAAGAACCGCCAACCAGATTTCGATAAAACTTGATAGAAATGATCAATGTACAATGCTCTTTCAAAGTTGTTAAAATGGTGACCCCGGGGTCAAAAATGGGCGTGGCCCGTGGGGTCAAATTGGGGTCAAATTTTATTTTTGACCATATATGGTCATGTCATATATCAAATTGAAGGTATCAACGAGGCAATCACTCTGGTGCATTTTTTGTCGAAATTGGATGATTATGTCATTCAAGATGGCCGCCGAAAGGTCAAAAGGTCGTTCTTTTATTAGATTTCAAAATTCTTTTTCACAAGAACTGCTAGGCCCATGGTAGCCAAACTTAAAAGTTATGGTCCATGGGTGAAGCCTTTTCAGATTTGTTAAAATGGAGGTCATCGCTAATCCAAGATGGCCGCCGTCTAAAAATAGCATAAATTCTTAAAAAATCTTCTTCTCATGAACCGCTAGCCGGATTTCGACGAAACTTGGTAGGAATGATCGAGGTACAATGCTCTTTCAAAGTTGTTAAAATGGTGACCCTGGGGTCAAAATGGGCGTGGCCCGTGGGGTCAAATTTTATTTTTGACCGAATATGGTCATGTTTATATCAAATCGAAGGTATCAATGAGGCGATCACTCTGGTATATTTTTTGTCGAAATCGGATTGTTATGTCATCCAAGATGGCCGCCGAAATGTCAAAAGGTCTTTCTTTTATTAGAGATTTCAAAATTCTTCTTCACATGAACCACTTGGCCCATGGTAGCCAAACTTAAAAGTTATGGTCCATGGGTGAAGCCTTTTCAGATTTGTTAAAATGGAGGTCATCGCTAATCCAAGATGGCCGATGTCTAAAAATAGCAGAAATTCTTAAAAAATCTTCATCTCATGAACTGCTGGCCGGATTTCGACTAAACTTGGTAGAAATGATCGATTTACAATGCTCTTTCAAAGTTGTGAAAATGGTGACCCTGGGGTCAAATTTTATTTTTGACTGAATATGCTCATGTCATATATCAAATTAAAGGTATCGATGAGGCGATTGCTCTGGTGCAATATTTGTCGGAATCGGATGATTATAACATCCATGATGGCCGCCAAAAGGTCCATTTATTCGAAATTTTGAAGTTAAGATCCTTGGGTGAAGCATTTTCAGATTTGGTAAAATGAGTCATTTCTTAATCCATGATGACCGCCATCTAAAAATAGCACAATGAACACATGAACTCGATGTCACATTCTCCTCTGGTGTTCATGGAGTCAGGTGAGCGAATTAGGGCCATCATGGCCCTCTTGTTTAAACTTCTATAGTAGGGTACTATTCATCAAAAAGTTCTATATGCGGGTGGGATACCAGATAAGTCACGTATATGCAGGTGGGAGCACTGATGGGTAATTCAACGATCGGGGTTCGTCCTTACCGGAATTCCCACTGGAGACCTGGTTTGGCCCTCGCATACGTCTTTTGCATTTTGTATGTGAGGGTTGAATCTGGTTATACCCCTTATGTGAGTATATTCGTAATCTTATTTTAGGGGAAGTGGCCAAGTGACTGGTGTGGTATGGACCTGGCACCAGGTCGGGTTATTTTAATTTCAGTGCTGAATATATTTTTTCTCGATGTTAATATTCCGTTCTGATTTTGGAATTTTCCCCCCAATACAGCAGGTTAAAACGGGATCGAACCCGTTTGCCTGGCCTTACATGACATTAGCTGTTGATAGGCCGTTCAACACCAATAAACAAACAAACACTTATATAGGGGGTTGGGTCTCTTGAAAAACTATGCAATTTT
This sequence comes from Conchocele bisecta, assembly GCA_029237695.1. NCBI lineage: Eukaryota > Metazoa > Mollusca > Bivalvia > Lucinida > Thyasiridae > Conchocele > Conchocele bisecta. The sequence continues at coordinate 25,955,439 of CM055266.1, forward strand.
CTAAAAAGGCCAGAAGTAAAAAAAAAAAAAATGGCGAAATATGTAGATCCAATCTACAAAAGTCCAGGTGTTGATTTTTAGCCGACTATTCAAAGAATAAGTAGAGCTTATGTTGTCAGCCCGGCGTCGGCGTCTTGGTTAAGGTTTTTAGTCAAGCTTGTATATGGAATACTACTGGCCCTACACCCACCATACTTGGACAACTTCATCTCATAGTGATGTACATCAATAACCCCTGATCTATATTTGACCTTGACCTACATTTCCTCTTGAATTACTTAGTTAATTCCCCTTGGTTAAGGTTTTTAATCAACCTTGGTTAAGGTTTTTAGTCAAGCTTGTATATGCAATACTACTGGCCCTACACCCACCATACTTGGACAACTTCATCTCCTAGTGATGTACATCAATAACCCCTGATCTATATTTGACCTTGACCTACATTTTCTCTTGAATTACTTAGTTAATTCCCCTTGGTTAAGGTTTTTAATCAACCTTGGTTAAGGTTTTTAGTCAAGCTTGTATATGCAATACTACTGGCCCTACACCCACCATACTTGGACAACTTCATCTCCTAGTGATGCACATCAATAACCCCTGATCTATGTTTGACCTTCACCTACATTTCCTATTGAATTACTTACTTAATTCCCCTTGGTTAAGGTTTTTAGTCAACCTTGGTTAAGGTTTTTAGTCGAGCTTGTACATGGAACACTATTGTGCATACAGACACCATACTTGGACAACCTTTTCTCATAGGGTTGTACATCAATAACCCCTGATCTATATTTGACCTTGACCTACATTTCCTCTTGAATTACTTAGGGCTATTCCATTAAAATGCATGTGGGAGGGGTGGAAGGCAACTTTCATTTACCCCTACGACCAACAGACATGAATTTCCCAGCACCCCCACAACCGATAGGATTTACTTTTTGACATGGGCAACAACCCACAGACTTTTTTTTACCAACAGCCACAAATTTCTCCGTACCAACCACAACCCACAGGAATAATTTCTTAACTTGGACAACAACCCAGAGGAATGATTTCTGAACTTGGGCGAAAAACCAGAGGAATGATTTCAGAACACTGGCAATAAATCCTATAGAGACCCTTTCCCCCATTTTTCCATGCCAATATTGGTTCCAATTTCAGGCATGGAAATTTAAGGTTCTTGTAAAGTTACACAATATACATGTAATGTCATATACATCAAAATTACTGCACACATTTCATTTCACACCAGCAATCATTATGTACTGGGTTTTAATGGTGCTGGGAGCTTTTTTCTAATAAGATTATTTTCATTGACATGTATACTAGTAGATAGGGTAATTTTGCAAGACCCTGTGGGGAATTAAACTCAACATCCAACATGTGTATATCACGACATGCAGCAAACAAAAAAAGTAGCCACAGGCCATGATATGTGACGAACCATGATACAAGTCTTCCAATTGGTGCTTCTGACTGTGTTGCCTCAGATCAGCCTGTGATCAGACTGTGTCAATGCAGCCCGATCAGGGCCTACACTGGTTGCAATTTGTCGGTGAAACCCTCATGATGCTTCTATTATGAATCAAAGTACTGAAAGTACTGAACATATGGTACTACAAGATTAAACTAGATTGATTGATTTATTGTTGGTGTTGCAGTTTCATTAACCCTTAAAGGTACATGCCCACTCAGTAGGTACAAAATGTTCTTTACATCAGAGACATCATCTGAGACATTTCCTGGCAAAATAAACATTCATGCGCCATTATCCCACGTACTGATTGGCATTATTATACATGTTATATCAGACGTAAATGTACACACTGATATCAGGGGCGATAACCGTGTTTGCTTAAAATGTTAACGGACACTACTATTTAATCTCTGTATTAATTTATGATGTGCAATGATCATACTTTAAAATCTGTCGAAAATATTAATTTTTTCAGGTGACGCATTTCTTTAGTATAAATAATTAAAAAATGTCATGCCTCATTTGCATATGAAAATAGCCTGATACCACCGCCACTATCAGTAAAATAAATATTACTAAATGATTATATCTGTACACTGTAGCGGGCACTTGTAACGTTTAGAAACTTGTTAGATTTTTTTTTGTCGTATTTCAGTACTTGCATTAATATGGGTATTAATATAAGCTGGTTGTGTTATACTGTCATTAATGTGTTCCCTGACTGAGTTATCACCTTAAATACTGACTTATTGACCCCCTTCCCTGAACGTAGAATTGACACTCATGTTGGCGTGTATTGGCCACCATAGACAAATGTCAATCGGGCCATATTCAGGAATGTCACTAAAATCCACTGTAAATCCATCGATAGAGAGAGAAGAATGAGGATTAAACATCAGTTAGACCTACGCGTGCGAGTTTTGTTTCGTTTTCGACAGGTGTCGGGTGAGTTTAAAAATAGGCTGTCGGAATGTCAAACTTGATGTAGTTTGTGTGTTAAACGCGTCGCTTGTTTCGGAGAGTATTCGGAGGGGAGTTAACTCTGTTACTAAATTTAGCGATGACCGCACGATTCCAACGCGATTCCATTGGCTGTTTTATATGCAGATATTCTCAGCTGTCAATCACAGGCGTCCGCACCGCGGGGGGTCGTGGGCGGAGCCAAATGATCCCGCTCGATCGCAATACATACGGATACACATGTACCCTATGTAAAAATCATCAATTCCCAATATGACCATTGTTCTTGTGACGCATCACGTATATGACTCGCTTACCATATTTTCTCTATTTAAGCGCCCGCCCGCTCCCTAAATAAACGCCCCCCTTTCGACAAAAAAACTAATAAGGTAGACGAACTGGCAGTTAGACGATCAACATCCAAAATACCTTACCCCACCCACCATCGTAACAGCAATTTGCCGACATTTTACTGAAATAATCGTATTTTGCCGGGTAGTACCAGCTTCACACTGTTAGAAAATCAATTTATGAGTAGCCTGTGTGGACATACAACTCAATTTATGAGTAGCCTGTGTGGACATACAACTATGTACATGGTACAGCTCAGGCGAAAAAAACAAAATCCGCGCATCGTGCTGGTCGGTACTGATGACGGAATTGCTATTTTCACGCGCATCGTGACGAAATTTCTGACATTCGTCGCGGACGGATTGTTGGTCCGCGGACGGACAATCCAATACGTCCGCCACGGATCGTCACGAATGTTTATAGCGCGTTTGTGCCGATCCGGCACGGAATAATACCTGTACAGTGGTCATTTTCCGATCGTCATTTAACCCTCACAATGCTGAATTAAACTTTGTCGTCTGCTGATTAGTTTGCATTTTTCTCATCAAAAACATAGTTTTACAGCCCTTTAGAATCATTTCTAATGGAAATGCTTCTAAAGTGCAGTTGATCTATGTTTTTATTGAGAAATATATAAAACAGTGCGAATTCCATCAGTTACTACTTTATACATCGACAAAATGACTCGGCAATATGCGACGAATCTCTGTGCAGTGGCGTAGCCAGAGCCTCTAAAACACCGAGGCAATAACATTGGTCCCTGTCGACGTAGCGGAGCGTGGTATGGGGGTCCTGGGCATCCCCACTCCACATGATTTTGTTTTGCAAATCTACGTCCCATTTCCGCGTTCTGACATAACCCAAACTTCTAAGTCATTTGGCCTTGACATTGGGGCACAGTGGCCGCATGAGTGGGACATAGAATGAATATATGAATATGAATATGTGAATGATGACTAATAAGCATATGAAGTTTCAAGTCAATGTGACTTAGGACTGCAGAGATATAAGGTATTTAAAAACTTTAAAGCAGATTTCGGACGGACGAACACTGACGTACGCACGCAGGACGTCTGAAATCGTAGCACTGATTTGTTGAATCACATTCAATCCAACCAACACTAAAGCACACTAAAGCACACATTTCGCGGAAATAGAGACGATTCTCATCTGCTACCAAATCTGTTTTTATTAAGGAATAAAACGAATATAAAAGCATCAATATTTATTCTATCAACATATATTTGGACAACACATAAGAATTAATCGTCTTAGGAGATGATAACAATCGTTTTAGTAGACGATTCTCGTGTGCTGCCAAAATAGTTTTATTATGAAATCTATCTCAACCAATGCCGAGAACGCGAGATTCTAACATGTCCCTAACAGGACACATACACATCGTCTAAGGAGACGATTCTCATGTGCTGCTAAAACACGTTTTCTGTTTGAAACCGTGACGCTGATTGGTTGAATCACATCCAAATCCAGCCAATACTTAAAACATACAAACACATATTTCGCGGAAATAGAGACGATTCTCATCAGCTACCAAACCTGTTTTAATAAGGGAATAAAATGAATATTTTGACAACACACAATAATCGTCTTGGGAGACGATTCTCGTGCGCTGCCAAAATATATTTTCATCAAGAAATTAAAAACAGGAAAAACATCTACCGGTTCAACAAAAAAATCCTGCAAAAAAACATATTCTGACAAAATTTGAAAATCGTCTAAGGAGCCGATTATCATATGCACAGTACTGTCAAAACATGTTTTGTTGAGAATATGTTACATTTTCGTTTCAGCTCTCGCGTACATGTTTTGTTGAGAATATGTTTCATTTTCGTTTCAGCTCTCGCGATCGCGTTTTCGCCATCTCGACCTATGCACAAGATCGCGAAAGGAGACGATTATCATATGCATAGTACTGTCAAAACATGTTTAGTTGTGAATATGTTAAATTTTCATTTCGCGTTTCCATCACCCTTCGCGTTTTCGCGATCTCTGCGTTATGCGCAAGATCGCGAAAACGCGAAACATGTTTTGTTGAGAATATGTTACATTTTCGTTTCGCGAAATTGTAAAATGTCCCTGATAGGACATGTACAAATCGTCTTAGAAGACGATTCTCATGTGCTGCCAAAACATGTTTTTATTAAGAAATGGAACAAATGTGTACAAACATCAATATTTTTGACAATAAAAACATGGTTTGACAAAACATGAGACGATTCTGATGTGCTGCCAGTACATGTTTGTTGAGTAAATAAAGATTCCGTTACCTTTTTTGAGATTCTGCACATTCTCTTCGACCAATAAAATGGAAGAAATATTTTTATCAAAAGCGGTGAAAGAGATAAGTTCCATTCCATTAATAAATATATGTAGAGCAGTGGCGGATCCAGGATTTCCCGAAAGGGGGGGCCCGATTGAAATGTTTACGACTGAGCATAGCGAAGGAGTTTGCTAGGGGGGTCCGGGGGCATGCCCCCCCCCGGAAATTTTTTTGACTTAGGAAGCCATTTCCTGCATTCTGGAGCATTTTATGCAGTGGATGGTCATGAAAGCAGGATTATATAAATCTAATAAAACAGTGTACAAATACTGTTAATTTTACTCTTTGTATGCGGGAGACGAGAATACCAGTATATATATATTTTTTTATCCTGAAAGGGGGGGCCCGGGCCCCCAAGGGCCCCCCCCCCCGCCCCCCCCCCCCCCCTGAATCCGCCACTGTAGAGTATATTTATCGTAAATGTGTTGCTCTTGTGTCGGCGTGTTTCAAAGGTCAGATCGACAAAACTTAACCTTTAGATGTCATTTTGTAACCTTTGATGTCTCGCTTTCCAACACCGACACACGTCCCAGTAGGTCACCGCACGTGCTTATGATGATGTATGACGTGATCGGACAAAACCGGGCTTATGGCATATGTGACTATAGCGAAGACCAACACGTGTTCACCATCAGTAGATCGTAACATGTTCCCAACAGGACACGTAAATCGTTTTAGGAGACGATTCTCATATGCTGCCAAAACATGTTTATTAGAAAAAAATAATATTATTTTTTTGACAAAACATGAGAGTTGCCTCCTAAAACACGATAATTATAATGGTGTTCTGTTCGTGTCGTGTAACAATCTCGCATTTACTCGATCTCGACCTCTAGACGAGATCGCGAAAACGCTAGGCCAATCTTCTTAGGAGACGATTCTCATGTGTTGCCAAACCTATTTTATTACGAAATCAACAAATGTGAAAAGAAAATATAATTACATTGGTATTGTTTTACAAAACATATTTTGACAAAATATGAGAATCGTCTTTGGAGACGATCCTCATGTGCTGCCAAATCTTGCTTTATCAAGAAATCAAACAATGCACTATGTCAAGCTTTTGCGTAATGCACCAGTCAATGGAAATCCCCCCCCCTGGCCCGGGGAATAGCCGGGACATAGCCGGGCATACCCCGGGGTTTTAACCTGTCACGATGCCCCGCACTGCGGGGACAACCCTGGGGCTTTAACTTCGCCAAAATATGCGGGGACGTAACCCTGGGGCTTTACCGGGGCTTTAACATACTTTTTAACTAGTTTTTTTCTGGATCTCGGCAGTCTTTATTTATTGAACTATAACCATGATATCACTGCGTGTTGTCCCCGGGCACACCTACACCAAATCACTTGGTTTTTGACCTCTTTTACTAGACTTTTACGAGAAGCAGTGGATAATGTGGTTTATTCTATCATAGGACCCCCTGTGGTGTGTGTGTGTGTGTGGGATGATCAGCTGCAGTGGTGCTGCTGATTCCTACGATGGAATAAATCACAGTATCCACTGCTTCTCATAAAAGCCGGGTGAAACGTGGCGGGGTGGGGAGCCAAGTGATTTGGTGTGGTATGGGAACATGGCACCAAATTGAGATTTCGTAAATTCAGATCTGAATTACTATTTCTCTCCCTGATACAGGTGTATTCCCGGTTATAAATGACTTAAAAAGTTGATGAGCCGTAAAACACCATTTCATCTGTCATAGGAATGCTGCTGATCCCTCCCCCACACCACAGGGGACAGCAGACAACATACATGTATCGCTGTATGAGGGCAATGTATGAGGGCGTCAGACAACATGTATCACTGTATGAGGGCGTCAGACAACATGTATCACTGTAAACATGTATCACTGTATGTGGGCGTCAGACAACATGTATCACTGTATGATACAACTGTCTGCCATGAGCACGGCCCTGAAACCACCGGACCTTCACAATATTGTGATCTTACTATTTCACGATTATTTTACAATAACGGCATTTTTTATGCCCCCGCTACCGAAAGGTACGGGGGCATATAGTGTTACCAGCATCCGTCCGTACGTGTTCGTCCGTCCCGTACGTCCGTACGTCCCGATATTATATTCTTTAGTAACTTCTACATGGCTTCACATATTATGTCGATATTTATACACGTGATACATATGAACATCCCTTACACACTCCACCCCCCAGTACTTCGACCTTGACCTTTGGCCTTGACCTTTTCCACTTTAAATGTTTGCTTGGCACTTTGGGACAAATCTACGTGCACGTTTCTCAATCCTACAATAACTTCTCAATACTTTTGCCAATCGCTTAAATATTTATACACATGATTAACATATGAAACTGCCCTACACACTCCACCACCCAGTACTTCGACCTTCACGTTTGACCTTCACCTTTTCTACTTTAAATGTTTACTTAGCATTTTGGGACAAATCTACGTGCACGTTTCTCAATCCTACAATATCTTCTCAATACTTTTGCCAATCGCTTAAATATTTATACACATGATACATATGAACATGCCCACACACTCCACTCCACCACTTCAGTACTTCGACCTTGACCTTTGACCTTCACCTTTTCTACTTTAAATGTTTACTTAGCACTTTGGGACAAATCTACGTACATGTTTCTCAATCCTACAATAACTTCTCAATACTTTTGCCAATCGCTTAAATATTTATACACATGATACATATGAACATGCCCTACACACTCCACCACCCAGTACTTCGACCTTCACGTTTCACCTTCACCTTTTCTACTTTAAATGTTTACTTAGCACTTTGGGACAAATCTACGTGCACGTTTCTCAATCCTACAATAACTTCTCAATACTTTTGCCAATCGCTTAAATATTTATACACGATACATATGAACATGCCCTACACACTCCACCACCCAGTACTTCGACCTTCACCTTCACCTTTTTATGCCCCCCCCCCCCCCCCAACCGAATGGTGAGTGGGGCATATAGTGTTACCGGCGTCCGTCCGTACTCGGGTAAATGGCTTGTAATCAAATATGCCTCGTTTTCTTTGGCTGCCAGCGGGGGCATTCGTGTGCCGACAGGCCACATTTCTAGTTTAAAAAATGGGAATGCTATGCCATGTAATTATGAATATGAAACATTCAGAAGAAAAAGTGTTACAATCCATCTATAATTGGTGAAGATATCACACTTACAACTTGAGATCTGCCTGTTGTTCATGTTGTAAGTGCGATATCTTCATCAATTACGGATGGATTGTAAAACTTGTTTCTTCTGAAAGTTTCATATTCAAAATTACATCGCATAGCATTCCGATATTTTTTATAAAATTGATAAAATGTTGTCAAATAATCAACAAATATTAAACACGAAAGTTGACACCGGTCTTTTACGAAAGTTGCCACCGGACAGGTTTACGCCGATTAAAATATTGGGAAGGTCTGGTGGTTCTAGGGCCATGATGAGACACATATTTTTTGGAGGTCATGTTCTAGCTGGAACCCAGCATTTATGTCAAGTTTTCTACATTGTATACATGTGACAATATTGAGTTCTTTCACTGTCTTGATTGATATCTAAACATGCAGTACATGTCAGAATATAAGCTATAGTCCTTTTCTGATTTCAAACTTGGTGTTGCATTCTCCATTGCTTTTTGTACCACCGGCTGGTGGATAAGAATGGGATTAAGTTACTTTACTGGTGTGACTGAAGAGCCATCTGACAGCAGACAGACACCAAATCATGGTAGCGTAAATCTAAAGCTGCTATTAATAATCTGCAGTACTCGTACCCATGTGTGGCTCCTCAGACCAATGGAGTCGGCCGGACCAGTTTGTTGCTTCTGACTGCTAAAATAAATCAACCGTATTTCCTGATTCTTGTATATTAAGAGCTGAGTAAATGGAGACTGGCGCCCAGTGATTTTGGTGAGGTTAGAAGTAGTCTGCAGTAGGCCCTGCTTGTGGGGAGAGTCCACTAAAATGGAAATTGTGCAAACAGTCGTAAAATCGCCCCAGAACAAGATAATGTATAAAGGTCAGTGATGAATTCTTTGTCCTCTTGAGCAGGGATTCGAAACTACCGACCTGTCTGTAATGACCTTTGCTGTTGAACGGACGTTAAACAATATTCAATCAATCAATCTTTGTCCTCTAGACTGGGTTGTACCCAGTGATTGAATTGTTATTTTTAAATGTTTTGTACATCATCTATACACACTGATTGAACAAGCCTTCTCTTCTCAATTTTTTTAATATCAGCTTTGAAATATGCCCCGCACTGCGGGGCCTTTACCGGGGATTTAACCTTACTGATGTCCCCGGGGTGCGGGGCCATTTACCCGGGGTTTAACCAGCCACATTGCCCCGCACTGCGGGGACATAGCGGGGCTTTAACCGAGTCAAAATTATAAGCCCGCTATTCCCCGGGCCAGGGGAGGGGGGGGGGGGGGCGGGGATTTCCATTGACTGGTGCATAATTATCAATTTATCTGCGATGACGTGAGCGACTACATACCATCACAGGTTGAAGTAACTGACCGAGGTGTATAAATACATTAAATATGCCTAAAAGCATCGATAAATGAAAAAATAAAAAGCTAACATTTTTTTTCTCCCCTTCATATAATTCAGAATTATATGGAGGGGTAAAAACAAATTAGCTTCTTTTTGTTCTTCATTTATTGATGCTTTTAGGCATATTTAATGTATTTATACACCTCGGTCCGTTACTTCAACCTGTGCATACCATGGTTTTGATATGTTTATTTCCGCCGAACACTAAATGTCGGTCACACTTTGCACGTGAAACTGGGTTACCGACTGATGATTGTAAACACCATCAGGTGTGCAGCTAGACCGAAAATGATATGTCGCAAATGTGCTAGTTGGGGATGGGTGAGTATGGGCATATGTTTTATACTCCCTTTTGAAAACGGGAGTATTATGTATCCACGCTGTATGGGCGGCGGACGACTATCACAGCGTAGGCATTGACACCCAATCTTCTACCCTCCACTACGGTGTTCCATTTAGGCCATCGTAATATCGCTATGGAGTCGATACTACGATATTACATGTACGATACTACGATATGGCCATAACACATCGTGAAAAAGCCGAGGCAAAAACGCCGACATTGCAGTCGCGAAAACGCGAGATCGCGAGGCGAAAACGCGATATTGAATACAATAGAATATCACGTTTTCGCCTGGCGATTTCGCAGTCAAGCAATTTGGTATCGCGTTTTCCCGATCTTGTGCATAATATCGACGATGCGATGCAGTAACCAATAACGTATCGAAATATGTTTTTTTATTCAATAAAGATGTAGAATTGTCTCCCTAAGACGATTATCATGTTTTGTCAAATTATGTTTTTTGTTGTCCACATTTGTTATATTTCTTAATAAAAACAAGCTTTCGCAGCACACGATTTCTCGCATGTATTCAATCTCGCATTTTCGCAACCTCGCCGCGCTATCTCGCGTTTTTTCTTCGCGATCTCGCATGCGTGTTGGAAGTACAGTCTACCCACACGCATGCGCAAAGTGCAATTTCAACATGCATGCTTTCGACACATGCATGAGCAAAACAAACCCGAATTTTCTGCTGTAACGCCGAGATAGTCACCCAAAGTTACAGACAGAAAAATCGGGTTAGAGCAAAACGTATTTTCAAAAGCGGAATGCGAGATCGCGAAAACGCGAGGCGATTATCATGTTTTGTTGTTGAGATATGTGTTTTAGTACGCAAGTGTATAGGCCGATATTACGATACAGATGTAAAAGATAAATCCACTTTAGACAACAGGTATCCTCTCGAATATTCTCCAGTCGGCACGGATCGCCACGATCGGGCGCGTAAGACCGCCTGCTGAGCTGCAGGGGTACTTTGCCCCAGGCATGTAAGTAATTCCGTCTTTGTCCATTTCCGTCAATCTCTGTCCGTTTTCATTCGTGACGGACATTCGTGCCGAATAAAAACGGAATTCCGCTAGCGGCAAACGACATTTGCTCTTTCCGCCTGAGATGTACATGTATACGAACATTTTCATACAAATTTGGCGTAAATATGATAAATTCTCCGATGCTTTCTTCCCGTAGATAGCGATTTATGCGCTCTGCGCATGCTCAATGGGACGAAGATTCGTACCTCACTCTAATCGGCCCAAGTTCGAGTTCGTGCGCTTAACTTTCGCGGCACCGCAGTAAACACGAGAATTTCGCGGCCCGAACGTTTTGAATTCTTACTTCCCCCACCAACAGGAACATGACCAAACGACCCACAACCACGAAACTTTCTTTTCAAACAAAGGCTGCCAAGCACCCCAGAGACATTTTTAGTGTTCAGCTCTATCACAAACAACGATTTTCTCCTACCCCCCACAACCAACAGGATCGATTTTTTCAACACACCAACGACCCAACGACGTGAATTTAATTGCCGTCCACCCCTCCCACATGCATTTTAATGGAATAGCCCTTACTTAATTCCCCTTGGTTAAGGTTTTTAGTGAAGCTTGTATATGCAATACTACTGGCCCTACACCCACCATACTTGGACAACTTCATCTCCTAGTGATGTACATCAATAACCCCTGATCTATATTTGACCTTCACCTACATTTCTTCTTGAATTACTTACTTAATTCCCCTTGGTTAACGTTTTTAGTCAAGCTTGGTTAAGGTTTTTAGTCAAGCTGGTACATGGAATACTATTGTGCATACAGACACCATACTTGGACAACCTTTTCTCATAGGGATGTACATCAATAACCCCTGATCTATATTTGACCTTGACCTACATTTCCTCTTCAATTACTTAGTTAATTTCCCCTTGGTTATGGTTTTTAGTCAAGTTTGTATATGGAATACTACTGGCCCTACACCCACCATACTTGGATAACTTCATCTCCTAGTGATGTGCATCAATAACCCCTGACCTATATTTGACCTTCACCTACATTTCCTCTTGAATTATTTTTAATTCCCCTTGGTTAAGGTTTTTAGTCAACCTTGGTTAAGGTTTTTAATCAAGCTTGTACATGGAATACTATTGTGCATCCAGACACCATACTTGGATAACTTTTTCTCATAGGGATGTACATCAATAACCCCTGACCTTTATTTTACCTTCACCTACATTTAACCTTGAATTACTTGGTTAATGTTTATAGTCAAGCTTGTATATGGAATACTCCTGGGCCTACATCAACCATACTTGGACAACTTCATCTCGTAGTGATGTACATCAATAATCCCTAACCTATATTTGACCTTGACCTACTTTTATCCTTGGATTACTTAGTTATTTCCCCTTGGTTATGGTTTTTAGTCAAGCTTGTATATGGAATACTCCTGGGCCTACATAAACCATACTTGGAAAACTTCATCTCCTAGTGATGTACATCAATAACCCCTGACCTATATCTGACATTGACCTACATTTAACCTTGAATTACTTAATTTCCCTTGGTTAAGGTTTTTAGTCAACCTTGGTTAAGGTTTTTATGCAGGCCACAGCCACATTCTTTGTCGCTATGTGTACATCGACAACCCTCGTAGTCTAGTCGAGCTATGCTGTTCTCCTACAGCTCTTGTTTGTCTCCTGATCAACCGAGAAACTTTATAGCACTAGAAGTACATATACTAAAGCGGTAGTGTCTGATCAAAATAGACCTGTTTCACAGAAATCTGTAGGTATTTTAGTACATGGTATATCATGGTCCGATGTTCATGTTTGTGTGTTTTGTAGTACAATTTGATGATACATATTTACTCCAGTAGTTCATTACGTTAATACACAATCACAAGTCGCTGATTCCCGTTCACATAACGAGTTGTTTCGCAATTATTCTATTAGCAGACCAGTGGGTGGTTGGTCGGGTGAACGTGACGGCATACATTAACGGTAGGGGTTCCTTATAGGAATCCCGATTTGCCTGGTTTGGCCCTCCGGTACGTTTTGTGGCTCTTTTGTTACCTGGGAGTTGAATTGGGTTATTGCCAGTTATAAAAGTAGTAAGATTATTACTGATCCTACTGCTTTCGGGAGGGGGCCAAGTGATACTGGTGTGGCGAGGACCTGACATCAGATCAGGTTTATTCTGATTTCAGGGCTGAATATATATATTGTAAATATTCAATTCTGATTTTGGGATTTTTCCCCCATTTGATCATGTACTTCTGTACATGTACTTGTACAGGTAATATATGGGATTTAGTACTAAACCCATTGACCTGGCCTTAAATGACCTTAGCTGTTGATAGGCTGTTAAACCCAAACAAACAAAACTATTAGCAGGCCGCGCATTAGCCGGCAAACGGCAGTAATGTACGGCGGGAAATGGCCTCCGTACTCTAAATATGTAATCACTTGCCGTACACAAGTTCTTGTCGGCTTCCATCTTACGATGAGAATTTGAGAGTCGAGCACATTGTCAATACAAATTATGTGTGTCCGATTTACGGATGTTTCGATAAATGACCTGTTTGGTAAATTGATTTTATATATATATATGGTAGTTCATTCAGAAATCTTTAAGCCACATGGCCCATGAAGGTAAAAAGCAATCGTGCATGTAAACACAATATGTCGAGGATGGCAAACAGTGTAGTAAATGGCATGTACACGTATTAGTAGGAAATGCTGTGTTGATATATACTATTCCCGTCGGATTATTTTAGTAGAAACGATTTTATGGTCTTACTTTGTTATTTAGGGCACACTGAGCTGAACAAAATTTGGTGCCATTTTTTTCGCCGCCATCTGGGATATTTGGCGGCCATCTTGAATTTAGTGACGTTTCCTCCGTATCTAAAGATATAAAGCAAGTATAAATCGGGTTGTGCTACATGATGTTTGTAGTTTCTTGACTTAAACCGTTAGGATAATGACCTATAATGACGTATACAATCTAATCCGATATATTGCACTGGGCCTCCAAATATATCACGTAAAAAACAAAATGGCCGCCAAAACGAGTTTTTAGCTCGCCTGCACGAAGTACATAAGAGCTTATGGCATACCCCCGGCGTCGTCGGCGTCGTCGGCGTCGTCGGCCGGCGTCGTCCACAAACTTAACCTTGTTATTTCATACATGCATTCCTCAGATGACCCTCTATCATGCTGTAGCAAATCCATGACCCACCACCCAACCCTTACCCCAAGGTCAAGGTCACAAACTTAGCACATTCATAAACTTAACATGGGGTAAATTTCTTATAACATCTGTTTCCTTTCATGGAACGCCTTGATATTTCATACATGCATTCCTCAGATGACCCTCTATCATGCTGTAGCAAAGCCATGACCCACCACCCAACCCTTATCCCAAGGTCAAGGTCACAAACTTAGCACATTCATAAACTTAACATGGGGTAAATTTCTTATAACATCTGTTTCCTTTCATGCAACGCCTTGATATTTCATACATGCATTCCTCAGATGACCCTCTATCATGCTGTAGCAAATCCATGACCCACCACCCAACCCTTACCCCAATGTCTAGGTGACAAACTTAGCACATTCATAAACTTAACGTTGGGGTAAATTTCTTATAACATCTGTTTCCTTTCATGGAACGCCTTAATATTTCAGACATGCATTCCTCAGATGACCCTCTATCATGCTGTAGCAAATCCATGACCCACCACCCAACCCTTACCCCAATGTCAAGGTGACAAACTTAGCACATTCATGAACTTAACGTTGGGGTAAATTTCTTATAACATCTGCTTCCTTTCATGGAACGCCTTGATATTTCAGACATGCATTCCTCAGATGACCCTCTATCATGCTGTAGCAAATCCATGACCCACCACCCAACCCTTACCCCAAGGTCAAGGTCACAAACTTAGCACATTCATAAACTTAACGTTGGGGTAAATTTCTTATAACATCTGTTTTCTTTCATGGAACGCCTTGATATTTCATACATGCTTTCCTCAGATGACCCTCTATCATGCTGTAGCACATCCACGACCCACCACCAAACCCTTACCCCAAGTAGTCCATGAGCTAGATATACCCCCCGAGCATCCCCCCAGATCCTCCACGAGTGGTATCAATTTTTTCAGGAGACATATCTGATTGATATTAAACATGTTAACAATGAATAAGTTGGGATGAACTAGGAATGGCCCGCCGTCCAAAATTACTTTCGTTAATAGCTCGGTCTGTCGTACACACAGAGGAATGATTTTGGTGTCTGTGCCCATGTTTTCAGGGTCTAGGAACATGTAGTCCAGGCATTTTAGAATTTGGCAAGGAAATTTTCGTTAACAAGCTAATTTTTTCGGAATAAATTCCAGAAAAATATACTGAACAACACAAAAAAAGTCCCCGGGTTTTCAGCCGGTGCTTCCAAAATGGCCGCCAAAATGGTCGCCAAATCATGCATTTTACTGTTATATATTGAAAAAAAATATAAAAAATATTTTCCATATATTGAAAAATATAAAATATTTCACTGAGGAACTTATTAAATAAAGCTACTTTTTGAGTAACATTTTTTCAAGATGGATGGTAAAATGGCCGCCAATATGGCCGCCAAATCACACATTTTACTGATTAATATGGAATAAAATATGAAAAAGGTTATCCATATGCTGAAAAAATATATAATATAACGCGGAGGAACTTATCAAATAATGCTATTTTCTGACTAACGTTTTCTTCAAGATGGATGGTAAATATGGCCCTCAAAATGGCCGCCAAATTATATGCATTACATTGTATATGTATATCTATTTCTTTAACACCGTTAATAAAATATTCTGAAGATCGTACGACATATCCCCGTATTTCCCATCGGAACTTTCTAAAATAATCCTTCATAATGGCCGCCATTATGGCCACCAAATAGTGTTTTTATGACTATATATGAGCCGCGCCGTGCGAAAACCGGGCTTAATGACCATATTTTCAGTTTTTACTTTTTCGAGTATTCTGAATTGTACATCTTTTAAAAGCCACATGCCGCCAAAATTATCAATGTATCCCAATTATGGTTCATTTTAAAAGTAGTTTTATGACGCGTGGTAAAAATCTTATATGACGTTTTAGATCAATGACGTCGAAATTACGACGTTTTTATCAACGGCGTATACAAGGGGTGTTGATCCGAATAAGTCCTATAGATTTGTCATCTTTTATCGCATGTCAACCAAATTTGGATATCTCGTAGCCTGGCCAAGTTTCTCCCATTAGGCCAAGACAAAGTTTGAAAATAATGTTTATGGCTCGTGTTGTAGTTGCTAATGTAACGTCATGTTTTGGATTGCGGCTCAAGTAACGTAATTTCGTATGAATAATTTTCAAATAAGGCAGAGTGAGGCGTTTCCCTGTTGTTTGCTGCTGTCTGAAATAATTTTGGGGAATAATAGCGACATCATTTAACATTTCGTATACGACGACATATTTTAAAGTAGGCAGTAGGCCGCTTATAACATTAACTTTGTGACAAAACACGATACCGGGCAGATACCTTATAATTGTCGCCGTGTGTCTTTCTTGAGGATCGCATTACCATCGCCTGATATACATTATTATGCAGTCAAGTGATAAACTGATGATTTGATACTACAAAAGCACTTTCGACTACAAAAGCAAGTGTATGACCATCAGATTTCCAATTAATATGTTGATGCATTTATTTTAAATTCAATACAAACCCTGGATATTTATGTCATTATATAGATGCCTGTCTACCTCCATTTATGATAAAATGAGTGGCATTAAATGGCATATCATTCGCTAAGTACTGGATAGAATTGTTCAAAAGTCTCAATTTACCAAGATAATAGATGGTAATATCGTTGGCATACACTAGGTTGTTCATATTTAAGATTATTTAGGAATCAACGTGCATTGTAAACGAAGACTTCTCTGATATGTAGCCAGTTAAATTATGCGTTCACCATTTTGAATTCATAAGGACAACCGACGAAAAATAGTAAAAATGTCAAAGAACGACAGTTAGGCGACAATATACAGCGCCTGAAGCATTTCTAAGTCATTGATGCTGCGAGGAACTCGTGCAAGTATCCTTGCTATAATATTTTGTCACGACACCATGGCCATAACGTCAAACATGTATTCACGTTCAATGACGTCACAAGTACGTGACGTCAAGTCATGACGTCATAATATGTGTACCGAGGTACAAGGTATCGCGTCTCATATTAGTGAAAGTTTCAGTAAGTTATCATTTCCCGTTTTCTGTTCACACTTAATGTTAACTGACACCAGTAAACGTAAATGGGAGGGCAAACTGTGAACTTTTACGGCGACGCTAGACAATTTGAAACGTCGTTTTTCCGACGTCGTTTGCCGCTTTTCATGACGTTGTCATTAAGCCCGGTTTTCGTATGGCGCGGCCCATATATATATATTTAAATAGCTTGTAAAAATATATTTCATGTAGTAGTATTCATTTATTATAGTGACACATGTGAACAAGCATACATATATATTCATTTACATAACATATGTTATCTTAAGGCATACATGTATATGACATGCTGTTCAGCACCCAGCCATATGTTGACTTACGAGTCACTTCTTTGAATATAATAAATAATGACAACCGGTTGTATTAGGTTAATGAACCCATTTCATACCACATGCATTGTATAAAGACCCTTTCCTATCTCAATATAAGTGAGCATATCCTGCCCGCCCATGTGAACCATCCCGATTGGACGGTTCACTGAACGTTCACCACATGAACAAGAGATGGGGCAAGACAATAAGGTCTGTATGTGGTATAAAATGAGGTCATACAATGAGTGTATACTGACTGATACATCGAACTTTAACTATTTTACCACAATGATGGGTAATGTGTTGTTGGGATCGGAATAAGACCTTGGTCATTCGATTGCTAACCCCAGTCGATTGGGACAACTTTGCGTCCCATCCATTCTTGGACCTGCAGGTACACGCGGTAAGAATGTTGACGAGCTGCAGCACTTGTTGGTGGCAGGCTGGATAGTCGGAAACTACCACTGAGTGATGTCCTCGCTACACCTCGTTTGTACGCTACGTGGCGATACTTGTTTAATGATGTGAACTTCTCAGCACAGTACAACGCAAGAAAAAATCGTTCGCCTGCAATAGCAACTTGCTCGTGGGTGCTGGACACCCGATTGAACACATCCATGTGAATATGCAATTCACTAGTGGCACGTGAAATCTTCAAGGCTTTTCGCTTTCCCTGATTGTACAGCGCAGACGTTGTGTCACAACCTGTGACTGCATGTATGAATAGCAAGTGCTTTGCTAGGGGCCCCAGTGCATCCTGCAGTTCTGCAATGCTGAAGAGTGTTGGTTGTTTACCCTGGCATAGCATATAAAGTTGCTGTGAAGAAGTTGACCGAGCCACAATCATGACTAATAGATCGGTGTCGGTGCCAACAACTATCTCTGGGGTATGGCTCATGGTTGATTCTTCAATGGCTGTTTGCACAATCAGAGTGTCCGCATCTGACTCAGCTTGTTTTACATTCACACCTGCATTTTGCAGAATTGGTGTCAATGTGTGAATAAGACGTGTTTTGTTGATGCTGTTTGCAAGGAATGCGTTTTGTGTTGTGGTGGTCGGCAAATTTGGTGACACCAGGATGTTTGCAGATGAGCAGGTTTTCGCTCGGCGGTTGTGCTCTACTAACTTGGTTGACATAACTCCGTCATATCCGTCGAATACTACCGTTGTTCCCTGTTTGTAGTGCTGAAGAACGTATGTTGTGTAACAATTGCACACATCCAGATATGTTGTTGGCTGTGGCCAAACTACTGAGTGTAGCAGATGACCTCCATCTAGCACGAAAACGGCATCTTCAGGAATCGTCTTTTGGCCGACAACCAAGGACTTCAACATTGTTCCCAGTGCATTCTTTTTGCTGATTTTCGCATCTGACCATCTAAGAAGAGCGATGGGGTTGTGGAGCCAACTCATACTGTAGAAACGTATCAAGCTCCGAACTTGTGTTGAAAATGCATGTTATCCGATTGAAAAGCATATCCGGATTTACTACGACATCGTCACCACGCGCATTTACGGTATTTCTCATGGCAGCTAGTGATTTCACCTTATCTTTGCGACGTAAAGTGACGTCGGCGAATGTCTTTCCTGTCATGTTCGCCATCGCCTGCTGACCCTATCTGGACAGCGGAGTCGCAGTTAACTGTCGCGTCAGCTACAATCCCAGTGGCAACGTTCATCAATACGTTCGAATGTCGATCAGCAAAGGGCGGGTGAGCTTCCATCCATTCAGTAAAGCGACAGAGATCCGCGATGTCCTTGATTTGGTTGGATGGTCGTAGATCTTTGTGCTGTTCTGACGTTCCCGTTTGCACATCAGTGAACTTCTCCAGTGCATCACAAATTGGGACACATCGAGGGAGTGCGTGGACCCATTTTGTCAATGTACTATCAGTCATTCCACGACCCCGTGTCATGCCACCAGATGTCTTGAGTTGTCGCATAAGGAACTGCTCAATCGTTTGATCTGCTTGTACTCATCCGCTGATATTAGGTTAACGAGCTTCGTCGAATACAGTATATATGGAGTAGCTATTCACCCGTCCTCTCGGCCCGTATGAACATACGAATGATCGATACCTGGATGGTACTTAATCCAAAGTTTGCCTGTTCGATTACTGCTAGATGCAGTGTCACACAGTTCTGAAATCCTGTCAGCAATTTGTTGCACAGACTTTTCATCCACAACCTTATCGTGATCATGGTTACTGTGAAGCAATGATGCATACAAAGTCCTTATGCGTTCGCTGTCAACATCTTCTGGGAAGCCGTCTGTCGTCAACAACATACTACCCATCATTGTGGTAAAATAGTCAAAGTTCGATGTATCAGTCAGTATACACTCATTTTATTACCTCATTTCTTACCACATGCAGACCTTATTGTCTTGCCCCATCTCTTGTTCCTGTGGTGAACGTTCAGTGAACCGTCCAATTGGGATGGTTCACATGGGCGGGCAGGACATGCGCACTTATATTGAGATGGGAAAGGGTGGTTATACCATGCATGTGGTATGAAATGGGTTCATTAACCTAATACAACCGGTTGTCATTATTTAATAATTCCAGCACAAACATATTTACACAATTCCCTAACATGTGATTGGCCCGTAGCAAGTCTCTGTCCAAAATTTATATCACAGTAAACTCCCACGCCGAACTACTTTCAGTAACCGTGAGGCGCAGTTAAAATAATTCTTAAGAAAACGGAAAATAAACACATTTTCTTGCTGAATTTATTTCAGATGCTGGAATTATAAGGAATGAATGGCCTTTTTGTGGAATTTATCGGGGATATAAACTTGGAAAAGTCGCGGGAATACTGGACGAGGCCTTCCGGCCTTCCTCCAGTATTCCCGCGACTTTTACAAGTTTATACCCCGATAAATTCCACAAAAAGGCCATTCATTCCTATATTATATTCAAAGAAGTGACTCGTAAGTCAACATATGGCTGGGTGCTGAACTGCATAGCATATACATGTATGCCTTAAGATAACATCTGTTATGTAAATGAATATATATGTATGCTTGTTCACATGTGTCACTATAATAAATGAATACTACTACATGAAATATATTTTTACAAGCTATTTAAATATATATATTTATATAGTCATAAAAACACTATTTGGTGGCCATCTTGGCGGCCATTTTGAAGGAATATTTTAGAAAATTCCGATGGGAAATACGGGGATATGTCGTACGATCTTCAGAATATTTTATTAACGGTGTTAAAGAATATATATACATATAAAATCTAATACATATAATTTGGCGGCCATTTTGAGAGCCATATTTAACATCTATCTTGAAGAAAACGTTAGTCAGAAAATAGCATTATTTGATATGTTCCTCCGCGTTATATTATATATTTTTTCAGCATATGGATAGCCTTTTTCATATATTTTTCCATATTAATCAGTAAAAAGTGTGATTTGGCGGTCATATTGGCGGCCATTTTACCATCCATCTTAAAAACATGTTACTCAAAAAGTATCTTTATTTAATTTATTTAAAGTTCCTCAGTGAAATATTTTATATTTTTCAATATATGGAAAATATTTTTTATATTTTTTTTCAATATATAACAGTAACATGCATGATTTGGCGACCATTTTGGCGGCCATTTTGGAAGCACCGGCTGAAAACCCGGGGACTTTTTTTGTGTTGTTCAGTATATTTTTCTGGAATTTATTCTGAAAAAATTAGCTTGTTAACGAAAATTTCCTTACTTTTAAAAAAATAACTAATTATTGGACTAATGATAATAATGTGGCTAATAAGATAGGATGATTTGGTTGAGGCAGCCATCTAAAATTTGAAAATAGCCGCCTTTTTTAGTTGATTTTTTTTAAATATTTTGTAAGCGAAGCCGTTAAATGTCCATGTCCATTGAAACATTGTTGAGATAATTTGCAAACCATATTCTTAAGTCTATTAAATATGATTATATTGCATCAAACTATATTTCTATGACCATAAATGATGTACAGTTGACACGGAAGGATTGTCGTGTCACTCCCAAATATATGGATGTGACGTCAGACTACGTAACTCATTTTGGAAAGTATTTTAACTCTGACTTGGCCTTCAAAGAACTGCAACTGTCATGAATATACAGTTGAGTCAAAGCTAACACCCACCCCCAAAGTATCATGATGTCCTCCAAACCATGAGCAGGTGTAAAACAAACACATTCAAACAAGGCAAATATTCACCATTAAACAATATAATTTCAAACATATTCTTATGGCTATTCGTATATTTTGAGAATGTAATGTTTGCATTTCCATGAAACTTGTTACTATGTGACTAAAGTATGTTCGTGTGACTTACAAATTACAATTTTTGATAGCAGATTAGTACAACTAATGAGACGCGCCACAACATAACGTACCTTCCGGTATTTGGAAATTTTGCCGTGAATGTTTTGAAAATTAAACATAATTTCTGCAAATGAAGTCGGAATTTGATGCAAATTCCAGAGCAAATGTGGAATTATATTCCGCATTCACAGGAATTTTCGTCAAATTTTTACATTTTTTACGAAAATTATGCTCAATTTTTAAATCAGTTAACGGCAAAATTTCCAAATACCCAAAGGTACGTTATGTCGTGGCGCGTCTCATATATGATTATGTCTTAACAGTACATATAATATGTTAGTTATGCGGATATGCACATACTAATAATACATATGTGTTAGTTTTATGGATATGTGCATACAAAACTATATAAAGTCCACAAACACAGGTCGGTTTAGTCATCATAATCATCTTCACCACTGTCCACTGAAACGATTGATTCATCATTGCCAGACCCATCATCTGAATCACCACTGCCAAGTCCTTCCACTTCATCTACAAGAACTTGGGGGAGAATTGGACCGTCAACCCACAGAGGTCCAGAGTGTCCATCCATGTCCATCAGTTGGTGAGGGAATGTCTACAACAGCAATATCTGCCCGTCTCCATACAGCAACCTGGTAGTTTACTCTGCGGATATGCTGTTCCCACACACCATGACAGGGAGGTAGTGAAGCAATGTCTACGTTACGGCCAAGCTGTAGCTTACCGCCATCACCACACTTCTCTTTGATGAGAGCGAACCGGAGAGAATTGATGCTCTTGAATCTTGGCCGACCATAGAGAGCGCATGTAAACTTGTCCAAGCCAGATACCAATTCATCACTGACCGTCCACTCACATCCAAGCTTTGCCAGAATAGGTTGGTACTTTGGGAGCCGCTGCATCACTTTGATTGGTTTCACCTTCCCAATACCTTGAATGCACTGGTTGTGTCGCAGTGGGTAAACGCATGCAGGCCCATCAGTGCTGTACAGTACTCTTGTGTTAGATCATCCACCAGCTCCGTGATGTCTATGATTCTCTTGTAGTTGCCCGTTCGAGTGTCAAACAGGATGGTGATAGTGAAGCTCGGTACATGATGGTGATAGTGAAGCTCGGTACATGATGGAGGAGAATGAAGAAAATGTCACTGTCGGGGGTGTACGTATTCTCGCATACTCCTAGCCCTGATATTGTGCATACTTACAGTAGAGAATCATTCTAGTATATGTCTCTTCCTGCGTCGAGAACAGAGATGGGATCTCTGTCTGCATGGTGGTCTGACCATCGTCTGTGTGCAACGAGAATGCATGTCCCTCAGACACAGTTATCACTTTCCTTGCTTGGAGGCGTGGAGCGAATTCGTTTGAACTCCAGACGTCCAGAATCATTTGCACAAAATGCTTTTTATTTTCTTCATTGGTTAAGAATGCTTTCCAGTAAGCTGGTTTCTTAGTTAACTTCCCTCCCATTATGAGCTTGTCACCACAACCTCTCCTCAGTATCTCCAAAGCTTTCACTGAATTCTCCTTGTACATGTCGGTGCTGAAGATAATGTCTGATGACTTGGGAATAATGTCAAACACTTTGTCACTGATGTCCTTGAAATGTCCAGGTATTTTACGTAAACAGTAGAATAGTCCATTACCATCTTCAATGATGAGTGTGGAATCAGGTGGCGGGAATCGTACATCATTTATTTCTTTGGTTATGTGCTGGAATCCCTTGGCTTTATGAGTTACGGTCATGTATCCATCGGCTGTTCCAATACTGTATGGTACAGGTGTCGGGCAATACTTCATTGCATCTTCAAGCTCAATCTGATTACCCTTCTGGGACTTCACTAACAGTTGCAGTGCCATACTTCCTTGCTGTTTATATTCAACTACTTTATTATTAGTGTTCTTCACACGGACACATTTGCTTGTATCACCTAGAGTACGCAATTTCATCCTTTTCACAGGTTCAAAGAAATGGTCATTCTGTTCTAACCGTTTGTGGATAAATGACTCCTTCGCTTCTGTGCCTACAAGCTCCGCTTTCATAACATCTGCTGCGATTTGATAACTTGTAGTTAGTAACCAGCCCTGTCAATCCAGCTCCACAGCCACCAGCACCACCATGGGACTTTGCATGCTTCATAAATGTCTCTTCTATCGTTTTGTCCACCGCACATCGACTTCCTGGTACCAGAGACTGTACTGGCACTCATTAAGTGTGGTTGTAGGACACAGTGTTCTCGCAATTGCTCTTGTATTAAAACTGTACTCCTTTGTACTGCTCTGTGCAAGTATAGCGATTGCGAGAACACTGTGGACTACAACATTTCAGATGACCAGGATTCCCACGAGGATTAGGTGATGACATTCGAATCAGCGACGCGAATAACATATCCATGTAAATTTTAATAACTGTGGAAAATATGTTTTATGTACTTTGGCCGCCATTTTGTTTCTGTCGACCATCTTGAATGGTAGAATTACATGGGTCTATACTATTTAAATGGCAATTTATCAACAATAAGTACTGACTGAAATCCGTTTATATGTGTGATAGATTCGAGAAATAGGTTGTAATGGATATATTAGTGTGTATTTATGACAACCTAAGATGGTCGCCAATGGTTCAAAATGGCTGCCAGAATATAATGACAGCAATTATTTATTTGGAATCCAAAGTAAAATAAGTTACACAACATATTACACAAAAATCTAGCTGTTCTGAAGGTAATGGAACTTAGCATCGTGGTTGAATAAAGAAAAAACTCATTTTTGGCGGCCATTTTGTTTTTTACGTGGTGTATTTGGAGGCCCAGTGCAATATATCGGATTAGATTGTATACGTAGGTTATTATCCTAACGGTTTAAGTCAAGAAACTACAAACATCATGTAGCACAATCCGAATTATACTTGCTTTATATCTTTGGATAAGGAGGAAACGTCACTAAATTCAATATGGCCGCCAAATATCAAAGATGGCGGCGAAAAAAATGGCACCACATTTTGTTCAGCTCAGTGTGCCCTAAATAACAAAGTAAGACCATAAAATCGTTTCTACTAAAATAATCCGACGGGAATACACAGGGGTCCCTACTATATATTGCAGAATGATATGAATGATATGCTTTCAAAATTTCGGCAGAAACGTACTCGTACTATTTTTTGCTGCGCCCGCTTGCGGAAAGCGCGATATAGTGGGCACGTACGTGTGTCCGGTTAAAGGTTTTGGTTAACTTTTTTGGTTAATGTTTTTTGTTATACTATATCTCTGTTATACTATATACCGTTATACTATATATCTTTGTTATACTATATACCGTGCGGCCCCTCTGCCCAATGTCAAGGTATAATTACTTTGAAATGTTTGGTTAATGTTTTTTGGTTTTCGTTATACTATATCTCCGCAACTGCTTCGCCCATTACCTTGAAACTTCACATGGGTGTTTATCATCATCTATATTTTCATTCTACCCCCTCCCGTACGGCCCCTGTCCCCAATGTCAAGGTCTAATTACTTTGAATTACTCAAGAACCGCCAACCGGATTTCGACAAAACTTGGTAGGAATGATCGATGTACAATGCTCTTTCAAAGTTGTTAAAATGTTGACCCGGGGTCAAAAATGGGCGTGGCCCGTGGGGTCAAATTTTATTTTTGACCGAATATGGTCATGTCATATATCAAATCGAAGGTATCAACGAGGCGATCACTCTGGTGCATTTTTTGTCAAAATCGGATGGTTATGTCATCCAAGATGGCCGCCGAAATGTCAAAAGGTCATTCTTTTATTAGAGATTTCAAAATTCTTCTTCACATGAACCGCTTGGCCAATGGTAGCCAAACTTAAAAGTTATGGTCTATGGGTGAAGCCTTTTCAGATTTGTTAAAATGGAGGTCATTTTATCCAAGATGACCGCTGTCTAAAAATAGCATAAATTCTTAAAAAATCTTCTTCTCATGAACCGCTAACCGGATTTCGACGAAACTTGCTAGGAATGATCGATGTACAATGCTCTTTCAAAGATGTTAAAATGGTGACCCCGGGGTCAAAAATGGGCATGGCCCGTGGGGTCAAATTTTATTTTTGACCGAATATGGCCAAACTTAAAAGTTATGGTCCATGGGTGAAGCCTTTTCAGATTTGTTAAAATGGAGGTCGTCGCTAAAGCAAGATGGCCGCCGTCTAAAAATAGCATAAATTCTTATAAAATCTTCTTCTCATGAACCGCCAGCCGGATTTCGACAAAACCTGGTAGGAATGATCGATGTACAATGCTCTTTCAAAGTTGTTAAAATGGTGACCCGGGGTCAAAAATTGGCGTGGCCCGTGGGGTAACATTTTATTTTTGACCGAATATGGTCATGTCTATATCAAATCGAAGGTATCAAAGAGGCGATCGCTCTGGTACATTTTTTGTCGAAATTTATGGTCATGTCATCCAAGATGGCCGCCAAAAGATCGTTCTTTTATTAGAGATTTCAAAATTCTTCTTCACACAAATCGCTTGGCCCATGGTGGCCAAACTTCACAGTTATGGTCCATGGGTGAAGCCTTTTCAAATTTGTTACAACGGAGGTCGTTGCTAATCCAAGATGGCCGCCGTATAAAAATAGCGCAAATTCTTAAAAAGATTTCTTCTCATGAACCGCCGGCCGGATTTCGACGAAACTTGGTAGGAATGATCGATGTAGAATGCTCTTTCAAAGGTGTTATAATGGTGACCCCGAGGTCAAAAATGGGCGTGGCACGTGGGGTCAAATTTTATTTTTGACCGAATATGTCATATATCAAATTGAAGGTATCAATGAGGTGATTGCTCTGGTACAATATTTGTTGGAATCGGATGATTATGTCATCCATGATGGCCACCAAAAGATCCATTTATTCAAGATTTTGAACGTCTTTTTCTCTGGAACCACATGGCCGATGC
Organism: Conchocele bisecta; assembly: GCA_029237695.1. NCBI lineage: Eukaryota > Metazoa > Mollusca > Bivalvia > Lucinida > Thyasiridae > Conchocele > Conchocele bisecta. The sequence goes on from CM055266.1 coordinate 25,982,373, forward strand.
TGGCCGATGAAGGCCAAACTTCATAGTAAGTTAAGATCCTTGGGCGACGCATTTCCAGATTTGGTAAAATGAGAGCCATCGCTTAATCCAAGATGACCGCCATCTAAAAATAGCACATTTTTTTTAAAACATATGAACTCAATGTCACATTCTCCTCTGGTGTTCATGGATTCTGGTGAGCGAATTAGGGCCATCATGACCCTCTTGTTTTTAGTGTCCATGCCTCGCCCCAAGGTGCGATATGCAGGCCGCGGCCATCTAGTTAATTTATGTACTTCAAACATGGTTTTGACCAGTACAGCCCGCGTACCATCACTGCCCACTGTTCGCATACACTATCAGACAGTGTATACCACGTCTAGGCCGTGTTGACGCTAATACTGTTCCGTAGTTCCACTGATTCAAGTGCACTCGAACATTTCTTGAGTTACTTATATTCTTACATATAACATAGCATAAGTTAAAATACAAATTAATTGATTTAGTCGGCGACAAATGTTTATTCCGTGTCATATGTGGTATTTAGATTACAAAAAGTTTTGTAACAGAATGCTGCACACAATATATGTTATGGCAAGGGAGAAGGTGTTTAACGAATATAATAATGTTCATTTCGTATTTGAAATGCTTTGTATATGTATATACCGAGATTTCGTACAATGTTATCTATTGGTGTTGTGTTCCATCTACCGAATTCTACTTCCAATGTATGTGATGATACTTTCAATCTTGCAAACGCTGTTCTAAATTTATCTACATTTATATCTCGCAGGTAATATTGCAATTTAAACTCGCATACATTTTTATAAAATAATGCTCTGTTTGATTCATTTATTCGTGCATGCCATAACTGAATAAAGTTATCATTTAGCCGTTGCTTGAAAACGGATACAAATGTTTCAACATCTCCTCACATGATAAAAGCCATGACTTTTTACACCCAACAGACGTTTGCAAAATTGTAAATGAACACTTTCAACATGATATGCTTGAAAGAATCCCCAGATTTCTGCCCCATAATGCAAATGGAACTAATTAACTAAGATTTATCCTGTGCATAGGTGTAATATCAGTAAATATGTACAAAATAATTATTTAGTTTGAAAATAGCTTTCTGTGCTTGACCTGCTAAGAGTGCCTGTGTATCACTAAACGAGCCGTCTGGAGTAAACAATATGCGTAGGTATGTAAATTTATTTACAATGTCTATTTCAAGCTGATCTTAGTAGAAATGGATGTCTCTTGGTAAGCGTCCACCTCTACGAAATTTCGCCAGGCGAAAACGCGATATTCTATTATATCTCACTCGCCTCGCGATCATGCCTTCAGCTCTTGGAAATATGTTTTGCGATCGAATGTGTGGAATGTGTGTTGGAATTGCGTTCTACGTATAAATGACAGACGATAATAAGTTGCTGGAGGTCAATCGATGAGGCCAAATATAGGTAGACAGGTGCATTATCATATCATAGCCTCGTTTTCGTGTATAATAACTACATGATAGAGTGCACGTGCATGCATGTTAATATAATAGTGTGGCTCAGTGGTATCGAAGCTGCAAAATATCCATGCGTTTGCAGAACTTTTGTTCATTTTATTTGGTCGAGAGTTCGAACCTCACAAAACGCATTGCTTTTGTAGATATCATTCTGTTCTTTTTATGACTGCTTGCTGGAAAAGGGAATAAGTGAAACGGCGAGGGTTATCACTATAATTGCTGTATGACCTCAATGTGACATGATCGGCAAGAACATACTCCCAGATTCTTCATGTACACACATATGAAATGTGCATTTAGTTATTAGTTTTCTTCAAAGTGAGACTAACGTTCTACATGTAATCTATCTCATGCTTAGTTAAAAATGCAATTTGTAAGAGCAACACGCATAAAAAAGAAATATGTAATACATATTAAACAAATCAAAATGTATGTGTATATATGTATGAAAAACTAAGATTCAAACTCACTAGCTACGGCATTGACATCCGTCACTCTAACCCCTCGACTACATACGACTTGGATGACAAATCCCAAAATCCATATTGAAAAGGAATACAGGCACGGGTATATTTACCTGTCTCACCTATTATGTGTTTTGTTTATGACCGGTTTGTTTGTAAACAAGTAGCGAGTTATCGTCTGCGGACTATATACATGCATGCACAAAACACAATTTCAACACATACGAGCAAACGTATTTCCAAAAGCGGAAGGCGAGATCGCGAAAAAACGTGTCTCCCAAGACTTAGTGTTACGTGTCCTGTTAGAGACATGTTACAATCTCGCGTTTTCTTATTACTGCTGGTGAACACGTTTTGGTAATTGTTATCTATACACCCATCGACATACTTTATAAGCATTACTTTATAAAATGCAGCTCTGAAGGCAAGGAATGCTAATGCCTTTAAATCTTCTGTATACAGGTCAGCAAAATAGTTCTTACCTTCCAATTACATGTACAAAATACTAATATAAGGTTTGATCATGTCCAGCCGTGTGCAAACGTTTGCTGTGGCCCTCGGGAACTGTTTGAACCCGCGGCCTGCTGCGGCCGCGGGTTCAAACAGTTCCCGAGGGCCACAGCAAACGTGCCGCGGGTTCAAACAGTTCCCGAGGGCCACAGCAAACGTGCACACGGCTGGACATGATCCAAACGTTATTGTTACATTTCCAACAAAAAACATGTAATTTGAGCATTATATTCAGTATTTTCAGTACTTTTATAAATCGTCCCATTCACGTAGATAATTTTGGGTATTCATATTCCGGGGCCGCGTCATGAATGTCTTGAACGTCATGAAGTAGTGACGTCATGAAGGCACTTCCGCGTAGTGACGTCATGAAGGCACTTGGTCTACGTGCGGCCCCGGAATGAGCATTGCCTAAAGTCATATGCAAACAACACGCGTTATATATGTGCAAACAACGGAAACCATGTAACAATGTACAATTAATGGACTAATGCAAATTTAGGCACAATTGAAAGACGACCTGCTGGAAAATGGCACAGAAGATTGCCATAAACATCTAACACAGTTAAATACTAGTTTTATGCAATAGTAGTTTTGTAGTTATGTTATAATGCACAATATTTATCTATATATTAAATTTCACTGTCGTGTTTATAGTTTAAATTGGGCAAAAATGTGTGCGGTTTTTCAAAAAGGCCAAACAATAGGAAAAATAGGAATATTTGGTCAGAAAATAGGAAAAAATAGGATTTGCTAAAAAATAGGAAAAAGTAGGAAACAATAGGACACTTGACGGCCTGGAATTGTAATAATCATTTCATCTGATTGATTATAGTAAACCAATCATTGGCGAGGCCAATTAAAGGAAAATTATATATTCTAAGCTGAAGCTAAGACCTTGTAGACCAGCCAGAGTTGCTCAGCAGTTAGTTTTATAGGTGTTCAGCGACAGCTAGCTGGACCTGTGACGGCCTGGCTAAGATGCAAGAGCCAGAAAATACGTTACACTTGTTCAAACATGGCGGGTGTTGAATTGTTTGAATGGCGAACAGTGCATATCCTGATTAGACAGGCTGATATGGATCTACATTGGTCGCAAATACCCATAAGCCCCATTTCTTATGTCACACCTGCATGTATGCATGTTGAAAGCAACGACACATTTTATTACGTATCTGTAAATACATGTGCAAATAGGGTGACAGTCTTTTGTCATGGTTTAGCATCTGTGTATTAATAACATGATCCATTGGATATCTAAATGTACCATTTCCACTGAGAAACTGAAAACGTGTACAGATTCGAACTTGTCATTCGTTGCCTTTCTTAATTGTGGCTGTGATGGAGAAATGGGGCTTATAGGTTTTGCGACCAGTGATCCAGATCAGCATGTGTGCATCCGCACAGTCTGATCAGGATCTGCAATGTTGTTCACCATTGCATCAATGAAACAACTGTGATGCTTCTAAGATGCACTATAGATCTTTATCAGGTCACAGGAGTGTGCTATTTGATCAGGAACAATATTAGGCACAACTCCCATAAGCTCCATTTCTCCACAGTTGATCAATCAAATTGCAAGAGATGATATAGATTCGACTAATTGATAGGACGTTGCAACATTATTGTGTAAAGAAGGAAATGTCCATGCAGTCCGACATATAACTCTAACATCATTCACAGTGTCCAGGGCAAAGTGCTAAAAACATTTTCCGTACTTCACTGAGAGCTCAGTGTTCAACTTGGCGGACGGGGACCTGTCTGAACTATACAAGAAAACGTCCAGTGAACAGATTACCTCAGACATTGTCAGACAGTGACTTTATATACATAAATAAGGAAAGCATAATTTGCAACAAACAAAAATAATCTGAAACAAATACAAATGAACGGGTCAGAGGAAGATGGGGGCTAACTCCACCATGGAGTTAGCCCCCTTCTTCCACTGACCCCTTCAATTCTACAGTATGAGGTTAGTTCAAGTTAGCATGATTCTGAGTTAAGTACGGAAAAACTAGAACAAGTGAGCAGAGGCTCACGGATAACCTCGTATGCCGGAGGGATATAATTATAACTTCAGACTTCCTAGTTGACTGTTCTTGCTCCACTCTGCAGTTTGTACCTAATGGCTCTCCGAGTTGGTAGTGTATTCCGTTACGTCATGATATTGCCTCTTGTAGGCCTTGAGGGTAGATTTTTGCAAATATGGATTTTTACTTCAATATGGTCATAAAGTTTAAGAGAAATCGGGTTGACATTTTTTTGGACGCCACCTTGACATATTGGCGGCCATTTTGAATTCCCGAACCGCAAAATCGTGTAAACAATCTATATCCTTTGAGCAGAAGTAATCTACTTCATACATATTGCCTGATTTGCCAGTATTTATTCGATGAAGCATGTAGCTATATATATGTCAAACATACGGCTACTAAAAATGGCAGGAAAATTCAAAATGGCCGCCAGAAATACCCTAAAAGGAGATAAAACGGTACATTTCTATAAATTTATAACAGGGACTATATACTGGTGAATCTTATGATCTGTAGCCATGTTTTTCACCATAATTAAATCAATCAGTTAATTTTAATGATGAATCGCATATGTCAATTAATATGTGTATGTTCAATATGGCCGCCATGGCCAGGGACGTCAAACACAAGAGGTGTAATAAGTGAATCACTCACTATCAAAAGGCGTATTTGTCGGAATAATCCAACGATGCACATGTTTTACTACAGTTAATGCAATAAAACTACTTGATTTTTTTCTCTTTCCAGATGAACGACACCGGGGATAAGAAATACACGATGTCATCGTTGTACGTGCATTGCAAATCAAACTGAACATTCACAAACAACTATTTATTGAGCTGTTGGTATGCTGTTAAAATGTAGAACATATTTCTGTCGCTGTTTCTCTCAGTTACGATCATACATGATACTGTAACCTACGATAATACGGTATATATACACTCACGTATATTCAAAAGACTCGCTGGATATCAAGTTCGAGACATGGCTAGCACAGGTAATGAACAAAAAGACAGAAAGTTGAAACAGACTATAACTTGTGTATTAAATGCCAAAGAACTAACAATGACAATGGTCCAACGAGACAACAACCACTCGATTCAAGCTATGAACACTTTCTACACTGCCTTCATATATGGGCAGAGTACCATGATTTGTTACCGCCTCCGTGATGCTACTGTTCAAAGTATACGAGAAGTAAATGCTGTATGGCACACCAAGTGCTATGCATATACAACAAATAAAACGCTCATTGGACGAGCAAAGGATCGGTATGAAAGGGCCTTAACATTTGAGGATGCCAGCCATTTATACAAGCACAAAGGACGCCCATCGACAACATGCACTAAGTCATATACCGAACCATTACTACATGTACCACCAGTGTTAACTCGGTCTAAATTGCCAAAGTACGACAACAAAGAGTGTGTTTTCTGTCAAGGGCAAGTTAATGACACACTTATTGAGTGTGAATCGGATAAAATAGGGTCACACATTATGAAAATTGTAACAAACAATAATGAAATGTGGAAAGTCAATTACAGTGAATTTATCAGAACGATACACCCTCGAAATACTTAAAATACCATAAAATATGCATGACCAGAAAATGGAAGCATGCACAATCAAAATCGACAAGTTCATGTGGAGACATGCATGAAATACAGGGCGATATGAATGCAAACACTGTTGATTTTATAGCTGCGGAAATGGAATTTTATAGCCAACTTGAAGAAAGACTTGGATCTGGAGAATTTATTCAAATAACTGAGGCACAGTCAGACTACAAAAATGCTATGCGAGATCATAACATTGACTCCAATAAGTCTCGCAAGGCACTTAAGAAAGACATATTTGAACGAATACAAAATGTAGCATTCACGCCACAAACTAGTACAACACCTCTTCTAATTCACTCCACAGCTTCACGTGACGCTGCTGTAGGTGCAGCCACATCACAGACAGCAACTAATGAAGTTGAACACATATTTCAATGCGCAAATATAGTACGAAAGGCAATTGAGAATTCAGCTGCATGGGATGTTGACGCATCGTTAACGAACGCCAATCAAACCATACCAACAGAACTAACAATATTGCTGAAATGGATCATTGAAGGACACACTGCAGCTATAACAGACTAGTGTGCTCAGAAAATAAAATCATCATGCAACAATCTTGCACAACAAATAATTCAAGCACACAAATCGAAACGACAAGTGACATACAGGCCCAAAACAGAAACTTCATTGTTTCGTAACACCAGGGAAACACCGCTCACTGTAGGCATGTCACTATATTGCTACCATACTACACGAAGTAACAAGAAACGAGGCAAAGCCACGAAGGCCAGGTTTTTTCCAAGCATGGACACTTGGATAACATAATTATACCCACTTTTTGTAGACTAGATGGCCGTGGCCTGCATGTCGCGCCTTGGGGCGAGGCATGGACACTAAACAAATAGATATAGTAGATGGAAAAACTTTAACGAAAAAACTTTAACCGGACACACGGACGTACGGACGGACGGACGGACGGACGTATGCCAAAATGCCGATGATATCGTGCTTTCCGCAAGCGGGTGCGACAATGATGATAAACACCCATGTGAAGTATCAAGGTAATGGGTGAAGCAGTTGCAGAGATATAGTACACAAAAAAACTTTAACAAATAAACCCAAAGTAATTTGACTTTGACATTGCGCACAGGGGCCGCACGGTTGGGGGTTAGCATGAAAATATGGACGATGATAAACACCCATGTGAAGTTTCAAGGTAATGGGCGAAGCAGTTGCAGAGATATAGTATAACGAAAAAGTTTTAACCAAAAAATTTAACCAGACGTACGTTAAAAAGTTAACGTTGAAAATGGCTAAGTCAATTACGTAGAAATAATAGGTGAAGGTAAAAAAATGGTCACATGTTGGATAGTTGTATGTGGTAGGCACCCCTTGGTTATGAAGCTGTGAAAGTTTGGTGGTCCTAGGTGGTACAGTACCAAAGAAATGGACTTAAACACGAAAACTTAACATTGTAAACGCGAAAACTTAACATTGAAAATGGCTAAGTCGACTGCGCGGAAAAAATGGGTCAAGTTAAAAAAAAAGTAACATGTTGGATAGTGATATGTGGTGGGCACCCCTTGATTATGAAGCTGTGAAAGTTTGGTGGTCCTAGGTGGTCCTAGGTGGTCCTAGGTGGTACAGTAACAAAGAAATGGACTCAAACACGAAAACTTAACATTGATTGTGGACGCCGCCCGCCCGCCCGCCGCCCGCCGCCCGCCCGGCTTTCGCCAATCCAATAGCCTGGATTTGTTTTCAAAAAACCTGGCTGAAAAGCTTATTAATCTAATATCAAAAGCTGGTGTTGGTGTACAATATAAACAAACAATGAAACACGTGAACAAGATTGCATGTGCGGTGCAACAAAATATTGAATACAATGGAACCTATATTCCACCAGGACTTGTAAAAAATGTCCAACTTCGGGCTGCACTCGACAACCTCGATGAGAAGGTAGATACCCCGGACGGTAAAGCATTGTTTCATGGCCTCGCAGGAACTATATTTCAGAAAGAAATAACAATATCAAACTGCGATAATGCAGAACTGGTAGCACATGCTGCGAGTCTAAATGAAACACCAGATAGCAACATGACAAAAGTGCCTTTATCTGGAATACAATTAGTAGATTGTAAGATAATTGGTAATCCTAAGCCCAAGGACAGTCCACATTATCCAGATTTCAAACCAATGGAGCATCAACAAATGCATAAACAGACTGCACAGCAGGATATCGCTTGGCTACTAATTAGACACTACAGTCGAACATCACTAACGTTCACCAAGAAACACAGGTAACATCTGGCAATGTTGATACAACTTGTAGTACGTCGACAGTAGCAGCTAAAGAAATATTGAGTGACAATGAATCTCCGAAAACAGATACGGTAGCACAATTGGTTCCAGTATGGACAGCACACAATTCGTTGCTTGCATCTTCGACTCATGAACAGGAACACGTAAATATTGATAATGTTCATCCATCACCATTGATAAATTATCCACCACAGGAGTGGAAGACATTAATTACATCACTAGAACACAATTACACAAAGTGAAAATAATAACATGAGGGACTGATTCCAAAGAGCCGGTGTGTGTGTGGTTGGAAATGGACCTATATAAACGAGTTTTAAAACTCTCCTACCTGAACACAGAACTGTACAAGCACAAATGGCTGGAATCACCAGGCCAGTTCCATATATGTCTGTGTGCCATTCGCTGCCTTGGTCGTACTGTGGATGGGAGTGGGATTGATGACATGTGTGTAGAAGCCGATGTCTACAGTAGCGTCACAGTTATGCAGATTATCAATGGCAAACATTACAAGCATCTTTGGAGCAGATGTGCATCTGGTTTTTCGCTTACAACAGGCTGGACTACGCAATGAACATACCGGAATACATTGCACGTATGCACAACTTACGAGACACGTACCCAACTATCTGGAATTAGTTTGAACAGGGTGATTTCACAATAAATACCAATAATGTACCATTCACTGCTATCGGCGTTGATCAAGCACAGGAGCATGTGAACAAGGTTCACAAAGGAGATGGTGGTATTACCGGTATAGCTAACAATCCTGATGTGTTGATGAAATATTGCCTGGCCACACCTGAACTCGCACGATTATCCAAGGAAACCGAAAACATGTTAGATACTAGCCAGGTAAAAAGAACTCATCACCATGATATGTCGCGAACTACAATTGTTCGCAATGAGAAGTATATCTCCCAGTTAAAAGAGGTATTAGCTCGGACAAATCCATTCAAATTTCCGGAGACAATAGACGGAACTGAACACAAGTTGGTTCATATGACGAAAAAAGTGATCATACCTGACAACGTAGACAAGAACATACTGGAGACTGAGAAACGGGGCGAGGAGCAATACAGAACGTTTGTAAAGGAAACACTATGTGATGATAAAAACCTATGGGACACCATGACAAAAGTACCAGTATTGGGATGGAGTGCAGGAACAAAACCAATTAAGACAAAGGTGGGCGAAAAGGAATTAGTAATCAAGGAATCAAGTTCAATGATGGCTCGACTGCTGATCATTACACAATCCTCTCGTGTTATTGATCTGAAACACGTGATAGGAAAACACGAATTCTCTACCACAAACCGTATGCTAATGACAGCAGAAGGACAAATTCACCCGTGTACAGACAAATCCCAACTGATACACATGCTCACTAATGTAACGTCGAAAACAAACCTATGTCACGTTACTGATGGGTTAGCTGTTACAGACACAATCGATTATGAAGCGGATGTTGTAATTCCCAATAACACATGCATCCTCATTGACGGAATGATCATTGTTCAAGAGCAAGTAATGTTCAAAGACGCTATTCACACATGTCGTGATCTGGCTAATCATGTTATACGTGCCATACATAACAGGTCTACTGGATACGCAAGCACATGCATTGTGTTTGATAATTACAATGTATCATCGTCATTGAAAGAAAGTATTAGGCTTCGTTGTGCAAAAGGACGGGTAGTTTATACACCAACATTTAAAATCGTGGATGAAACACGAATCAAAGACTTTGATGCATTTCTAAGCAGCAGTCAGACAAAAGACATGTTAACAATGTACCTTGCACATGAAATAGTAGAACAACACACAATACCAACGACTACAGTTACACGGATGGGCGTGTTATCTAGTTCAGACGTGATAACTGATCTTGAAAGTACTCAAGAAGAGGCAGACACCCTTCTTATGTTGTATGCGTCTCACATTCACAAGACAGGGGTGCCAGTACACATATACTCTCCAGATACTGATGTATTGGTCCTGGCAGTAACTTACTTTCCACAACTTTGTGATGAGGCGACCATAATTATGGGTACTAGTGCGAATCGGCGTCATATACCACTGAAGCACATCTATGATGGAATTGGTGAGATGCGAGCGCAAGCACTCATTGGCTTCCATGCACTTAGCGGATGCGATACGACAGGTTGTATATTCGGTAGAAGCAAAACAGCTTGGTGGAATGCATTTTCCGCCGCGAATGATGCAGTTATCGTCGCACTACAGCACATCGGTACCATGGATGCGCCAAGCCAAGAGAGTTTTAGTTGATGTGAAGAGCTCATATGTAATCTACTCAGTCCCAGTAAGCACACGTTTATGACAGCGATGGAATTGCGACGTCACAAATTCTGTTCATTGAAATCGAGTCAGGGGGTGGAAACCTTGCCACCGACACAAGGTGCGAGACAGGTGCACATAAAACGTGCTCATATTCAAAGTAATGTGTGGCAGCGGGCACTGGTTCCCGATTGCATTCATCTCGACCCAACAAATCTCGGCTGGTCACGTGACAGCGAACACGAAGTACTTCGACCAGTATTGACGATGGTGCCACTCGCTCCAGTATCCGTCCTGTAGATGGTGAAATGCAGTTGTGAAAGGAGTATGTGTAGTGGGCGTTGCTCGTGCAAGTAAAACAATGTTTCTTGTACCGAGTTGTGTTCCTGTGGTGCTGATGAAGACCGCTGCACAAATGTAGATGGCGACATCACAGAATTGAATCATGCTGATTCATAAACTGTGTAACCTAGAAACAAATGCTAGTAACTGTATATAACACTCATTAACTCAAACGCTGATCCGGGAAACTATAACTTCTTCATACTGTAATATCCTCTATAATAACTGTTATTTTGTAACAGTTTCATTACCTAAATGTATTTCATATGTCTCTTCGACTTAGAAATGAGTTTTAATATGTAATCATGGGAACAAACTGTGTTTCACTAGTAGTGAAGAAGGAAGAAACTGGAATTTAAATGCGTTGAATAGTACCGTATGTGTTTATGATATCTGTCCATTTATACTAATCTTGCGATTTTTGTTATCAATCTGTATATCTGAATTAATTTTATATTATGTTATTTGTTATTAATTTACTTATGAAGGAAATTTGACGCGATCTAGTCATTATCAGTTATTAATTTATATAGTGAGAATAGTTGTATTGTGTCTCAGACATTCACTTGTACATGTTATTGTGGCGCTGCGATAGAGTACTGCCTTATTTCATATGGCGATACTTCGATATATGTAACTATGTTCTATACTTATTATCTTAAAGGTGCATGCCCACTAAGCAGGCACGAAATGTTCTTTATATGAATTAAATAAGTGTGCCACTATTCCACCAATTATAAAATTTACGAGTGCTTGCTATATATATACATACATAATCATTTAGTAATATTTATTTTACTGATTGTCACTCGCGGTGGTATCAGACTATTTTCATGCCTACTGAATGGCCATATACCTTTATCTTAAATTATAAAATGTCAGCAACTCAAGTCAATCTATAGAACTTTCAGTTCCTAATATTTACACCACACATGTCTTCATTTGTCTCATGGAGTTTGAACAAATGAGTGTAACATGCAGTATCAATACCATGCTTCCTCTGTAACTGTGGTACACGTAACATGGACGTGCTTTAATCAATATATGTGTAAGCATGCGTGTCCATTTATGCAATACATATCTTTTTTTGAACATCAACATGCATACAATGTGTATTTTCCATTTTCTTGCGAGTATCAATTTAGTGAGTATGCGAATATTGCGTAAATGTACATTACTTTATAGAGTGAGAACATTTACAACCTCTCTCGAATGTGTTTTTCTCGTATGTGCTACTGTGTTGATATTGATGTTTCTTAACAATGTTTATCGGCGTGTACCAAGTGTTGTGCAAACAGCGTTATAGGTTATCACATAGTGTGTGACCGTTTATGACTAAAGTGTATGATTTCTGTTAAACTTGTATGTCAAGCGAGCTGGATATGTTTCGCATACCTAAGTTATGCATATAATTATGTGTGCCACATTTCCACATTTCACAAATAAAGTTGTTCACTTTTAAGTGAAATATGTAACTCGTGCTTATTTATTGTATAGCATTGTCCCATCGTCATAATGTTGAAATTCTTTAGTAGATTGGTTAATATAAAACTTTGCATCAATGAAATATATTAGTACGTTATATTGACGACTTAACACTTTACATTTATCTTCATTTGGTGGCCATTTTGAATACACTGGCAAATAATTGTGATAACTATTAACACAAGTTGTAACTACGAAATCGATTTGATAATTGGAATATGAATCAATGAATGAGCTTCTACAACTACCGACATTGTTTTGAATATTGTTTTCAAACTACGTATTAACAAACTACTTTGGCGGCCATTTTGAACATGATGGCTCATAAATTAGATATCATGATGAAACGAAATGTCTTTTTTTAGACGGTAAATGTTCGTCTACATGTCTCAATATCGAATGCATCTCTGTCGCAATGTATTTGCCCTTAGTATGTGGCACATGTGAGATGTATGTGCATAGAAACTATGTTTTGGCGGCCATTTTGAATTTGAAAACGTTGGATACCTATCGATTTTTATGGGAAAATATGTGTTGGTATTAAAACACATCAGCTACCACTGTTTGTACAGAGTAAAGAATATTAATTGGGTTCATATTGAAGATATATCAATAGTACAGGAATATAAATTCAAAATGGCCGCCAAAATATCAAGATGGCCGCCGAAAAAATGTCAACCCGATTTTTTTTTAAGTTTATGATATATACAACAATATCAATAACATTTGCTAAAATCTATCCTAATGGCCTGCAAAATAACACAAGGATATACACTATGGCTCCCTTGTACTGAATACTCCAAAGTCAGTGTTCGACCTTCCATTTGAATACATGTGCTAGCAGAGTTATTACACATGACCCTGTGAACCACACATCGCAAATACTGTTCAGGGTCTACACCCGAGTCAGAATGTGAACTATTTCACCTAAAGATACATTGTAAGGACCGTACACACAAAACATATACACGTATCGGGTAACTCGCTATGCATTAACAGAACACACGCTACCAGATAACAAATTGTCCATTGGTCGAACGTCGTCACATGACCTCACCAACATACATCAATGAAATGACACCGTGTAAACAATTCCGCATTTTTTCCAACACAAACCATGTTCTGTTAGCCCATTATGCTACCTGATAATATAATACCACGCTATTGACTTTTCATATAAAGTTTATCAGGCTTGGCTCGAAAACGAAAAGAGTTCCTCGATGATCCTCGGAATTCATACTAGTTTCCTAGCAGCCACAACTTGATGAAATGACACTGGCCTGGTATATATCTCTATATACTAGACATGGTTCACTAGTCCGAGTCCGAATCCTGGCTCCCGTGTTTGTAATTATCAAACTCCGTCAGCTGCTTCAACACATCCTCTTTAGTTTCAATGTCCAGTTCGTACTCCTCAGTTTTGGATACTCTGCTTTCCTCCTTCTTCAGTGGGTTCACTTTATCTCTGGATAGTTCTTCTTTCTGAATGTGATTGAAACAGAACTGTGCAGCTGTTATTGCATAATGAAACCTTCAGAAAATTATCTATCGACAATCAAAATGTTCCGTAAAAGGAAAGTTAACCTAGCAATGCTAAATAAATGTTGCTTGTCTGCTGCTTATTTTTTTATTCCATATTTTTTTCGCATTAAAACATGGTTTGACATCACTTTAGGGAAATGATTCTAAAGTGCTGTCAAACTTTTTATTGAGAAAGAAAACAAAATATAAAACAACACCAGACATCACTTTTCGTTCTCAGCATTCTAAGGATTATATTTTGTGACAAGCAGACAGCCTGACTCCAGTCTACGACACAACTTTGCAGAATATGTGGTACTGAAAGGTCATGAAATATTGTACAGCTGCGTACACGTATATAAGTAAATGACATTGGGACTTGCATTTAGCACCACAAGAGAGTGAAACACTGATTTGTGGCACATCAGTAGTATGCTGATTGGGACATACCAGGTGCGATGTCAGCAACACTCGCGCCACGCTCGCGTAACAAAATTGCAATTGTTTTGCACTTGCGACAATAGAGAAATAGGCAGTTTGCGCCTGTCTCGTGACCGGAATGTCAGATTCTCATTTTTGTCTCCAATCAATCACAATTTAGTTTCATAGGTCGCCAACCCCTCACAAGGTTGTCTCACATTTCTCGCACTTTCTGACTCATGGAAACTAAATTGAGAAGGGTTTGAGATGGGTTAAAGACACCTGAGACGACTGTGACTATTTTGAGAGAAAATTTGTCACGCAAATTTTGTGAACATGTTCAAAATTGCAGTGACACGAGAGCGAGGCCCTGCGACTCATGCCTGCAAATTGAGAACCCCTGCGAACGTTTCGAGACATTTTGGAAACTCTCTCGCGAAGGCCATTAGCAATTTGTCGCCAAGAGTCGCAGCCCAGTGAGATACTAGCTTAGGATTCTTTATGAATACGGGCCCAGTAGCCTATTTCACCAACATTGCAAAGTATACTTTGCTAGACAAGTATACCTTGAGGGAGAGATTTTCAATTTAAGGATAAATTTATTAATTTGTATTATACTGAAGATAATGTAATAAATTCAGTATATAAATTCTGCATACTTTTAATCATCAAATATATGCAGTGGTTAGTTCTATATGAAATAATGAATTTTGGGAAAAATGAATGATGTCTCCCTCAAAGTATACTTTGCTAGATAAGTATACTTTGCAATTTGGATGAAATCGGCTACAGAAATATAAAATAGAGATGTCAATCAGGTCAAAAATATATATCCCGTTTTGTCCCTTTGAGTGGTACCGATGAGTAAAAATGTGGGTCCTTAGATCATGATTATGGACTATATTTTTTTTGATGCTGCGGTATCTGAAAACCAAAGTACTTTTTATGGCCTAATGATGAATACCTTTTTCCTAATTTCTCTGTGTTTATGTAGTAAAGTTTTTCCCTCCACCTTTGCCTCTGCAAATTTCTGTAATCGTTCGTATTCCTCAAAACGCTCCATAGTCTTCGCTCGCGTCATAAAGTCTTGCAGTGCTGGAAGTAAATAACAAGAAATATCAGAAATTATGTAATACGCTATCATGTTTATCGTTTGGAATCTGTAGGCATATGTCAAGATGCCACTATTTGTCCGGTCGTCTGTTTGTCCATCCTTAAAATGTGTGCTGGTGTTCAGGGTGTTCAATACACCAGAACGAGAATTCTCACATCAAGTAATTGCCCTTTTGTTTAGACTTTGTGTCCGGACCATATCTCTATGGAATGCCAAATGTACATAAACTTAAATAATTAATGATATCTAAAATAAGTGCTTCAGCGACCTTGTGACGGTAAAAAAAGGTGAAGGTCAAGTTAATGGTGATGCGAGTGTATGACAAATGTTCTGGTGATTCAAATGTCCAAGTATCAAAGCAATCCTTCGCGTAATATTGAAGATATTACATGTTGGAGAAACTCTTACAAACTTTTTTATGCAACAAAATGGTTAAGTGTTTCAGCGACATTTCGCAGGTGAAAATAGTCAATGTGTTCATGGTGGCGCGAGCGTGTGGCAAATATTCAGGTGATTTAAGTGTCTAAGTATCGAAGCAATCCTTCCCGTAATATTGAGTATATTACATGTTGGACAGCTTAACTGTTAAACACTTTTAGACGTAAACATACACGAACGGACGTACGGAACCTAAAGTAACGCAATATGCCCCCCTTGCTATCGCATATGGGGCATAATGAATTGGAGCTAGCTCAAAATTAATTAGAGCTAGCTCCAAATGATTTAGACCTAGCTGAAATTGATTTTAAGAGAGCATTAAATATATATATTTTTGTCATATATCCAAATAATTTAGAACTAGCTCTAATTGATTCAATGCTAGCTCTAATTCATTTGGAGCTAGCTCCAATTCATTTAGAGAGCTCACTAAATGCTAGCTCTAATTCATCATACTCTCTCTCTAACTCATTTAGAGCTAGCTTCAAATGAATTAGAACTAGTTCCGAATGATTTAGAGAACCCTTTAAATACATTGAAGTTAACTCTAAATGAATTAGAGCTAGCTCCAAATGATTAAGATATATATCCAAATGATTTAGAGCTAGCTCTAAATGAATTAGAGCTATCCAAATTAATTGGAGCTAGCTTCAAATAAATTATAGCTAGCTGTAAATCAATTCGAGTCGGCTTCAAATGTTTAGAGCTAGCTCCAAATCAATTGTAGAGCTCTTCAAATCAAGTTATATAATGCTCTCTACAAATCAATTTGAGACATCATTAATTGATTTCGAGCTAACTTCAAATAATTCATTTAGGAATGCCAATAACATGGCGGCCATCTTGGATTTTAACAAGCTCGGTTCAGGCTTAAATCGATTGTTATATATTCGGTAATGTACTAGCTATTAAATAAATCGCCAAATTGCCCCTTCTAATACAGTAGCCGATGCATTTTTCACTGGCGGCCATCTTGTTCATGCAAATTAGTGGGCTTAAGCTACTACTTTGAAAAGTCTATCATGTAGATGTCTAAACACATTGGCACCAGAACTATTTGGTGCACTCGGATGGTACTTTGAAGAGATAATTAAATGGCTTAACAAGAATTCCGCGGAATCAAATGTCTCGCCTTGTCCCGCCGCCTTGACCTCGAGCCTGTGCCAGAAAGCAATTTTCACTGGCCCGAACATATTATACAATTATTGACTAGTGAGCCATAGAATATCAGATTATATTCTATGGCTCACTAGTCAATAATTGTTTTAGTATATGATAATAGTCGGTATATAGCACTTACGACCTTATGCTACTAGACAACAAGAAACGAGGCAAAGCCACGAAGGCCAGGTTTTTTCCAAGCATAGACACTTGGATAACATAATTATACCCATTTTTTGTAGACTAGATGGCCGTGGCCTGCATGTCGCGCCTTGGGGCGAGGCATGGACACTATAAAAATAGATATAGTACATGGAAAAACTTTAACGAAAACAAAACCTTAACCGGACACACGGACGTACGGACGGACATATGCCAAAATGCCGACGATATCGCGCTTTCCGCAAGCGGGTGCGACAATGATGATAAACACCCATGTGAAGTATCAAGGTAATGGGTGAAGAAGTTGCAGAGATATAGTACACGAAAAAACTTTAACAACAATATTCAAAGTAATTTGACCTTGACATTGGCCACAGGGGCCGCACGGTTGGGGGTTAGAATGAAAATATGGATGATGATAAACACCCATGTGAAGTTTCAAGGTAATGGGCGAAGCAGTTGCAGAGATATAGTATAACGAAAAACATTTAACCAAAAAACTTTAACCAGACGTACGTTAAAAAGTTAACGTTGAAAATGGCTAAGTAAGTCAATTACGTAGAAATAATAGGTGAAGGTAAAAAAAATGATCACATGTTGGATAGTTGTATGTGGTAGGCACCCCTTGGTTATGAAGCTGTGAAAGTTTGGTGGTCCTAGGTGGTACAGTACCAAAGAAATGGACTTAAACACGACAACTTAACATTGTAAACGCGAAAACTTAACATTGAAAATGGCTAAGTCGACTGCGCGGAAAAAATGGGTCAAGTTAAAAAAAAAGTAACATGTTGTATAGTGATATGTGGTGGGCACCCCTTGATTATGAAGTTGTGAAAGTTTGGTGGTCCTAGGTGGTACAGTAACAAAGAAATGGACTCAAACACGAAAACTTAACATTGATTGTGGACGCCGCCCGCCGTCCGCCCGGCTTACGCCAATCCAATAGCCTGGATTTTTTTCCAAAAACCTGGCTAAAAATGGAAAAAGAATTTGAAAAAAAAACAACAAGAAACGAGGCCACTTTTTGTAGACTACCCACCTGCATGTCGCGCCTTGGGGCGAGGCATGGACACTAACAAAAGAGATATAGTAGATGGAAAAACTTTAACCGGACACAAGGACGGACGGACGTATGCCAAAATGCCGACTATATCGCGCTTTCCGCAAGCGGGCGCGACAATGATGATAAACACCCATGTGAAGTATGAAGGTAATGGGTGAAGCAGTTGCAGAGACATAGTACACAAAAAAAATCAAAGTAATTTGACCTTGACATTGGGCACAGGGGCCGCACGGTTGGGGGATAGAATGAAAATATGGATGATGATAAACACCCATGTAAAGTTTCAAGGTAATGGGCGAAGCAGTTGCAGAGATATAGTATAACGAAAAACTTTAACCAAAAAATTTTAACCAGACGTACGTTAAAAAGTTAACGTAAAAAAATGGTCACATGTTGGATAGTTGTATGTGGTGGGCACCCCTTCGTTATGAAGCTGTGAAAGTTTGGTGGTCCTAGGTGGTACAGTACCAAAGAAATGGACTTAAACACGAAAACTTTACATTGTAAACGCGAAAAGTTAACATTGACTGCGCGGAAAAAATGGGTCAAGTTCAAAAAGGTAACATGGATAGTGATATGTGGTGGGCACCCCTTGGTTATGAAGCTGTGAAAGTTTGTTGGTCCTACAGGTGTTACAGTAACAAAGAAATGGAATGAAACACGAAAACTTAACATTGATTGTGGACGCCGCCCGCCCGCCTGGCTTCCGCCAATCCAATAGCGTGGATTTTTTTCCCAAAAAAACCTGGCTAAAAATGGAAAAAAAGTTTAAAAAAAAAAAGTTTAAAAATTAACAAAAAAATAATGCTCGCTACTGGAGCCCAGAATTTTTATAATAGTCCTATATTTATCTACATATCATATCTGCACAGGTCCACATATTGCCACAATATTGTCAACACATTTTACGGAAATGTAATACCCAGGTATAATAATTTACCTGTATAAATTACCTGTAATAATTTAGCTGGACATTTAGTGGTCAAGCTGGAAATTTGCACATGCTTGTAGATGCAGAAGTGTTGAACTGGAGAAGGCTATTGTTCTCTCTACAGGTAAGGTGTACAGAGCGCACGAGAAAACGGGTTTTCATGCATTAATGTTCAGTTTGTAGCATAGAAAGAAATAGAGTTTGACCTTGACCCTGGAGCCCGGAATTTTTTTAATAGTCCTATATTCATCTACATATCATAGTAAAGGTATGTATAAAGTTTGATGACTGTAGCTGATAAGGTGTTGAAGTAATGACCGTAACACGAAAACTTAACATTGAATGATGACGACGACGACACCGACGACGACGCCGACTCCGGAAAAGCAAAACCTATGTCTCGCTTTCCGCTTCGCGGGCGAGACAAAAACGACTTCTGTTAAACCCAAGAGAGCAAAAGCAACGACTATGTTAGAATACAACTTACCTTCCAGAACATGAATCCGGTGTCGGTCAATCAAATTAGGTGGGACAAGGTCATTTTTTGGGTCATTAAGTGCAAAGAGGTCAGTAGATCCGGTTTGTCTAATATCAGGGCTGGATAGAAATTGTATGCAAATATTCAGTTACCCGCCCCCATCCATGCAGACGAAATATGGGATGATATTAGCTGTCGATATCCCGTTTAAAGCCATTAAACCGTTTGGAAGTCTATCATTTTTATCTTGAACATGACCATGAACACCAATGTTGTATTGTATTATTTCATCAGGTCCGTAACCAGGGGGTCGGTGTGGTCGGACGACCCCCTCCCCTACTTTTGTCAGTACGTTGTCATTTTATAATATTGATACAAGCAAGAGAGTCGTATTATGTGCTCAGTCATTGCTGAGAAAGTAGGAAATGGCATTTCAGACCACCTCGAGCGAAGGACTGCCTGCGTCAAAACGTCTGGTTACGGGCCTAGCTGTTGCGTACTTCGAACACATCAGATACCGGTACATTCCATGCGGATATTACATCATTTCTCATTATAATGAAGCCTACTATGGCTATGTCCATAAGAACAACGAACATCAATTTATTAATGCGGTACACGAAAGAGCAGGCACGGCGAGTGACATATCAATGGGAAGTTGACAAATTCTGAACTTGACTGACTACGTACCAACTACCATTATTCACTTCCCACATAATGAAAGCAGCGTTCGAATCTCATTTTATATACGACACATGATGTTGTTATATCCGAAAAATAGATGACATATCATTAACAAGTATTTGTGAGCCATAGTCACATTACTCTATATATCTACGAATTCAATGCATGGTGTCATCCAGGTCATTGAATCTCAGTTCATAAACGGCATTTGCTGTGTTACTTAAAAAGAAAATCGCGTTTGGATGACCTATCATATCAAGAAGTCATATACAGGTAGGCATGCACTATTTAAATATAAGGATATACTGATTCAGTATTTGTGAGTCACATATTTATGGATATTAAACTATCTGATCGAGATCAATATGGTGTGCGTTTATGATGGAGTGAGTGAGTGAGTGAATAGGGTTTAACGTCCGCTTTTCTGACATAGAGGTACAAGCCTCAGGGAGTCTACACGCAGACGGGTCAACGGGGTCGTGTCCCGTACCCACCTGTCCAAGGGGGGTAAATCCCAACTTCAGAACTCAATATTTACAATCAAAATATATATTCAGTCCTGAAATTAGAACAACCTGATCTGGTGCCAGGCCCTCGCCACACCAGCATCATTTATCCCATCCCCTAAAAGTTTATGATGGAACATATGTTGAGGTCATTCATGATATTGTTTGGTACATAGAAAGAATAAAAGTTATAAATAATGTATTATGCGGTCATAATGAAATATATCTTGAATGCATATGTATGTATATGTATCACAGTTATGAAGGGCGTTGTTTCTGGGGAATATCATACACTGTAATAATATATGTTGTACTCATAAAATGTCCTTACAGGGTATGTGTAAGTGTCATAATTGTGTATTATAATACCACAACCATATGTTTAATACAATATAATAATAGTTTACATGCATTAACATGTTACTTTGTTCCAAATGAACATTGTTAATTATGCTATGGTAATCTAAAATGATATCAGAACGTTTCATCGCCCGTGTCTATTAATCATTATAGACCAACATACGATATATAACTAGATTGGTCAGTAAGCGAGGCTTACGGAATACCCCCTCCCCCCCCCCCGCGTGGGCCCAGGTACCCCTAAATATGTAAAAAAAAAAAGAGAAAAGTGTGCGGGCTTGTGACCTTGACTCTAGGCTTAGCGGGGGCGGCACGACCGTGAATTTGTCACAGGGTGGTAGAGGTCCATTGGAGCAAGGCGTGTGTGAAATGTGAAGCAGATCCGAGCAAGGTAATACCAGTTATAACCGATTGCTCTGATGTTAAGTTTTGTAAAGAGACGAAGTATGTGACATTGACCTCGAGATCAGCGGGGATTTGTCACAGCATGATAGTAGAGCCTTACAGGAATGCACAAGTGAAATATTAAGAATGTTCGATGAAAGAAATAAAAGTTATAACATATTTCTCTGATGTTGTTAAGTTTTGTTAAGTATGTGACCTTGACCTTGGGATCAGCAGGGGCTGGACGGTCGTGAATTTGGCGCAGCATGGTAGTAGAGCCTTACAGGAATGCATGTGTGAAATATTAAGCATTTTAGATGAAGGAAATAAAAGTTAGAACATATTTCTCTGATGTTAAGTTTGGTAACAGATCCGACTAACGGATCAGGAGGTATTCAACATTTGGCCGTATGTACAACATTATAAATACAAAGGTTAAGGTTACCAAAGTGAAGGTCAAGGTCACCCGAATAACAGTGGGTGGATAGGCTAGCCATCAATTTGAGAAAGCTATTGATGAAATTTGGCAACGGTCCGACTAACGGATCAAGAGATATGGGAAAGTTGGCTATGTCCAAAATTACTAACGTGAAGGGCAAGGTCACCCGAATGACAGGGGGTGGATAGCCATCAATGTATTATTTGTGAGAAAGATCTTTATGAAATTTGATAATGATCTGACTAACAGATCTATAGATATGGGAAATATGGCTACGTCCAAAATTTGATGTATAATATTGAGTTTGGTAATGATCCAACTAACTGATCAAGAGATATAGAAATGTTGGCTACGTGCAAAATGTACGTCCCAAATTGTTGATGACACTGACGACGCCGCAACCGACGACGACGCCACCGGAATTTTAACCGCTATGTCTCACTTTCCACTATCGTGGGTGAGACAAAAACTTTAACCAAGGGAAATAACTATGTAAATATTGCAAATGCATGCCAATGTCACACAAAGGTCATTTGATTCACAGTGTGTTGCTGTACACATCAATGGCTCATGATAGTGTACACGTATGGTGGCTGTATGTCTACTACTATTGAAGATACAAGCCAAGGTGGCTGTATGTCTACTACTATTGAAGATACAAGCCAAGGTGGCTGTAGGTCTACTACTATTGAAGATACAAGCCAAGGTGGCTGTATGTCTACTACTATTGAAGATACAAGCCAAGGTGGCTGTATGTCTACTACTATTGAAGATACAAGCCAATGTGGCTGTAGGTCTACTACTATAGAAGATACAAGACAAGGTGGCTGTATGTCTACTACTATTGAAGATACAAGCCAATGTGGCTGTAGGTCTACTAATATTGAAGATACAAACCAAGGTGGCTGTAGGTCTACTACTATTGAAGATACAAGCCAAGGTGGCTGTAGGTCTACTACTATTGAAGATACAAGCCAATGTGGCTGTAGGTCTACTACTATAGAAGATACAAGCCAATGTGGCTGTAGGTCTACTACTATTGAAGATACAAGCCAATGTGGCTGTAGGTCTACTACTATTGAAAATACAAGCCAAGGTGGCTGTAGGTCTACTACTATTGAAGATACAAGCCAATGTGGCTGTAGGTCTACTACTATTGAAGATACAAGCCAATGTGGCTGTAGGTCTACTACTATAGAAGATACAAGCCAAGGTGGCTGTATGTCTACTACTATTGAAGATACAAGCCAATGTGGCTGTAGGTCTACTACTATAGAAGATACAAGCCAAGGTGGCTGTATGTCTACTACTATTGAAGATACTGGCTGTAGGTCTACTACTATTGAAGATACAAGCCAATGTGGCTGTAGGTCTACTACTATTGAATATACAAGCCAAGGTGGCTGTAGGTCTACTACTATTGAAGATACAAGCCAATGTGGCTGTAGGTCTACTACTATAGAAGATACAAGCCAAGGTGGCTGTATGTCTACTACTATTGAAGATACAAGCCAATGTGGCTGTAGGTCTACTACTATTGAAGATACAAGCCAATGTGGCTGTAGGTACAAGCCAATGTGGCTGTAGGTCTACTACTATTGAAGATACAAGCCAATGTGGCTGTAGGTCTACTACTATTGAAGATACAAGCCAATGTGGCTGTAGGTCTACTACTATTGAAGATACAAGCCAATGTGGCTGTAGGTCTACTACTATAGAAGATACAAGCCAAACAAAAACGTTCCCCTTGTGACGCCAACAAGTTGTGAAAAATTCATTTCTCCACACACATGTAACTTACGACACTTACAGTATAGGCCCTGCAGGGTGCTTTAGGGTTGTCAATACCAGACGTACAAGGGTAACACTAAATGCCCCCTCCACTATTGTGGCAGGGCAGAACAATAATTTGTAAAACTATATGTGATTGGAGTAAACATTATGGATTAGTGTAATCTATGTCACTGTAAATAATTGTAGAAATTTATACAAACAAATATATTTTAGGAAAATTTTAACCCTTTAGGCTTATAATGCTGAATTCAAATTGTGTTGTCTGTGTTTGTTTAAATATTGACAAATGTGCCTGGATCTCAGCCAGGTTATACCACCCAAAAGCGATTTAGAAATTCAGTCACATTTTTCCTAAATGATGTCACAAAATAAATCAAAGACATTAGTGTAAAATATTGCATATGTTCGAAATTAATATTCGCCAAAAAATGATGAAGAGGGAGGTAATTCCAGAGCACAACAACAATATTCATTTCCCGTCGAGTAATGTTAACTGTTATATTACCTGCTGGATCCTCTTGTACATAATGTGCAAGGTTCCTCGCTGAAACATAAAACATTTTATTTGCCACAGCTCTTATATATGGCTGTGACTGGAGAAATGGGGCTTATGGGATTTCTGACAGGTGTAGATCCTGATCAAATAGCACACGCATGTAGCCTGATGACAATCTATATTGCTTGTTAGAAGCACGACTGATGTTTCATTAATGGAATGACAAACAATGCAGACCATGTTCAGGCTGCACATGTCAGGCCCGTACGCAGTGGGTGAGACAGGATCATACTGCCCGCAATATGCCCCATTTCTCCAGACACAGCCACATACCGGGAGTTGACTCCTGCTTAAATTGCTTAATGAACCAGAAACCCGCTATTGCGATGTTTCAGTCGAAGGCCTGTATCATGCTATTAGTTGACAATCGTCAGCTAAGTTGCATCCATTTCAGATTTCACAATGTTAATTATGTTTATTTATGATGTCATGACATTATAAACGAGATGGCCGCAGCCAGCATGTCGCGCCCGCCCAGGTTTTGATAGTATACCGAATTTTTTTAACAAAAACAAAACCTTTAACCAAAAACTTTAACCCGTACGTAAGTATGCAAATGTGCCGATAATATCGCGCTGTCCGCAAGCGGGCGCGACAATAAAAACAAACATCGTACAATTTGAAATGGATGCTACTTGGCTGATAGTAGTCGACTAATTCCTCAATAATGGCCTAAGGCCGAACTGTTGAAATAGTGGGTTTGTGGTTCATTAAGCATCATTCAATATCTAGCATATACAAGGTGTATGATCACGTGGTTACAACAACACCACTGGCTGAAAGTGTTGAAAGCGCGCCCACTCCAAAGTAAGTATTATTTGATATTTTCCTTAATAGACAACGGATGTTGATGAACTATGGCGCAGCAAACGCGTCTTCATAATCTGCATTTGGTGGTTCCGGTAGTTCGGCACATACTTATGTTGTTTTTGCGAAGAATCGATTTCCGTGAGAAGTTTGGGCCAAAGTACCGAGACCACCAAATGCAGCTTAACAAGACGCGTTTGATGCGCCATATTTCATAAAAATCCATTACATAATAAGGAAAAAATGAAAGAATAAGTACTTTGAATCGGAGGGCTTCTGGAAGTGTCAGTACTTGTTGTTGTTGTTGTTTTAACCACGTGATCATACACCTTGATATAACAACGGAAAGTTTATTGTTTATTATTGTCATAGTTGATGAATGAAAATATGCAACCGCTTATTTCCATTCAGGCACATGATGTATATCAGTGATCCATATTTTATGTACATCTTGGTGTCATTTTTCTAGTTTCGAGGTAGAACAAATAATCCACTAAACTGTCTGTATTCCATTGGATGACAGTCCATGTGTTACATATACATTTATAATAGCATAGCCCCTAGTTCTCGTCATTTGATATATTTGATTTCCTCTTAAAGGTACATGCCCACGCAGCAGGTTACACTGTACTACTACTTTTAATTTTCTGTCATGCCTTATATGAGCCATTTATCTACATACTAACGAGTTATTTTTAATTACGGCGCGTGTTAATTGGTGTTAAATCGCATTTTATATGCCGCGACCAGAAAGGGTATTTTCCGACCTCGTGCTATTTTTACCAATACGCGTCACGTGACACGGTCAATCATATCACATCTTTGACATGCCAGTGAAGTATCGGAAGTTGAGAAGAAAAATCTCTGTTCCGAGTCCAAATTTAAATCTCCGCGTAACTCTTTCCATTTGGTGATCTGGTGGCCAATAGTAACCATGCACTCTCTCTGTACAGCCTGTCCCTCAGACGTTTCGCCTTTTTTTTGGCCGACGCCGTTTCATACAATTTCCGTCCTGGACGTTTCGACATGTTGATATTCTTGTTTACATATTGGGAAGTCTACTGACGCGCGTAGTATACTGCGCATGCGCACCGCAAGCCGTGATGTGAAAGTCGTCGTCCCCGCACATTATCAAAATAGACTGTTACCACCGCGCGTCGCTAACAGTAAATCGATAATTAATAAATGATTATATTTGTATAGCGGGCACTCGTAATTTTTACAACTGGTGGAATAGTGACATAATTATACACTTATTTAATGCCTATAAAGAACATTTTGTGCCTACTGAGTGGGCATGTACCTTTAAGGGGACCAGGGGTCTCGGAAATTACATACATTTACATGACGTAAACATAGCTTTACATTTACATGTTTTAATTTCCAACGGCGTTATACATACAACTGAAGGTGCATCTATTAATAAGGTAAGCTAACTGTATTAGTTTGAAACAGAGCAATTTAGTAGCAAGTCGTGGAATTTCTCATTTATGGTAACACAACAACATGTATTTGATAGCATTGCTTCCTAACTGTGATGGGATATATGTATAACATGTATGTGCACATAAACGTGTTACTGTATACTATACAACATACAGTGTTACTGTATACTATACTATATAAAATATGTTTAAACGAATACAACATATGGAGTTGATATGTCGGCCATCTTAGTGTGTACCAGCCGTCGGTCAGTTTTACCTCTTATTGCGTTTGCCACACACCACTAATATTATGACTTATACATTGCAAAAATTGCTGCAACTTCTTCTAAAGATGTTAGAACACCAACGTTGTTGCATCAAATTTATATACACAGTCTGATTTCTAAAGAGTTTGTTGACCTGTTGTTAAAACTTTCGAGAATCCGGTAATGGCGGTGTAACAAAGTGCTGTCAATATACACCTGTATTACCATACATACTGTATTAAATCCAGTGACATGTAAGCAGTTACCTCAGTGTGTTGTCCCTGGTGTCTACTCTCCTACTATACGAGTAGATATAGCTTTGCCTATGAGTAACGTGGACACTAACAATAAACTGTGCATCAGATAGAAAAGTTTACACATTGAAATTTAGTTTGAGATTGATGGAGAAATGCTCAAATATCTCGCCTTTTGCATAGTTTTCTGGCATACTATTTATAGCACGCTGTTTTCATATATGGCTATGATGTATTTCACCACATTTTATTTGTTTTACCAAGCTATTATTTGCTGCAGGTGTCAAACGGTTGAAGAGCTGAAACTGTACGATGGCTTGTAAATGCAAAGATGGCGAAGATGACAACTCAATGTACCATATAATATACAGTAACAATACATTTTTCAATTGTTGTACAGTATAACTTTTAACAGTATAACAATTGAATGTTTACATTTAATGTGATTGCTAATAGACAAACTGATGGGACCATGTTTAAATATAATTGACGTATGAACTGACTGGTTAATTTGGTAATTTATCATTGCCGTTACACGATCGTCATTTCCGTTACACAATTTTTAAATATTTGTGTAATGGAACTGATCGTAAGGGAAATTATTTTTCTTTAAAAACTCCATTTTTTCACCCCTCTGTATTCAGTGCATCATGAAGGAAGAATATGCAAATGCAACGTTGTAAGTGTGTCTGTCCACCCATTTTGGTTTCCGTCGACCTACATACATATGCACGTGTATAAACCCCGAACGGTAATGATGCATGTAATGTGTAACCTTAAAATTCCGAATACAGACCGGCCTCTTTCTCGGCAATGACTGAAGTTGTGTTACCACTGGGTTTCTTTATAAATTGCGCGCCCATAAACAGTGTTCATTACATTAGTAGCTGAGAGTAGAAAAGGGAGGTTACTCAGAGTTTACATTTTTTTGTTCAGCATAACGGAAATGATTCAGTTTCGCGGTACAGATACATTACCGTCAGTATTTTTTACAACCAAATGCAAATTTATTGCAGATAAAGTTTAATGCAAATGTTAAACTATTCTAATTCAGATGTAATGTATAGTAAAGTACAAATGGACAAGATTTGAGAATTACGGGCTTGTAAACTGTGGTGGTTTAGTGCACCACAAGTATTACTATAACATCAAATAATAACTAAACACACTTTAACAAGAAATGTAAATACTGTTTTCTTAATGGTATTGGTATTATACATAGTTCTTTAAAAAACAAAAAGTTTCCTTATAAATGGTGTGATTTGTCAGTAAATTACACCGGGACACCAGATGCATGCAACATATAGAATAACTGGTATAGCAATAGGCATGTGGGCCGCTGGTTGAAACATATCTAATAACATACGTCACAACTATAGCGTTCAGATATTCAAATGCATATTTTACCTTTACAGATGTATTCTAGATTTTCTTCCTTATTAAATAGGAACCACACTATAAACAAACAAGAGTGCCGTAAGTCACAAAATACGTCCGTCGAAGACGGGCCAGACAGCGAAGATGCAGAAATGTGAAGCTGTCACCAAGGCAAGAAACATTAATGACAATTTGAAAATATATAGCATTATTTCTTCCTGTTGTTGTGATAAGCAGGTATACTAATTTAGGTAGAGATGTGTAAAGTAGTAATTATATAGAATTGGATACAAAAATGTAGAAAATTTGCTGTGTAAAAATGTGATATTTTTGTTAGAAACTATTTTTTCGGCATAAAAACACCAAGGTGCACATCTTCAATATACATGTAGAAGACGTGTGTATAGTTTCAGATCGAATGACGGAACGGTTTCATAGGAGTTGTGTACGCAAACTCTATACCCTATATAGAATTGTATACACAAATGTAGAAAAATGGCTCAGTTAAAAAGGTGATATGTTTGTTAAAATATATTTATTCGGCAAAAAACACCAAGGTGCACATCTTCAATATGTGTAGAAGATGTGTGTACAGTTTCATATCAATTGACTGAACGGTTGCAGAGGAGTTGTGTACACAAACTATGTACCCTATATAGAATGGAATACACAAATGTTAAAAAGGTAATATTTTTGTTAACAAATACTTTTTCGGCATAAAAACACCAAGGTACACATCTTCATTATGTGTATAAGACGTGTGTATAGTTTCAGATCGATTGAATGAACGGTTTCAGAGGAGTTGTGTGCACAAACTATGTTTTTTTTTGTGTCCACCGCCCGCCCGCAGTAAAACATAATACTAAAGTTTTTTAAAAGTTCACTTATTTGAGCTGCAAAAAAATCAAACACAGTTTGCTAAGTAAATTTCAACTTTGTTATAGTCAGGGTTCCCACGCGTCAGGGAAACGTCAGGGAAATTCAAGGTCATGGAAATGTCAGGGAAATTTAAAATCCCAAGATCTGTCATTTTTTTGTGTAAACCTGCAGATATATGGCTAATGCAGTTTGCTTATTATAATGTTCTGTTGATGGAATTGTTCAACTTAATAACTATGTCAAAACCAAAAGCAAACTGAAAGGATCTTGTGCTCCTTGCCTTCTGAGCTACTTTTGTTTCAACACGAATCTTCTGGCTTTGCTTGTTCATTCAACTGCTGTTAGTTTTGAAAATATCTTCATTTTACCTTAAATCTGTGGAATGGAAAACTGACACCCTTCTCATGTTACTCACTTTGCTGCATTCAAATTCATAAACTTTATTATGCCCCAAGTCATGGGACATTACTTTTGAGATGAGACAGTTCAAATGGTGGTCACAACATATGTTTTTGCAAGGAAATAAGAAACAAATACTTATAAATTTGTATCAGTCAAATGAAAATATATGTCTTGAGAATATAATTGGTCAACATATACTTTCTGTATCAATGCTAGCTTGTGCAACTGCATTTTCTTGCTGTTGTGTTTTGCTAATGATGGACATTTAGCTTAACAATCATGACAATTGGCACCAGTGACCTGAATCTCAGTCTCAGTAAGTTATTGATTACATTATCATCGTTTATGATCATTCTTTGGGCCCAGGTACCCCAAAATATGTAGATTTTTTTCAAAGTCTGTGGGCCAATAACATTGACATCAGCGGAAGTCGGACGGTCATGAATTTGTCACAGAATGATAGTAGACACTTAGAGGAATGCATGTGTGAAATATTAAACGTTTTAGATAAAGGAAATAGAAGTTATAACATATTTCTCTGATGTTAAGTTTTGTAAAGAGACTAAGTATTTGACATTGACCTTGTGATCAGCTGGGGTTGGACGGTCGTGGATTTGGCGCAGCATGGTAGTAGAGCTTTACAGGAATGCATGTGTGAAATATAAATCATTTTAGATTAAGGAAATAGAAGTTATAACATATTTCTCTGGTGTTAAGTTTTGTAAAGAGACTAAGTATTTGACCTTGACCTTGGGATCAGCGGGGGTTGTACGGTCGTTGATTTATTTGGCACAGGCACAGCATGGTAGTAGAGCCTTACAGGAATGCATGTGTGAAATATTAAGCATTTTAGATGAAGGAAATAAAATAAGTGTGTAAAATACGCTGATCAAATATGCACCTTATCTGAAGCTCTGTATGTCCGTTTTAAAGTTAATAATAATACAGGAGGTAAACTTAAAGGTACATGCCCACTCAGTAGGCATAAACTGTTCTTTATAGAGATTAAATAATATTATGACACTATTCCACAAGTTCTAAAAATTGCCCACTCAGTAGGCATAAACTGTTCTTTATAGGAATTAAACTATATTGGTTAAGCGAGGCTTACGGAATACCCACCCCCCCCCCCATACGTGACCTTGACTCTGGGCTTAGCGGGGTCGGCACAAACGTGAATTTGTCACAGGGTGGTAGAGGTCCATTGGAGCAATGCGTGTCTGAAATGTGAAGCAGATCCGAGCAAGGAAATAGAAGTTATAACCGATTTGTCTGATGTTAAGTTTTGTAAAGAGACTAAGTATGTGACCTTGACCTAGAGATCAGCGGGGATTTGTCACAGCATGATAGTAGAGCCCTAGAGGAATACATGCATGAAATATTAAGAATTTTTTATGAAAGAAATAGAAGTTATAACATATTTCTCTGATGTTAAGTTTTGTAAAGAGACTAAGTATGTGACCTTGACCATGCGATCAGCGGGGGCTTGACGGTCGTATATTTGTCACCGCATGATAGTACAATCTTAGAGGAATGCACGTGTG
The DNA here is from genome assembly GCA_029237695.1 of Conchocele bisecta. Taxonomy (NCBI): domain Eukaryota; kingdom Metazoa; phylum Mollusca; class Bivalvia; order Lucinida; family Thyasiridae; genus Conchocele; species Conchocele bisecta. The sequence goes on from CM055266.1 coordinate 26,013,854, forward strand.
AAATATTAAGAATTTTCAATGAAGGAAATAGAAGTTATAACTTATTTCTCTGATATTAAATTTTGTAAAGAGACCAAGTATTTGACCTTGACATTGGGATCAGCGGGCGTTGGACGTCGTGGATTTGGTGCAGCATGTTAGTAGAGCCTTACATGAATGCATGTGTGAAATATTAAGCATCTTAGATGAAGGAAATAGAAGTTATAACATCTAGATTTCGTAGATTTTTCACAGCATGCTAGTACAATCTTAGAGAAATGCACAAGTAAAATATTTAGAATTTTCAATGAAGGAAATAGAAGTTATAACTTATTTCTCTGATGTTAAGTTTTGTTAGGAGACCAAGTATTTGATCTTGACATTGGGATCAGCGGGGGTTGGACGGTCGTGGATTTGGCGCAGCATGGTAGTAGAGCCTTACAGGAATGCATGTGTGAAATATTATAAGCATTTTAGATGAAGGAAATAGAAGTTATAACATATTCTCTGATGTTAAGTTTTGTAAAGAGACTAAGTATTTAACATTGACCTTGGGATCAGCGGGGATTGGATGCTCGTGGCTTTGGCACAGCATGGTAGTAGAGCCTTACAGGAATGCATGTGTGAAATATTAAGCATTTTAGATGAAGAAAATAGAAGTTATTACATATTTCTCTGATGTTAAGTTTAGTGACGGACGGACGGACAAGTGGACACCAGTATACCCCCCACCCTGGGGGGGGGGGGGGGGGGGTGTATAATAATATTGTGACACTATAATAATTCAGGGCCTGAAAATAGCACTGGTCTGAGTTCCTGGACCTGCAAATTTTAATGTCGGACCTTTGTATTTTACAAGTAAAAAGTCCGCCGGACCTGTGATAAGATTAAAATTCGATCATCATTCAGTGGCGATGCTAAATCCGTTCTGATTATCGTCTTATTAGATAATTTATAGTGACAGTCGAGTATTTACACATGGTCTGACAAGTCATTTCGCATGAAACTGACACATATTTCTACCGTTTTTATAGCAATTATCCTATCGGACCTTCCAAAAAATTCCTTTGACCATTCACTTATTTCCTCATTAGGTCCTGGACCTACTGGTAAAAGCTACTATTTTCAGGCCCTGCTATTCCACCAGTTCTAAAAAGTACAAGTTTTTTACTAATAGTGTCACAGGGCCTGAAAATAGCAGCTGTTACAAGTAGGTCAGGGACCTAACAAGGAAAACTAGATGGCCGCGGCCTGCATGTCGCGCCTTGTGGCGAGGCATGGACACTAAAAAAAGAGATATAGTATAACGAAAAACTTTAACCAAAATACTTAATCAAAAAGTTTAACCGGACACACGTACGTACGATAAAGTGCCGACTATATCACGCTTTCCGCAAGCGGGCGCGACAAAAACATTAACCAAAAACTTCAAAGTAATTTGACCTTGACATTGGGCACAGGGGCCGCACGGGAGGGGGGTAGAATGAAAATATAGATGATGATAAACACCCATGTGAAGTTTCAAGGTAATGGGCAAAGCAGTTGCAGAGATATAGTATAACGAAAAACTTTAACCAAAAAACTTAACCAAAAAACTTAACCAAACTTCAAAGTAATTTGACCTTGACATTGGGCACAGGGGAAAAACTTTAACCAAAAAACTTAACCAAACAACTTAACCTAAAAGTAATTTGACCTTGACATTAGGCACAGGGGGGGGGCCGCACGGGAGGGGGGTAGAATGAAAATATAGATGATGATAAACACCCATGTGAAGTTTGAAGGTAATGGGCAAAGCAGTTGCAGAGATATAGCAGGCCTCGACAATTTTTTATTTTCTGACTCGTCCCACTGGACGAGAGAAACTAAAAAAATACTCGTCCAGACTGGACTTCTACTCGTCGAAACTTTTGGTCAAATAACAAAAATAACATTTTTCAGAAATGGTAATTATATAATGTCTTTAATTTGGAATTACAACACAATATAACACTAGGTCTACTAATCAAGCAGTCATGTGTGGCAAATCCCATAACTTGCATAAGCCCCATTTTCCCAGTTACAGTCAAACGGTCGGACGGACGCATACAGTTTGTGATCATTATATAATAATATTTCCACAGTCAATGTGCCCGTGTAGATCTATATTTCCAGCTTTCAACCAGCTTCAACAAATAAATGAAAAGTCATGCAGAGCATGATGTTATTAGCCGATCAAATCAGGGTAAAGTGCATCGAACATATGTAGGTGTCTCTGGTAACATTGTCAATGGTAAACTATTTTCGACCACAGTTCTGTACCCAGCGTTGACATTTTTCTCGATTTTGTGCAGGTTTTAGAAACCCGTTCCCAAATCCATCCAATAGCAGCAATGCCATAGCTGCAATGTTTTGTTGTCACCATTATGTTGCGAAATATTCCAGCGTAACACCTGTACTGTATGCTCTATTTATCTACAAATTACACTCCGCAATACACAAAGTTGTAGTCACTGTGTGTTTGTCCGAATTCTGTGGCAGCGCGCGAGTGGGCGGAGCTACCAGGGCTATATATATCTAGCGGTTACAGTGTCATCTAAAAATAGACGCAAGCTCCTGCGTATTCAGGCACATGCCCAGATTGGCCTAATGTGCCCCATCCGTGATTTTTTTGCGCGATGTCGGGCGCAAGACAATCAATAATTTGCGGCATTGACAATAATTAAGGGGGATTGCCGCAATCGCGCGTGCTGGATGCATCCCTGCCATCCCTGCATGATACGTAAACAAATCAAAGTTGGCTATGAAGGGCAATTCTTCGTTTTGATTGGTGGAAAATTTTGTGAATATTAACTAGCGTCAAACGACGCATACGCGATCCAATGGGATAAACCCGAGATGCTGGGATAAACCCGAAAATGCTGCGGTTGCTAGTAAGGAGATTTTGAGCAGAGGTCGATTATAAATTAGCCGAATAAACACATTTTACGCGATTATACGTGGCTGAAACTTGTTCTGTTTAATAAATAAAAGCTTTAAATTAGCCCAATAATCGGCGTATGTTGGCGTATATGGCCATTAGAGCCAACTATGGACTTCAACAACAATAACTTCCGGGTTAAATCTCTTCCGGCGTTCAGCTCATTACGTATTCAACATTGTGTTATTTGGCTATAAGTAAAGTTTTAAACGGAGATAATTGCCAAAAATGCAAACTTTATCGGTTGATGCAATTTGGAAGTGATACAGAAAAATTCGCGTTCGTAGATTACCGAATAGCGGAGAAAAGGTTTGCTACAAACTTTTTCAGAATTCGATGGATAACCAATATATTAGCCGATCTATAAATAGATCGGCTAATAATTATGTAATTTGTGTAACTGTTACTATACAGCGTGAAACAATGGTGCCGTGGTGGGAGGGGTACACTGCAGTTTGCGTCTTATTGTAAACAGCTTAGCGTTACGCGTAGAGTTGTGTATTGCCGGAATAATAAGATTGCCAAGTTTTAGATATAATTCGCCAGATACCCATGATTAATTTCGCCTTTTCGAGTTGTTCATTGGATCTATCAATATCTCCGCCGCCCTGCAAAAACCGGCGTATATCTGACATCTTGTTTCGTTTGTAAACACAGAGCAGACGACAGTTAAACAGAATGCTGAGTCACGGTGACTGGTTGTAGAATGCACATATTAAATTCAGTAGTTGCAGCCATGAATGTGAATAAGTCGGACACCGTCTACAGTGTATATGTGTATCTTGGTAACTCAGAAAGACGAGTGTAGTAGGTAGTCTCCCTTTACCACGCTCGGTAATCAGTTGAATATTTGATTGGAATTTAGTATTTCGCTTTGCAAAACTTCGCATTTGCATTTTCTCAATGGTGATCTTCAATTTCCACTCGCCCGACTGGACGAGCGGCTTTCAATTTTCACTCGCCCAGACTGAAAACTTACTCGTAAATACGAGCGGACGAGTGGATTTGTTGAGGCCTGATGCTCGTGTCACTCCATTATTCAAGAAAGGAACCAAATCATCGCCTGGTAATTACCGGCCTGTAAGCCTCACGTCTATAGTTTGCAAATGCCTGGAGAAATTAATACGTGCTGCTGTTATTGAACACCTGAATAAGAATAATCTCATATCTAGTGCACAGTTTGGATTTCGCTCGGGTCGTTCCTGTGTTCTTCAACTACTTGATGTAATGGAAGACTGGTCTACTTTTATTGAGAACAACAACTCTTGGGATACAGTGTACTTAGATTTCGCAAAAGCGTTTGACAGTGTACCTCATCAACGTTTACTAATCAAACTTTCATCATACGGCATTAAAGGCAATATATTATCATGGATCTCGGACTTTCTATTGGAACGTCGACAATATGTAGCTGTTAAGGGATATTGTTCGTCATGGCAGGATGTTATAAGTGGTGTACCACAGGGCAGCGTACTAGGACCTATACTGTTTATTATTTACATAAATGACCTACCTGAAGTGGTTGATTGCACAGTTAAGATATTTGCTGATGATACTAAACTATATTCACAGGATAGTGATTATAACAAAATTCAACAGGACCTGGACTCCCTATGTAGTTGGGCAGATCTATGGCAACTAAGGTTTAATGTCAACAAATGCAAAGCCATTCATTATGGTACTCATAATCAAGAACATCTGTACTCAATGAACTCTGTTAATCTGGAAACTGTGTCTGAAGAGAAGGATATAGGTATAAATTTCCAACAAAATCTGAAATTCAGCAGTCACATTGCCTCAAAAGTTAACAAAGCCAATAGCATGCTCTCATTAATTGTACGTTCCTTCGATTACATTGAAAAGGACTCGTTCCTCATGCTCTATAAAGCTATGGTAAGACCACATATTGAATATGGAAATATTATTTGGTACCCATTCTTGAGGAAGGACATAATTAGTGTGGAAAAAGTTCAGAAACGAGCAACCAAGATTGTACCGCAGCTGAAGGACCTTGAATATATAGACAGACTGAAAGAACTTAAACTACCAACATTAGCACATAGGAGAAGAAGAGGGGATATGATCCAGACTTTTAAGATTATTCGCGGTATAGAAGACATTCCATCAGACAGATTCTTTACAATATGCCAGTCGAGGACTCGTGGACATGATTATAAACTGGCCAAACCACGTTGTATAACATCATTTCGCCTACAACAGTTTTCACAAAGGATAATAAACGATTGGAACTCACTCCCAAAGTATGTTGTGAACTCGAATGACATGAATGATTTCAAATCGAAACTCGACCAGTACTGGAACCACGATACTATATACCAATTTTAACCACGTTATACATGTTAATATACATACATATATACTACCAAATGTGACATTAAATACTACAAACCTGTACCCTAAATATTCAAATCAAACCATGCAAGAATACAAGATACATAGTAGCCGAAGAATGACTGAAGAAAATGGGCTAAAAAAGGAGATTCCTCCTTACTTCAGAGCCCAGAAACCATCATAGAGGTATCATAGAGGTATAGTATAACGAAAAACTTTAACCAAGAAACTTAACCAAAAACTTTAACCAAAAAACTTAACCAAAAAAGTTAACCTTTAACCAAAGTTAACCAAAAACTTAACCAAAGAACTTATTACAAAAACTTCAAAGTAATTTGACCTGGACATAGGGCTTCAGTAGGATCCGCACGTAGATTAGATGAATATAGATGATGATAAACACCCATATGAAGTTTCAAGGTAATGGGCAAAGCAGTTGCAGAGATATAGTATAACGAAAAAACTAACTAAAAACGAAAAACTTTAACCAAAAAACTTAACCAACTTAACCAAAAACTTTAACCAAAACTTTAATTAACCAAAAAAACCAAAAACTTAAACAAAGTAATTTGAACCTTGAACATTGGGCTAACATTCAAAGCCGCATTCGGAGGGGGGGGGGGGGGGGGTAGAATGAAAATATAGATGATGATAAACACCCATGTGAAGTTTCAAGGTAATGGGCAAAGCAGTTGCAGAGATATAGTATAACGAAAAACTTTAACAACAAACTTAACCAAAAAACTTAACCAAAAACTTTAAACCAAAGAACTTAACCAAAAACTTTAACAAAAAACTAACAAACAGTTTAACCAAAGAACTTAACCAAAAACTTCAAATTAAGTTAATTTGATTTTGACCTTGACATTGGGCACAGGGGCCGCACGGGAGGGGGGTAAGAATAAAATATATGATGATGATAAACACCCATGTGAAGTTTCAATGTAATGGGCAAAGCAGTTGCAGAGATATAGTATAACGAAAAACTTAACCAAAAAACTTAACCAAAAACTTTAACCAAAGAACTTAACCAAAAACTTTAACCAAAAAACTTAACCCAAAACATTAACTAAAGAACTTAACCAAAAATTTCAAAGTAATTTGACCTTGACATTGGGCACAGGGGCCGCACAGGAGGGGGTAGAATGAAAATATAGATGATGATAAACACCCATATGAAGTTTCAAGGTAATGGGCAAAGCAGCTGCAGAGATATAGTATAACGAAAAACTTTAACCAAAAAACTTAACCAAAAACTTTAACCAAAAAACTTAACCAAAAACTTCAAAGTAATTTGACCTTGACATTGGGCACAGGGGCCGCACGGGATGGGGGTAGAATGAAAATATAGATGATGACAAACACCCATGTGAAGTTTCAAGGTAATGGGCAAAGCAGTTGCAGAGATATAGTATAACGAAAAACTTTAACCAAAAACTTTAACTTTAAAAAACTTAACTTAACAAAAAAACTTAACCAAAAACTTTAACCAAAGAATTTAACCAAAAACTTTAACCAAAAAACTTAACCAAACAACTTAACCAAAAAACTTAACCAAAAACTTTAACCAAAGAACTTAACCAAAAACTTTAACCAAAAAACTTAACCTTACAGCTTAACCAAAAACTTTAACCGGACACACGTACGTACGTACGAACGTACGTACGTACGCCAAACGGCCGACTATATCGCGCTTTCCGCAAGCGGGCGCGACAAAAATGAAAGGTCCGAGGAATTTTTTGGAAGGTCCGAGAGGATAATTGCTAGAAAAGCAGGAGAAATATTTGTCAGTTTCATGTGAAATGAATACCAAGTGTAGTATGCTACTGAGGAGTTACCATTAACACTTGTTTTGAGGAATATTTTTTTTCTATTTCTGTGACAATTTGGTAGCGAAATTTAAACAACAATGATGGAAGATACAGAGATAGACGATAATCAGAACGGTTTAAATTCGCCACTGAATGATGATCGTAATTTCAATTTTATCACAGGTCTGGCGGACTTGTTGCTTGTAAAATACAAAGGTCCGACATTAAAATTTGCAGGTCCAGAACCTCGGACCAGTGACTGACTCACGGTGGTATCAGGCTATTTTCATATGCAAATGCGGCATGATAGTTTTTAATTATTTATACTAATTAAATGTGTCACCTGAAAAAATAATATTTTCGACAGATTATACAGTATGTTCGCACATCAAAAAATAAATACAGAGAATAAATAGTAATGTCTGCTAACATTGTAAGGAAACACTGTTATCGCCCCTGATATCAGTGTATAAATTCATGTCTGATACAAAATGTATAATATCAACACTCGTGGTAAGTTTCAGAACTGGTGGAATAGTGACATAACTAGATTGGTCAGTAAGCGAGGCTTACGGAATAACCCCCGCGTGGGCCCAGGTACCCCTAAAATATGTAAAAAATTTCCAAGTGTGTGGGCTTGTGACCTTGACTCTGGGATTAGCGCGAGCGGCATGAACGTGAATTTGTCACAGGGTGGTAGAGGTCCATTGGAGCAATGAGTGTGTGAAATGTGAAGCAGATCCGAGCAAGGAAATAGAAGTTATAACCGATTTCTCTGATGTTAAGTTTTGTAAAGAGACTACCGTATAACCTCGAATTAACGCCCCCGGAGGCGTTACATTTTACAAAAGGGAGGGGGGGGGGGGGGGGGGGGGGGGGGGCATATAGCCAGTATTTTTTTTTAAAGACCGCCAATAAACAAAATAAGATTTAAGGATTATTTGTGTTTGAAAATTGGCGGATGGTAAAACATTTAAAATTTATTTATTTTTTTTATTTTTGTTTTGGGGGGGGGGGGGGGGGGGGGGTATTGGGGGGGTTATTAGGGGGGGGGGTTATTAGGAGGTGGGCGTTAATTCGAGGTTATACGGTATGTATGTGACGTTGACCTCGAGATCAGCGGGGATTTGTCACAGCATATGAAATATTAAGAATTTTCAATGAAAAAATAGAAGTTATAACATATTTCTCTGATGTTAAGTTTTGTAAAGAGACTAAGTATGTGACCTTGACCTTGGGATCAGCGGGGGTTGGACAGTCGTACATTTGTCACAGCATGATAGTACAACCTTAGAGGAATGCACAAGTGAAATAATAAGAATTTTCAATGAAGGAAATAGAAGTTATAACTTATTTCTCTGATGTTAAGTTTTGTAAAGAGACTATGTATTTGACCTTGACATTGGGATCAGCGGTGGTTGGACGGTCATGGAGTTGGCACAGCATGGTATTAGAGGCTTACAGGAATGCATGTGTGAAATATCAAGCATTTTAGATGAAGGAAATAGAAGTTAGAACAATATTTCTCTGATGTTAAGTTTTGTAAAGAGACTAAGTATTTGACCTTGACCTTGGGATCAGCGGGGGTTGGACGGTCGTGGATTTGGCACAGCATGGTAGTAGAGCCTTACAGGAATGCATGTGTGAAATATTAAGCATTTTAGATGAAGGAAATAGAAGTTAGAACAATATTTCTCTGATGTTAAGTTTTGTAAAGAGACTAAGTATTTGACCTTGACCTTGGTATCAGCCGGGGTTGGATGGTCGTGGATTTGGCACAGCATGGTAGTAGAGCCTTACAGGAATGCATGTGTGAAATATTAAGCATTTTAGATGAAGGAAATAGAAGCTATAACAATATTTCTCTGATGTTAAGTTTTGTAAAGAGACTAAGTATTTGACCTTGACCTTGGGATCTGCGGGGGTTGGACGGTCGTGGATTTGGCACAGCATGGTAGTAGAGCCTTACAGGAATGCATGTGTGAAATATTAAGCATTTTAGATGAAGGAAATAGAAGTTATAACAATATTTCTCTGATGTTAAGTTTACGGACTAAGTATTTGACCTTGACCTTGAGATCTGCGGGGGTTGGACGGTCGTGGATTTGGCACAGCATGGTAGTAGAGCCATACAGGAATGCATGTGTGAAATATGAAGCATTTTAGATGAAGGAAATAGAAGTTATAACAATATTTCTCTGATGTTAAGTTTACGGACGCACGGACGGACAACCTGACTCCAGTATACCCCCCCACAACTCGTTGCGGGGGTTATAAATTATATTACACATATTTGATTTCTATACGGAATATTTTGTGCCTACTGAGTGGGCATGCACCTTTAAAATGGAGTATCTGGGCTAACAGTAGATGTCCCAGTAGTCATAAGTCAAGACTGTCTTGACAAACAGTCATGAGGGCATACTGTCATTTCGGCTAATTCTGCACATCGGCTAATGCGCAATTCACGTCAAATTTAGCCTTGCATACATCATAATAAAATATGTGGATTTCGGAATAAACAAGCCGAGAAATTGATACACTGTGGCACAATTTTATCACATTCCAATAGTTTGGTAAATATTTATTCCGAATATAGTCAAAATGTGTAAAATCCTCAGACCCTGCTGATGGAATAGTGTCTTATTTACTAAATTACCTGTTCTTGCAACAAAGAAACGAACTTGTCATGCTGTCACTGGATAGTTCTGCTTCAAGTTTAATGCCAATTGTGCTATGCTGTTCCAGAATGCTGTTCGCCATTTTGTTTACACTCCCAGATGCGCAGCATTAGCAGAAACAAATGTGACGTTGCAAACACGCATGTGATGTCATACATCACACAATTTACGTCACTTGATGACGTCAGAAAGTTATGACATTTTACCTGCACAGACGTCGTTGAACTGCGTTGAATATTCAGGAAATATTGACTGAATATGAGAAAGTTAATGACATATAAATTTGTTTATAAGGTGTGCAGAATTTGGCAGCACGATTTACCCAAATCTACCCAAATCTTACCCCAATCTACACAAATCTTCATTAAAAATACCATTTATGATTAGATTATATACATTTTCTACAATATAGCATTATTATATCATATAATAAGCACATTTTGACCAAAAAAAGGAAGAATAAACCACATATTTCCGCGTGAAAGTGATTAATATAGCATTATTATAAAGTGAGTCTACTGTGATCGAGACTCGTTAATCATGTCTCAGTTGTCTAATATTAAGTTATCATTGATCATGATTGCATATATCGCACATACATGTACATGTATGTGGCTGTGACTGGAGAAATGTGGTTTATGGGTTTTGTGACCAGTGTAGATCCAGATCAGCCTGTGCATCCGCACAGTCTGATCAGCATCTGCAACACTCGTCATTCCATAAATGAAAAACCGGGCTACAGAAGAGTGTTATTTAGTTTTAAAATATTAATCATTTATATATTTAAATTATATATTGGTATATATAATTATACTAGTTGGCAGAACAGTTAAACACACTGTCTCCTTGGATGTCAACATTAGAGAGGTTCTGCTATTGTATTTCAATTAAAAATCATCATTCACATTTAGCCATTATAAAGTGGATTATCTTTCTTGGCTTCCTAGTACAAGTTAATCGCTGTACTCTCCCTTTACTGCATATACAAATATTTCCATTTTGCATCAAAACATTAAAACTGACCCTGGTATGACCAAATTAATGAAATATATGATGTAAGTAGTGTCCAAACATCGTTATTATGATGTGCATAGCTTTATTTATTAATAAATATAGTAATTACATGAAGATTTGGGTAGATTTGGGTAAGATTTGGGTAGATTTGGGTAAATCGTGCCACCCCGCAGAATTAGCCGACACCATTGTACTCTTTATAAATTACATGTACCGGGTATTTAAATAGCAATGCCAAAAAAAAAACAATAGCAGCCATCCCTGAATTTATTTGGTCGGAGAAGTTCTCCTCAACCAGGCATCTCGTGGATCGACAGAAGCAGCCAATCTGATTGGTTGATTCCGTTGATCTGTGAGGCGCGACGTGTATGTCCTGGTAAAAATACAATTACCGGTGTTCATTACTATCAAATACATGATGTATGTCTGAATAATGACTAATGTATCACCGGCAGCTAATGATTTATGCAGAGTTACTTCCCGCAACTAGCACCTTGTGAACTGGGTGGTGCAATCTTTAGACGTTGTTTTATGTCACTGGATACCAAACGGGACTCCATTGGCGGATGTAATTGTATTGACTGCCAGAAATTCTTCGCATAACTAACATCTTCCTCGGATGAACCGGTGAACACCGAGGAAATGTTTTGTTTAGTAAAGTCAATAACTAATGACATCTTCGCTTCTTGTAGTCGATGTAAACAAAAGTCTGCGCATAGTAACTGCGCATATCGCTTACAGCATACTCAACGGGCCGCCAAAGACAATAACAATAAGTTCGAGGCGATCCATATAAGCCGATACCGGTACCACTCATGACCGGTACCATCCGGTACATCTACAAAGGCCTGGCTAACGCGAATATGGGACTTGTAATTGACCACACGTGGTTGTTATCCAAGTACCACGGTTAATATAATTCATACGGCAGTTAGAAACGGATAAGCATGTGGCTGTGTCAGAAGGATGATATGTGGGAGAAGTAGTTGTGAACGGTATAACTCTTGCAATTTACTCCCGTACCGACACAGCAAGAGTTACCGTTCTCAACTGTGGAGTAAGCTGAGAAGAAAGTGGTTATGAAAAGCTCCACCTTACCTGTAGGTACAGCTTGTCGAATATATATATGGCTGTGACTGTTACTCGCTCTTTGTCTTTGGTAACATGTGGTCACAGTCACATATAGCTCTGTACAACGTGTATATGCACAGCATGTCCCATCGCGTATAGACCACCACAGCTCTGTACAACGTATGTATACATGCACAGCACGTGCCCGTTTTGTATATACCAGTATAGTTATGTACAAGGAATAGATGTACAACATGTGCCCGTCTCGTATAGCCCAGCAAAGCTCTGTACAACGTGTACATGTACAACATGTGCCCGTCTCGTATAGACCAGCATGGCTCTGTACAACGTGTACATGTACAACATGTGTCCGTCTCGTATAGACCAGCATGGTTCTGTACAACGTATACATGTACAGCATGTGCCCGTCTCGTATAGACCAGCATAGCTCTGTACAACATATAGATGTACAGCATGTGCCAGTCTCGTATAGACCAGCAAAGCTCTGTACAAAGTGTACATGTACAACATGTGCCCGTCGCGTATATACAAGAATAGTATGGAAACGTTAATTGGGCACCCTAATGTTGAGTTGATGACGGATAAGTCGCGGTGTAGTATGTCGACATGTCTCATTACAACACAACAAGTAGAAAATAATTAATATGTCATGTCTATATAACAACGCAGCTTCGATAGTTAAATCCTTGCGACATATTTACATAATGTACATCCCGACATACAGGCATACATCTGCGCGACATAAATCTTTCCGACATGTTCATATAAATAACATGTAGACATAAATGTACGCAACTGTGCGAGAAGAAGAATCGCGCTTTGGTGATATTAACACGGTATTCCTACATACTTCTTGACAGTTTTGCCTCACAAGTCATCTCGACAAAACTACATAATGAGTTCTTGTTTATATAATTTCTCGTTTATATAATTTTCATAGAAGACGCCATTGACACCTGAGAGTACGCAAACGGGACACACGCACAAGGTATGTGGAGTATTTTATTTTGTTCTACAGTTTTCATGATTTTATATCTCTTTTCCTGGACCAGTGAAATTGGCGTGGAATTTAATGCAAACTACATTTAATTTATATTTTATTCTATGCTCTCATATAGAAACGAAAAACGGGCACCACTGTTATAATTTTGACATTCTAGGTGACGGTATGCCAACTTCGAAAGATATTCCCAAATAAGGGCCAGAGAGTGGCCTAGTGGTAACGCGCTAGACTACGGTGGCGAAGGTTGTGGGTTCGATCCCCGGCTTCGGCACTATAAAATACTATCTCAGTATTTCTGCCCAACTAAAGAGGCCGGATACTACTGGTTCAACCCAGAAAGTGTCGGTCCCGTGTATCGGAGCTTTACTCTGAGCACGTACAAGAACCAGGGGGCCACCAGCAGGTCTCTGTATCCGTCCTCACTCTCTCGAGGGTTATACACCTATCAATGTCTTCCCCGCCCGGAGGGACGGCACCACCGGGAAATTAGACTGTCTAAATCGGGATTCCCGATTGTCGGGATTAAATCTGTGTTACGGGCGTTAAATCCAAGCAAGCAACCAACCTACCATTGCCAAATAACGAACATACATATGACCGGAGTTACTCCCCTTAGTCAACTTTACGCTATTTGCACTACTGCAGACATTGCACAAGTCCAAGATCAGCTGAAGATGGAGGAGAGTCAGACTGAGAAATTTAAGATCGCTGTCAAAGTCTGCTTAGCAGATGGGAAAAGACGGGTGGGGCTGGTGGGGTCGACGCTGCACGAGATCAAATTGAAATGTAAGTATGTTGAGTGCCGTATAACATACGTTACGAATTGCGACAGTAACGAACATGCAAAAATTGCAACCAATCGGGTACTATACTTTAGTAGCATATTTCCATTCTCAGAGCGATTACAGAGCTCAATATACGTCTGCGACACCATTTGCACATGTTTATTGAAAATGGGCCTTAGTGACACTTCGGCCCTAAGTCAGGTCGGCCCTAAAAGCACTGGCCCTGCAAATTCACAATTTTAAAGGAACTACATTTTTGCAGATTTTTGCCAGACCTGAACCATTCACATAGTGTCATTTGGTGATAAAATGTAGTTTGTTTGAGCAACATTTTTGAATTTAAAGGACCTGTGTTTAATAATAAAAGCAAATGGCGTAAATTCCAGAAATTTGCTAGAACAATTGTATCTGAACCCATATTACACCAAGGTAAACTTGAGAAAGACATAATTTTTTAAAAAAAAATATGTTTAGGCCTATGATATTGAAAAGTCTGAACCATTAGTATAAATGGTACTATCCAATTTCCGCCATTTGCTTTTCCAGATACATAGGCCTATATGCATAATCTTTATTATCAACTCTGCCAGAGTACACTTTCAAGATTCCATTATCTTCCTGGAGGCATTAGAGAGGTTGGATAATATAATTATAATTATGCCACCGTAACGAAAGTTGTCGGTGGCATATAGTGTTTACCCTGTCCGTCCGTCTGTCCGTCCGTCCGTCCGTCCGTCTGTCCGTACACAAGCCAGGGTAGTTGTGAGTTGCAAAATCTGCCAAAAACCACACAGTACTCGTAAGACATACTACTTATTCCGTAGACTTGTGGGGTTCAAAATGTGACTTATGGGGTTCAAAAGAACAAAAGAAAAACACGTAAGTCCGTCTCGTGCGAACGTCCATCCGTCTGTCCGTCCGTCAGTAGAGAATGTTCGTTTCCGTCCGATAACTCTCCTACCGTGTCTCCGATCTTCGCCATACTTTACATGTACATTGATATCCATCGGGGGAATATGCCTTTCGAATGTGACATTCGTCTCCCCAAGGTCAAGGTGACTGCTTCTATAAATAGATGGCTTTTCGCACATCTTTTTCCGTTTCCGTGCGATAACTCTCCTACCGTTTTCCCGATCTTCGCCATACTTCACATGTACATTGATATCCATCGGGGGAAGACGCCTATCGAAAGTGACATACGTCGCGCCAAGGTCAAGGTCACTGCTTCTATAAATAGATTTGCGCACGTTTTTTCCGTTTCCGTGTGATAACTCTCCTACCGTGTCGATGGGTATAAATGAATATTATGCCAACTGATATAATTTATGCCCGCGAACGATACATTTTAACAGTGTCCTTGCTGGGCCTGCCTCGTCTGGCTACGTTGTTTCTGAAGGAAACACACAATCAGCACATAATAATATCGTCGTGTTATGAAGCGGATGTCAGAGGATATATACTGCCATGTAATTTGAATTTTAGTACCACCACCTCCCCCACCACTACCTCTAACTTCGGGGCAGGTATATTGAACTTTCGCCCGTATGGTTTTTCTCTGTGGTCTATGTAACCGTCCCAACCGGGCAGCAATGCTGTCCTCACTCTAACTGAAACCAATATTATCCAATCTTTCTGAAACACAGTTAATACCCTTTAATTTTCAAACAATAGAACATTGGTGCTGTCCTCAGCCTAACTTTATATAAATATTGCGTCCCAGTGAGGGTGACAGTGGATATTGTCAACTCGAGGAAATAATGTCGACTGAGGGGCTTTGCCTCGGTCGACATATCCACTGTCACCCTCACTGGGATGCAACATTTATTTTATTATATACAATATACTAAAAAAATTGTGGCAACATAGATTTGGATGCCAAGCTATGCTTCCATTTCAACACCACCCCACTCGCCATGACATGTGGGAGGTTGAGCAACACAGGAGATAACTTGCCACTTGGTCGGCTCAAGCAACATAGTCCCCGCTCAGTATGACTGATACACCCATTCTTCTAATTATAAGGCGTTTGCGGCCTTTTCGGAAACGCCATGTTCATTTATGTCAGGACGTTGCGCATTGATCATCTTGCGCATGATATATTGCGTTATGATGTGCATTGATCACGTCGCGCATGAGACATTCATTTGGGTCAACTGCGCAACTGTTACGCACGAGGCATTAGATAAATAGTGCCCTTCGTTGAGGGGGATATTGTGGATTGTCTGCCCGAGGACAAATTATCTAATAATGTTTTCGAGGGGAGACAATCCACAATATCCCCCTCAACCAAGGGCACTATTTACTTTATTATAGGCTAGCGAATATAACTAGCATTTGACATTGCGCGTAACCACTGCTAGATGCATCACTAATATATCTTATCATTGTCCAAGTCGGTACGTCAACAAGATTTTTGTGCGTTTGAAATTATGTGTGGTGTCACTGGTTCAACCAAAGGCAGCATTACTACTTCGTTATACATAATAATGAACCGGATTTGATGGTTATGCATTTGTACTGTACTCTTTCCACAACAACATGTAGTGGGGCTGCTATGTGCACAAATATGCTAGAATACTGCACTTTTGGAAGAGTCTGACATTTTTTGTGTATATGTTAAAAAATATGTGTGGAACATTTTCAGAAGGGTGGGCAAAAAAAATATCCTCCAGAATGACCTCATTTGCATAAATCCAAGATGGCCGCCGTCAGAAATGACCCCTAGACTAAAACTTGCAGATCTCTGCATATACTTGGCAGAAACAAATATTCTTGGAGTCAATAGTTATAGTTCTTTGAGTGGGCAATCAAATGAAATTATATTAATGACCCTCAGAGGTCAACTTGACCGGTCAATGTCAAGGTCATATACCAAAATCACTATTTTCATTTTTTTTTGTAATTTATTTGCATATCACTGCTTCTAAATAATATATTAAGATAATATTAGGATCTAGTATGATATTTGTATGTGTGACCAATCGATTGGGCTTAGTTGCAGGTACCTCGGAGTTCAACTTCACTTCGCGGCCCAGTGTCAAGGTCAAATGCTAAAATTACAATTTCAGCCATTAAACCAGTTTTGTTCTCTCACAAATTGTTGCTTCTATATTGCCGATTAAGGAAACATTGAGCTCTAGAGTACTATAATCAATCAATTAAAGTTTGTTTCAGGACATGCCCCCTCTCCCTCCTCTGCTTTGGGTTGTCAAGTTCACGGGTCATTGTCAATGACAAATGGTGAAACAACCAACACAATGACAATACTACATTTGCTTGCACCCTTGTCAAATCATGTTTTTGTGCGAGAATGTTTCAGGGAAACTCCGTATCGAACGATGAATAATCAGGGTTCCAGGAAAAGTCACTGGATGAAACTCTGATATCTTCACCTTCAACCAGCGAAAAGTTTGAGCCGAAAAGTCAGCGGCTGAATTATAGACATACAACAACACAACAACAACAACAGGAAAGTTAACTTGGCGGCTGATTTTGATTGTGAATTTCATCATTTAGTTCACCATTATATGTCGGAAACATGTAGGTAAGTTTGTCAAATGAAACTCTAGTATATAACCACAGTACCAGTAAGATGTGGACTAATGTAGATGGAGAATAGCATTAAATATCCACCCACCTCTTTTCGAATCTGATACACTCTCCCCACCCACCACACTTTACACGGGCCAAGTTAAAGGATCAGAAATAAAATTGAAATGGCTCCGCCCAAAGACCACCCCTGGCCAAATTTTTTTTAGGTTTGTACTTTGGCCATTTTTAGCTGGGGCAGCAGACGGGGTCCTAAATTATTTAGAACAACCTACCCCACCCGCCACACATTACATGGGCCGACGGGGTCCTAAATTATTTAGAACAACCTACCCCACCCGCCACACATTACATGGGCCAAGTTAAAGTCAGAAAAAAAATTGAAATGGCTCCGCCGAAAGACCACCCATGGCCAATTTTGTTTTAGGTTTGTACTTGGCCATTTTTAGCTGGGGCAGCAGACGGGGTCCTAATTTAGTTAGACAACCCTCCCCCACCCGCCACACATTACATGGGCCAAGTTAAAGTCAGAAAAAAAATTGAAATGGCTCCGCCCAAAGACCACCCATGGGCAATTTTTCTTTAGGTTTGTACTTAGCCATGGCAGCAGACGGGGTCCTAAATTATTTAGAACAACCCTCCCCCACCCGCCACACATTACATGAGCCAAGTTAAAGTCAGAAACAAATTTGAAATGGCTCCGCCCAAAGACCACCCATGGCCAATTTTTTTTTAGGTTTGGACTTAGCCATTTTAGCCGGGGCAGCCGACGGGGTCCTAAATTATATAATTAATTAGTATACACCCCCACCCACCACAAGTTAAAGAGTCAGAAAAAATGAAATAGCTCCGTATAGTATGCGCTATTCGCCGTACGGTGTCTCCTGACCACGTGCCAGATAATGAATGTGACAGCTGATCAGAATATTGTAAATCCAGAACTAAATATCTGACTCATCTCTTATTGGGAAAATAATCATTGTTCATGTTCAAATGAAGTTGTAGAAACTTGTATTTACTTGCAACTGACCGTGTAATTTTACGATTTTACCAACCATAAAATATCGCCTTTGTCTTCTGCATTCAGGACGATGCACAGCAGACGACCACTTCTAGATGAACAACCCGGAAAATACTTCATTCCTTCGAGACCAATCCTAAATTCAGAATGGACTGGTCGAAATGCATACTGTGCCGAGATGATATTGGTGATGACTTGCGCTGCCCAGCAAATAACAACAACACTGCGAATATACAAAAAGACTATGCTGCGTTTGCAGACAATCTTCAAAGTTACATTGACGTCGCTCCGTTGCCATTTGACAGTGAAAGTATAGACATTCTTGACAAAGGAGATGGTGTGCCCCTGACTTTATGGGAACATAGTGCTAAGTGGCATTCATCATGCAAAGCCAAAATTAAGAAATCTGAAATAGACAAACTACACGTTAAGACCACAAAGAAGCGTCTTGCCTCCACTCCATTAGCATGTAATGCCCCAGCGCCTAAATATACACGAAGTAACTGTGAACCATTTTCGACAGAGCATTGCTTTTTGAATTGTACAACTGAAACAAGCAATGACAATCCACTCCGACAAGTAATGACAATACAGCTAGACTGTCGCCTACGGGAATATGCCAAATTTATTGAAGACGACGAGCTAATCACGAAGCTGAGTGCTTCCGGAGATCTGATAGCTCAAGAAGCGAAGTACCACGACCGGTGTGCCCTAAACTTGTTCAATGCAGCAAAGACAAAGCTTAGAAAGGATCTCATAGGTTCTGAATCGTGCCATTCATCAACACACAGTTTAGCCTTAGCAGAATTACTTGACTATATTGAAGAGGGTCGATGGGACGCTGACTGTCCACCCTTCAAACTAGCTGAACTTACCATGCTGTTTGTAGATCCCTTGACTAAATTAGGTGTCTCCGACACATATGTGCATACAAGCAGACTGAAGGAAAAAGTTCTGAGCAGGATCCCAGATATTAGATGCTATAAGCAAGGTAAATTTGTGTACTTTGCATTCGATGTTCAGATCAGTGCGCTTATATATGGTAAACTGCATGACAATGAACATCAGGATGACGAGTCTATCACCTTGCTCAAGGCATCTAATATTCTGAGACGTGAAATGTTTGATCACGATCAACCATTTAATGGCGAGTTTGGACATGATTGCCAAACCAGTTGTGTGCCTGATAGCTTATTGTCCTTTGTGAATATGTTGACACGAGGTAGTAATATACACAACAGTGAGAGCGAGGATGGTGGGGGTCTCATTACACAACAGCTAGTGTCAGTATCTCAGTTGATCATGTTTAATAGCTATAAGCGATGCCGGACTTCCGCGTCATCACATGCAAACCAAAAACACAATCGCGATCGTAAAACTGCCTTACCCGTGTATGTTGGCCTGAAATTGCATGCTACTACAGGAAAGAAAGATGTGGTGGATGGAATGTATGCACTGGGCTTATCAGTATGTTATGATCGAGTAATGCAAATACGTAAGAGTCTTTGCAGTCAGGTGAGCAAGAGGTATTGTGATATTGGTCTGATCGTCCCTCCTCTATACACCGCCTTGTTTGTTCTGGCGGCCATTGATAACATCAATATCAACTCGAGTTCTACCACAGTCATGACAAATCTACATGGTAGAGCTCTCTCACTGTTCCAGTGCCTCTGTCTGAAGGAGAAACCCCAAATATGAATAGTTCTCAACATGCAGGTATTGTGGAACTCCCCGAGTATTATACATCTATTGAGCCCATTAGTAACAGTGCGGTAAAGACGGCAGACATACCATTGATAGACGACGAGGTGTGCTGTACTGTATCTGTTCTACACGATGAATTGCGGGTGGAAAATGAGTGGCTGGCCAATGCAACAGCGTCCTGTAGTGACAAAACTAATCACACTACAAAGGACAGCGCCATTTCATGAGCAGCATTCCATGCACATCGACAAGTAGGCAAACAAGAAACTATGAAAACCTCAATTCTTCCGCTGTTTACCGAATCATCTAACAGTCCAGCAATGATAAAGCATGCGATGACCATCATCAATGCTGCGGTGAAGCATATCAATCCGGGCCAGGTACCAGTGATTACCCTTGATCAGCCTCTCTACGCAATTGCAAAAAGTGTACAGTGGACATTTCCAGAGACCCACGGAGAGGACAAGTATGTGTTACTGATGGGGGGATTGCACATCGAGAAAGCAGCGCTTACCCTGCCTGGTGATCTCCTAGAGGGTAGTGGATGGCTCGAGGCAATTGCAGAGGCTGGCATCTTCACATCCGGTGTCGCCGAGTCCTGTCTCAGTGCCACACACATCAAGCGAACTCGCTACGCCCATAAAGTGACTGCAGTAGTACTCTATTCCATCATGATGAAGCAGTATACAGAGTATCGGCACTCGATTCTGCCAGATGATACGCCACATGACATTGATACATGGACTGCTCAAATGTCAGCCACACATCCGCAATTTCAGTACATGCACCACGTTCTTCAACTTGAGCTTCTTGCCTTGGTGTACACGCGATCGATCAGAGAGGTGAAATTCGACCTTTGCACATCCAGCTTGACAGGGCTTGCCCCTTGGTTCATGGTGCTCAACCATACCCACTACGCTAGATGGGTGCCAGTGCACATACGTGACATGGTTACACTATACAAACTACATCCTGAGATAGCTGCTGAATTTGACAACAAGCACTTTACTGTCAACAAGACAGGGCGTCCGTTTTCAAACATGGCAGTTGACCAGGCACACGAACAGAACAATGTCACAATCAAGGGAGACGGTGGTGTAATCGGGCAGACCCATGATGTCGATGCTCTCAACCGTTGGTCTCTCGCTTCACCCGAGGTTGCACGCGTCATCACAGACTTTGAGGGGACTATGACCACCAGCACCAGTACTGCAGAGTATGCAACAACTACAACACACCATGAACAAACGAAGGCATTACAAGAAAAGTTCTTGAAAGATGTCAGATCATTGGAACAAGGGATTAGTAACATGTGCAACCCCTTTGCTGATAACGGCAATGTCCTGTTCCGCATGCACACGATGGAGGTCCTTCCAGAAGCGGCAGTTCTCTGTTCACAGAAACTTCACGATGCAGGCTTGGAACAGTTTGAGGCATATGTCAACAATCGTCTGAAGGCACACACCGAATCTGTATCCAAACCAATCCAGAAGAACAAGCTTCATCTCATGGCCCCTACTACTACCAGACAAGTAAAAACGCCACGGGAGAAGGCACTTCAAGACACATGCTCTACTCTAGCCCAATTATATGTGTCTAGTGAAGTGCGTGTAGGGAGTCCAGATGAATTATTTTCCCATGAAAACCAGATACATCCGCCGTCTATCTCAGAAAACGGAAATCTTCGGACGACAACAAAGAGTGACATTGTCTCGGTCCTCGAGAAGACGGCTAGCACCACTCCTATAGCAGCTACTCCTAAATCAGATGTGCTTTTGATGGATGGGGCAGCAGTTGTCCATTACCTGCCACCGACTAAAGGCAAAACATTCGCCGACTACATACACAGTACATTCCTACCTCACATCCGGCGTCAACTTGATAAATACCTCCGTGTGGATATTGTATTTGATGTGTATAAAGAAGACAGCTTAAAGGAAGGTGCACGAAAATCTCGTGGGAAGGGTGTGCGCATCAAAGTGTCCCTTAATACACCGTTGCCGAAAAGCTGGCCTCTCTTTCTGAACGATCCCGACAACAAGTCTGAACTTTTCAGGCTTCTTGCAGAGGAATCATTGTCATTGTCTCTTCCCAATAAGCAGTTGATCATGAGCTTTGGAGACAGCGTGGTCTGTGTCCCAGACCGCGAGAATACACTTAGTATCTGCCCATGCAACCACGAGGAAGCAGATTCGAGGCTGATGGTGTACCTGGCTGATGCAGTTGCTGAAGGATTCAAGACATTCATGCTTCGGACGGTTGATTCTGATGTAGTGGTCTTAGGCGTGGCAGCAGTGCCACGCCTAAATCTTTGTCAGTTGTGGGTGTCTTATGGTACTGGGAAAGATCATCGTTACCTCTCTCTACACAATATTTCGACGGCCATCGGCACTCAGAAGTCTTTTTCCCTGCCATTTTTCCATGCATATACTGGTTGTGATACAGTATCAGCGTTCCATTCCATTGAAAAAAAGACAGCTTGGAGCACCTGGTGTACTTTCCCTGAGGTGACTGAAGCTTTCCGTTTGCTGGTTGAAGGACCTACTGAAATCAGTGACGAGACCATGCAGCTCATAGAACGCTTCATCGTCTTACTTTATGACCGCACAAGTGAATCAAACAGTGTCAATGAAGTTCGAAAGCACCTATTCACTGCAAAAGGCCGTACACTTCAGAACATTCCCCCAACTCTATCTGCTCTTGAACAGCACATCAAACGGGCAACACTACAAGGGGGTCATATCTGGGGTCATGCTCAAGACGTACAACTGCTGGATGTCTCATCAGATTCGTGGGGATGTACTAGCGAGTCTGGAAAATGGCAGCCACTATGGTCCTCCCTCCCAGTTGCTAGTGTGTCGTGCAAGGGTCTCATAAGATGTGGCTGCGTGAAAGGGTGCACTGGTCGGTGCAAGTGTGTTAAGGCAGATTTGCCATGTACTGCACTATGTCTAGGATGCAAAGGGGTATGTCAAAACAGTGCAGCTTAGTCCAACATACATACAGTTTTGGTACATATTTGACCACTTGACACCCTGGAGCCATGTGTATTATGGAGTGCATTATTTTGCCATGCTGAAGGCTCTGTAACCACTGCTGTACATGTGCCATAGTTTTCTATGGTTGTATTGATACTGTTGTGTTGGTCCTGCTCATTGCCCCCTTAGGGTGTATTACTCTATGTTGTGTTTGTTTATACTCACGGCTCTGTAGTGTGTGCAGTGTGGCGGCTGTAGAATGTCTCACCGTGCATATTACTCTATTTGGATAATTATGAATATGCATATTGATGGTAATAATTCCATTTTATCATCGACGATTTTCTGATGGCAAATTATGGTTATAGTTCGATGTTGATAATGTGCTGCGGTCATAAAATAGAGTAATAAATCCTAAGGGGGCAATGAGCATGACTAACATAACGTTAACAATACAACCATAGAAAACTACGGCACGGGTACAGCGGGGGTCACAGCCTTCAACATGGCACACAAATGCACATAACCAGCGGTGTACGGTCCCCAACTCCTGTGTCGCATTTCGAATTATTTATCTAACATACTAGTAATAGTGTGTCTACTAATCACATTGTCAGAAATATATGGATAGGAATTCATATAAATGTAATTGTCAGTTTAGTATGCTGGTTCGTTATGGACATTAAAATCTATGTTTCACCGTTGCATAAGAACAGAGCTTATATTCTGTTTTGGTAATATAACACATCGTAATAGTTTGCGATTGAGATGCATAAATTATCGGATACTATACTATCGGATGTGTTACTTAACGTTTTAAGGCGGCGACAAAACAAAGAAATAAAGTGTCCCAAATGAGCCACCATAGCTTAGACAATTAGGTCATATATGTATCCATAGTGTGGTACATATTGAACACTGACGTGCTGTTATTCATTTCACCTTTGCAGCGAAACATTTAACATAATACATTATAAACATAACGTGGCCTTGTAGAAGGAGAGATATGTCAAACTCAAACAAAATAGATACAATTGCATTTGACCTTGACCTTGACGCATGAACTTGCATGCAGGTAATGAAACCAATTTCATTTGACATGTACCATGAGGGATTACCATGATATATTATATATTGTCTCAATCCGCCAAGTAAAATCAATGATATGCAAAATATAGCGAAAAATTGTTGAAACTAGTTATTTTTTGCATTTGACCTTGACCTTCATAGATGCACTTGACCCCTGAAGATCAGGAATTCAATACTATTTGATTGGCCACTTAAGGGACTATCACTATACAGCCCATTATCCTCTCAATTCGCAATGTTTATGCAGTTATATGCAAATATATTGCCAAAAAATGCTGAAATAGTGATTTTAGCGTTTGACCTTGACCTCGGAGCATTCAATTGACCTCTGAATGCCATGAAACTAGTTTTACCTGATTGGCCAGTCGAAGAACTATGAATACTGACATCAATATTGTTATAATCGGCCAAGTAGATGCAGAGATACGCAAGTTTCAGATAGTGTCTGATTTTCGATGGCGGCCATCTTGGATTTATGCAAATGAGGTAATTCCCGAATACATTTTTTTTGCCCACCCTTCTGATTTTTTTTTATTTGTTCTAACGAACATGTATGCAAATTTTGGCAGACTCTTCCAAAAGTGCAGTATCGTCGCACATAGCAGCCCCACTAATGATGTTAACGTCAATGGCGACAACGTTGTTCATATGCATTTTGTCTGCAATTTTTTTTTAAAGGAATCACATATGTTTATTGGGCACAAAACAGTGTATATCGCCGATATTAGCAGAATATTTGTTCTTCTATGAAACATATACCTTTGACTAACTATGACAAAATAGGAACATCCTTAGTTTCGTTACCATCTTGAATTTGAGGCCTTTGCCCACGGAACCCGGAATGGCATCAAGTCGTTTCATAAACTAAAGGCATTCACGAACATTTTGGTTTATCACAATCTATGTTCTAGTTGACAGTCCACCTACTCCTTAAATAGTTCAATTTTGAGCACATTGTTCTATAAAATAATTTTGTGTTGATATTTTAACTCCAAGTAATATTTTACTGGATGTCTATGTAACTTTCAAATGCAATATTAGACAATTGTGTCAATAGAATAGTGTGTAATGATTAAAATATGAAATATGCACTGTCCTGTCCAAGGTGGCATCCTTCGTGTCATGTCTCCGTGTACTGTATTTCATTGTGATTTGATTTCCCCTCGTTACTCTACCAGTAGTTCGTTGGGGAATAGTTGTTGTTGCGCTTGCTCTGCATTTGTTATATCGTTTGTGTCGTGCATGCACTGTTGCTTTCGTTTTCGTCATATATATCACATATCATTCCCATGTGTATTAGTGTCCACACTATAGTATCTCATCATACAAATATATTTCGCTTTACATAATCGATAACAGTCTGAATTTCTATCAATTGCTTGCAGTTTACCAAATAATAAGTAAGGAAGGCTGTATTTAAGTTAAATAAATGCCTGCACAGTTTTAATGAATTGACGCCAAAACATGTGCTACAGCTATTCGATAAACTTATATTACCGATTTTAAATTATAGAAGCGAGGTTTGGGGATTTGCACAAGCGAATCAGATCGAGCGTAACCATTTACAATTCTGTAAAATACTACTTGGGAGCTAAAATATCAACTCAAAATGATTTTATATATGGAGAACTTGGAAGAACAACATTACATACACTCAGATTATTTAATATAGTTAAGTATTGGCTGAGAATGATGAACATGCCAGAAAGAAAATATGTTAGAGGTATATATAAGATGATGTTAAATGACATGATTGATAGGCCAACTAAAAGTAACTGGGCATCACTAGTCAGAAATCTACTTACACAGTTAGGATTTGGTAATGTGTGGATAGCACAAGGGGCAGGGAATATAAACAACTTTATGCACATTTTCAAACAGAGATTACATGATAATTTTTTCCAAAACTGGATGTCTAGATTAAACGAGTCTACACGAGCTGTGTTTTATAGAGGTATTGCTAGATTTGACTATCAACCTTATCTTGATAGCATTACTATTAGGAAATTTCGTGTAGGTCTTACAAAGTTGAGAGTATCCCCACACAGGTTAGAAATCGAGGCTGGTAGATGGCATAAACCTGTAAGGACTCCAGTTGATAGGAGAACATATTCAATATGTAACGTTTTAGAGGACGAATTTCACTTCCTTATTGAATGCCCTTTATATACTGAGTTACGTCGCACATATATTCGTAATTATTATCTAAGAAGACCAAGTATGTATAAAGTCGTTGAGTTGTTTTTATCTGCTAATAGGAGCATTATTAGAAATATCGGAATATTTATTACGAAATCGTTTGAAAAACGGTCTGAATTCTTGTTGCAGCTGTGAAATACATGAAGATAAAGAATAAAATTACTTCATACATGTATATGAAATTATAGCACTATGTCAAGGGTTTGGCATCTCCAACCACAAGCGCATAGAGTAATATTTGTTCTTTATAATACTGTATGTGGCTACAAAATTGACATATAACCCCATTATAATGCCATATTGCTATAAGCGAATACGTTTATGTACCGTACCATGTGTGGTCACATAACCATATTCTCGAAATAACTTTGTGTCTGCTCTCCTACACGGTATGCTTAAACCTAGGCTTTATTATTATTTATGCTTTTTATTTTATTGATTGTGCGTGTATGTCCTAAACGGCAAACTGATAGTGAGAATAACTACATGTAATTACTTAGTATGGTACTGCAAAGCCTTCTGAGTGCATGCTCCGGGTGCACGCTCGGGGTTGGCGATTTCGAGCGGACGAAGCTGAGCATAGCTCAGCTTTGGACGGTCGAACTTGCTGATGTCGATCGTGGGAACGGACCGTTTGCTCGGAGAGCTGGATATCACGGTAACTACATGGTATTCACATCGTGGGCCAAAGTATAATGCAAATGCATTATAGTTTGGCACTCATGATGGATATGCATGTATTTACTAGTGAATCAATACATACTTCACCACTGTTTGTCGTCTTGTGATAAATATTTTGTTGTATTATATTGTATGCTCAAGGACCAGTAGGCCTATTGCTGAATAAACATTACATTACATTACATGTATATTAACTTAATAGAAAAAGATCATCTTTACTTAATACCAGTATTTGGTATAATTACATTCTTAGATGTGACATCCGAGTGTAATTATATAAGCTATTTGCTACATTAATATCAATATAGTTGGAGGCTACCTTGGACTAATGCTGTTGAAACAATGATCTACGTGCGTACCTAAGGTACTAAAATCATCGTGTACCTAAATACAATATCCATATGCACATTTTCTCTGATATAGGGTCTGAGTGCAATTATATATGTTTTCTTATGTAGAGATACGATTGCACGTATAATGTAATATATTTATAATTGGGGTTCTGCTATTTAGACAATTATCCAATTACACAGCAAAGTTACAAACACAAACATTCGTAGTTTCAATAAACCCAAGCTTAGAACAATCAGGCATACTCTTTATTGTGACGAACTTGTGAAATTACGTAAAATGGTCATATTTGGCGGCCATCTTGAATTTTTACGATATTTCAGTTAAGAAATTAAATTTTACAGTTGCCTATTTTCATCACTATGTCAAATACGCCCAGTTTACGCGCTTAATATCCTCATGTGAATGCAACTATATGGCACACTATATCTATTTGGCAGCCATCTTTAATTTATGCAAATTTCTCATAACGCTCAAGGGTGACAGTTTGTCATCAGTTGGATTCCATAACTAGAAGGCATGGATATGCAAAATCAGTAATACAAAACTGTGTTATTCAAAACAAGGCTAAGCCCAAAATTGGCTGTACGACTACTATATTCAACTGTGGCTGAAATAAATATGGTTGTAAGTTTGCTGCATTTTAATTGGCTACCTATGTCGTGGGAACGAGATGCTATTTCGAGGGAACGAGATGCTATGTCGTGGGAACGACATAGCTAACTGGTGCTAACGAGATGCTATGTCGTGGTAACGAGATGCTATCTCGTCTGAACGACATAGCTAACTCGTGGTAACGAGATCCTATATCGTGGAAACGAGATCCTATCTCGTGGGAACTAGATGCTGTCTGGAGGGAACGAGATGCTATGTCGTGATAACGACATAGCTAACTCGTGGTAACGGGATGCTACCTCGTGGGAACGAGATGCTATGTCATGGTAACGAAGTGCTATGTCAGGGGAACGAGATAGAAACGAAATTGCGCATGTCCCTTTTAAGCTACCGTAATATTCTGAATCAATTTGTCACGTTTTTGCTACGCGTTTGCTAAAGAAAATAGTGAGCACAGACACTCAACAACGTCAAGCACTCCATGGGAAATGCATGCAGGAGCAAGTCGATATTAATCGATAACACTGCACCTGTAATTTTAGAACATACAAGCATTGTTATACATGTACATGTGTGCACATATATCGACATGTGGCCAAGACATTATTTCGTATCTGATGTATGTAGCGTAGTGGTTACAGTTCTATTTTTTTTAAATTCTTTTTTCGTTGATGGTTGTGGGTTCGACACCACCACTGTTATCTTTTTTTCATAATTCAATGTTGTCCCTCACTTCATCGTCCCAGATATTTGTCGTTTATGTAATTAACATTATTTTAATGTACCGTATAGAAACATTTTGTTTTACAATTGTTTAAAAACTGATATATACGTACATTGTATATTGCATAATGCCGTTTGAATCGTCTTAGTTACATCCATATGTCTGTCTGGACCAAATGTATACACGCAGCCAATATCTTCCCCATCTGGAGGCGGCGGACATACGGCGTGTGGGTGGGTTTAGCCAGCCAATCATTTTCAGGGGCCGGGAATTAGGAGGCCAAGAACCCGGAGTATGAGTATATTTCCGCTCTCAACAATCACTTACCATTTACCGAGCCCGAGCTGTGGGGACAATACTGTTTGTGATGGCGCAAGACTGGACAATCACAGTGAATCAACTATTGAAACATGTTTCGTTTACGAATATGGCTTTTATTGTGGTTTTCAGTCGCCTGTTTCACTTGTCAGCCAGTTCGTAATTTAAATTATCTCCGTATATACCAGGAGTATAGATTTTCAAGCTCTGATTCGCTCTAGATATGTCGTCGATTAGACCACCTAAAATGGCAGCAAACGGCTACTTACCTAGAAAGCTAAAACAGACACAGTCCGCTGAGCCCGTGACGTCACGTGTCCTTGCCAATTTATCGGAAACCAACAGTAACGGTTAGAGCCGTATTTAACTAACCAACGACACATGTAAACTGGAAAAAATGCGCTTATGGGTATTGCGACCAGTGTAGATCCAGATCAGCCTGTGCATCCTCGCATTCTGATCAGGATCTGCACTGTTCACCATTCCGTCCATGAAATACCCGTCAGGCTTTTAACAAGCAAACTAGATCGTCACCAGGCTACTGGAGTGTGCTATTTAATCAGAAGCTACACTGGTAACAACTCTCATAAGTCACAGCCACAAATAAGTCCGTTTTGTCATAGAAATGTCTGGCATTTATTAATTAGTATGTCTATTGCAGAATGCAGTATTTATGGTTGCCATAGGGTGCTTGTCCGTGGTTACATGCTTAACTACACTAAACCAATAGATATTCATATTCAAAGTAGTACATCAAATAATTCAGCTATTTTAGGCCATATACACTATTTGCTTGCAGGCCCTGGCCAATCATAAACATGATAAATGTACTAATATATTTCACAAGCATATTAATGTATCTTTGACATACATTTCAAGTATAATTTTGGGTTTTATTTTTAATTCTGAACATGTTTGTCACGTGATGTAGTTTCAATTCCAGCCGCTGACTACCGAAAGCGAACACTTTCTAACTTTACCGAGTAACCGACGCTTCTAATGACGTTTAAATCATGGTGAACGGGAACCAATACTATATGGCATATTTACATGTATAGTATGTTTATTGCTAGTATTAAAACTATATTTCTCCGTGGAGATTTTCAACTAGAACATGCGAAAATAGTCAATGGATTTTTCTCACTGAAAACGTATCTGATATCTCCCAGTTTTATGCTATTTGGACATGTTGGAGTTGGAAGTCATGTGATAAACCTAATCTCAAACGATAGTCGGTGTCAACATGTGAATCTGCTGAAATATTTGCTATAGTCTTCGGAAATATAGTTTTATGACAGAGTTTATGACATAGAGCATAAAACAAATTGATACCATTTTTGTCGGTCACACGTGTAGCGGCCATCTTGAATTTTTAAAACGGCCGTCGTTAAAGACCCACATACTCTATTTATCAAGAGAATAGGCACATTTTCGACCACAAGTTAGACAAATGTTTTATGAGATATATATAAAAATGAAGTAGTAACATTTCTGTTCAATAACAGCTATGTGTGCCATTTTCAAATTCAAAATGGCCACCATAACACAAAATGTTGTGCTATTTTCAATTGAATACAAGCAATTGCTATGGTAAAATGGATAAATATCAGCAGAATCATGCAGTAAATTAAGTGTGCTATTTGCACATGTATCGTATGTGACGTAAGGAAATTAAAGTATTGTTTATATAGCTTTGTATTTCAAAATGGCGACCGTTATACTCAAACAATTTGGTCAGCAAGAGAATTGCAACGGTTTGAACTAGAAATGTGGCTTTTTATGTACGCTATTGATTGAGAATTCATTTGGCACATTTGTATGCAATAACACGTATGCCTGCCATTTTACAATTCAAGATGGCCGCCATAGTTAGCATGCCTTGATGTGTTCCAATTGGGTACCTGCAATTTAAATAAAGATACCACTGTTTATGAAAACAGGCAGAAAATGATAGAAAGTTTGTGTTTAACTATGCAATATTGGCACTGATCTTTATATTATTTAACCATGACAGCTAGGGCTTTTCCACATGACACATTATATGACACATTATTATCGCTTACACATATTGGAGGACATTCATGTTCTTGTGACTACCATTCTGTTGGTCAACATGGGCATTTATTTCTATGTATGACAGCTCGTAAATGCAGTGTCATTGCAAATGACAGGCTTACAACAGGCAATATCTGATCAATTATTAATCTACTTTGCAGTCGTTTGCACATTTACAGTTTTTGTTTCCTACAAAACACTGGCGTACGTTCCCCCACTAACTCATATTTGATTTCCTTTAAATTGCATAGGACATGGTTCAGAACATGATAACTTATTTGATATTCAGATTTAATGTTAAGCTGGTATACCTTTTCACATCAATCCACTATTACAAAGTCGGTGAATAATGGATGTCGTTTAATGAACGTTTATTGCTTCTTATTCCTATATAATTGGTATATATGTAAATTTATTTATTTAATGGTGTTTAACTAACTGTCAAAAAGCTACTATGTGTCACAATGGCTGATTTCACCTGCACTGATGGGTGGGGGGGGGGGGGTGTATTCATGTGAAACATTCCAATTGAATACTGGCTATATTGTTTGTATTGCGGGTGGTTAGTTTAGACCATTAACAAAGGGGTTCATCCTTACCAGAATCCCAAAATCCCTGGTTTGGCCCTAATATACTTTCTGGATTACTGATACATGTTAAATCCGGTTATAGCCACTATAACACTAGTAGCAGTAGTAATGATCCTATTATTTTAGGGGATGGGGCTAAATGAGTAGTTTACTGAGGACCTGGCAACAGATCAGGTTTCTCTAATTTCAGGGCTGAATATTTATTTTGATGTAAATATTATGTTCTTAGTACATGTGAAATACGGGATCCGACCCCATTAAGCTGGTCTAAAATTATCTTAGATATTGACAGGCCATTAAACAAATTAAATAAATACATTCAATACCATATGTAACATATTCCAATTTTTTTCGCCATGTTCAATTTCGTTTCATATCCTTAATAATTTTGTTAATATCTGCTTTTTATTTCAGTATACTGTGTTACTCTAATAATTTGCATATATTTGTAAATTCCATCATATCAAAACAAGCACATACATATATTGTTTAGTGGGATGTTGTCTACAGTTTCTACACAGAAAGCATTTTACTTTTTTCATTTTGTTTCGAGACTACTACACTTGCTAACTTAATATAGAAGCATTATGTACACGCTTACTTATTAATTATATGCCAACCATTAAATCCTTATGTAATCCTGCGGCATATGTACGTAATTGTATGACCGCCTGTAGTGGAATGTTAGACCAACAGTATGCATTCATGTATCTCCTGATATATTAGTCATGGATCTTGTTCAAGCTTCACCAATGTACCTTCTTCAGATTTAAGGTTAAGTACCCTGTGTATTCAACCTACTATGTTATAAAAGAGACAGTCCTCGTTTCGGCGACCACCTTATTTTACAGTGAATGCTCATTAGTTTTCAAGCTTGCCATGTGTTTAAATTGACCATGTATACATAATTCCATTTAGAAATTACATTCATCCTGGTGCTGTGTATATAATAGTTTTATATTTATTTTACACAGATGATCATTGCGCAAAATCCATGCTTTGACGGTGACAGTAGAGTATTCACAATCAGAAAAGCTGACACTGTTGCAGCCCTAACATATCAATATATGGACTAAAGACACGTGTGTATACATGCCATGGATGTATTTATATATATATACATGCTGCTATGCAGGTGCATCTACCAATGCACGCATGGACTGCATGTGTCTACATGTCTGAAAACCATGTTTGACAATAATGTAGGACATATTCTATGTAGGACAATGTACTACAATAATTCATACACATGAAATGTGAATATATTTGGACAATCATATTTTGACAACTGGTGTTTTTAAAATGTGATACTCTGACGGGTCCTTCATGTGATCGTGACACATGACCCCAGTTTGCAAGCCATAATGTTGGCAACTCATATGACATGGTGTAAGTAATGGTTATTGTATTATTTAATTATCAAATGGCCATTGTTATTGTGTTCTCGTGTTCAAATAATCAACTTCAAACATTCCGGGGAGGGGTCAAGGGGCTGCTTCTGTTTGTATATTAACATACAATATATTCACCTGGGTTGAGGTATCTCTTTGGTTGGCAAAAACATCTTACACCACATAAAAACTTTCAATATTAGTTACTTTATTTCTCCGTTTTACGCCAATATTCTAAAAGAGCAAAATACGCTTAACACGTATGTATCGCTCGTTATTGGCACAGCATGTTGGACTTCTGAAGATTGACAAATCATTTCCAAGGTTGAGCTTATCAGACCAGTGTCAATGAACAATGATTTGAATTAAACAGGAATCAAAAGG
Source organism: Conchocele bisecta (assembly GCA_029237695.1). Taxonomy (NCBI): domain Eukaryota; kingdom Metazoa; phylum Mollusca; class Bivalvia; order Lucinida; family Thyasiridae; genus Conchocele; species Conchocele bisecta. The sequence continues at coordinate 26,047,179 of CM055266.1, forward strand.
TATTTAGTTACTTCATCACACTATCAATATTATTATTTGTATCATTGTTGCATGTACAAAAGGTGTCATGACTTTGCATGTATAACACTAATTGCAACACACTTGGGTAATATTGGCATCTGATCGAATACAGGAAATCACCAATGCAAATTGTGTTCCTTATATGACGAAGTCTGAATCGTGTGCTACCGGTGGTAGGTTGGGAACATGTGAATGTTGATTTAACGATGGGTTTCATCCGGAATCACAATATCCCTGATTGTAGTGGTTCTCAGGTACGTTTTTGACTTCCTTGTTACTTGAGAGTTGAATCGCATTATACACGTAGTAGGATTAGTACTAATGATATTACGTTTATGGGTTTGGTAAGTAACTGGTATGGTGAGGTTGTAGTACTACAGTTTATTCTAATTTCAGGGCTGAACATATGTTCATGTAAATATTCTGGGACCCCCTGCACCCGTTTATGTGGAGTATGGGATTCAACCACGCTAACCCAGCATACTCGGACCTTAGCTGTTGACAGCTGTCATTGCTTTAACTCGTTCAACGCTTTTATTATCGATTTTCTAAAGGTATATAGTTCACGTTCATGAATAAAATCAACGAGACGACATATGTAATGATGAGTACCACAGTCATTTGACATCAGATATATATGTGGTAAATATTGGCAGCCATATTAGAGTTTTACTGTCTGCAACAATTTGTGCAAGTCTGTGTAATAACACATATATATTATTGTTTGATGACTCTTCTAACAACATCAAACTAATATTTGGGTCATTTAAACATGCAGTAACACTACATATATAAACATGCGTCAATGGCGGCCATTTTGAATTCTTTTAAGCATGTTATATTACATATGTTTGTTACTTAGTAATATAGTTCATGTATAATACTAACAACATAAACAGTGTCTGTGCTGGTAGTCAGAAACAAATATGTAGCCTCATTCAATGAAAAAACACTAAATTCTTTAAACACGTACAAATATTTACTTTTTTGGCGGCCATTTTGAGATGCTATATGGTAATATTTTACCAATACTCATTGCTGGCTTTTATAACAGACAATTCACAAATAGTATCAAGTAGAATGGTGTTGAAAAAATTAATTAATATCACAATAGTGACCAATGATATTGTAAAATATATTTTGGATTGAGTGGCCATTTTGAAATCCAAGATGTCGGCCACCTACGGATTGGACAATGCTTAGCGAACTTTATTTTCTGATAATTGTGTCAATACACTATCCAAAAAAATATAAGTTACATATATAAAAACAATCATAGCAAAATTATCTAGCAAAAACTCACACCTATGCAGCATTATTAACAATAATGGTGGCTATTTTGAATTCACAGATAGTGATGGAAAAAAATATTACCAATTTGTTTTTTGCTTTTCAGTGTCTCAGAATGAAAATAAACACAAAATTGAAGACTATGTAAAAAAATTCAGCAAATGCATATTTTTTCACTTTCTGACACCGACTACAAAATGAGTTTTATGAAATTCGTCAGCTATGTTATGTACTGAACTTCAGTCGAGGTGCATTATTGTGTGTGACTCGTTTTCATAAATCTCATATCAAATGGAAACCCGTTTGAAATCTCTATATAATACCGAAAAACAACTAACTTGGCGAACACTAAGTTTTTATTCGATGGAAGTTGATAACTTTATTTAAATTAATTGAACTAGTGCCTATATTTGAAACATAATTCCATAGGCAGTAGGCTGGCGCTAGAATGTAGAAAATTATTAGCAAAAATGAACTGTTAGCGCGAAAAGGTCAATATCATTTTACATTTTGCTCCAATATTAGTAAGACAACGTACTTTCTATTGGAAAACAAAACCTGATGTGTTTTGTCTCTATATCGTACGTCACTGCCTTCCATAAAGCGAAAGGCACAAAATTAATAGCTGAGACATCATCTGAAACACAAACAGGCATTGTCAGTCACAAGGCTTCGGCGTGCTTCGGCTGGTAATTGTACATTGTTCATCCCACAGGTGGAAAACTCGGACCTAGGACCCGATAAATGGCTCATTTGTAAACCGTTACCCCACCCATCAATTTCCGTATAATAGACATTATAGCTTTTCAAGGTAGGCAAGAGCTTGGAAAAATTACTCGCTCAAACACCACACATTTCGATATTTTCTGCTGACTTATGTCTCTGGTAATGGATAAATGTCTTAGGCCTTCAAATAAATTGACTTCAAGCATCTGGTTTTAGTACTTCGTTAGTTACGGGCAAATGAGCTACCAAATACAAGGCGATAACTGTGTGTACGAAAGAATGCCACACATTTTTGGGGTCTGTGGAAGAATAAATTGAAATGCCATTACAGTTTCAACAGATTTACGTGAATCACAAAAATAAATATCAGTCAGTCCGGTGTTACAATTTGTGACTAATAATTGGCATTCACTAACCTTGAATGATCTAAAATGTGAGTTTATTTTGATTTGCGTCACCTCCCGTGAACTTTACTTTCGGAATTCCTTTGTTATATTCGCAGAATGATCAATAATGACGTCACGGGAAAACCTAAACTGGAGCATTACAAATACGCGATGGGTGAAGCTGAGTGTGTGGGATTCTTTCGGAAAGAGACATTTATCTGTAACGTGGGTAGCTAAAACGTGTGTAACTAGAGCAGCTGAAGCTGCATCAACGGTTTGAGGCTTGATGTACTGACAAACGTACACTGGCAAAGTGATTAGAAGACATTGCCAATGACGAAAACATATGAAACTCAAAAAAAATTGATGCAATTCCAATGAAATTGAAAAAATAAAGTTTTGTATTTTCAGAATCGCTTGACTATCCTAAGCATTTTTCATTATATAACGTTCTACGAAATGTGTACCGTTAACCCCCTAGTCTGACATTGAAGTTGAGACGATTCTAAAGCACTCACAGCATGTCAGTTCGTATATAAAACCAGTGTCTGATACAGCCCACCATACCTGTCTGGCCTCCACCTCGAAGTTTGTCAGCTGTACACACTGTTCTAGGCGGCTAAGTTTATATGCTCGTTCTCAAACTTCAAATGCATGTAGCTCGCGCATTTGAGCAGATAGCTAAAAACTACCAGGGAATCGGAGATAGAGAATTTTATTGGCTTTTTAATGCAAAAAAAATATTTGAAATCGGTTGAATAATAAGGAAGTTATGACCATTTCAATTTTTTTTAAAAACTTCAAATGCCTACAACTCTCTCATTTGGGCAGATAGCCAAAAAATACCAGCGAAACGGAGATAGAGAATTTTATTGGCTTTTTAATGCAAAAAAAATATTTGAAATCGGTTAGATAATAAAAAAGTTATGACCATTTCAAATTTGAAAAATTGAAAAAAAACGTCCAAGTTTGAAAGACAATAGAATCAGAACTATTCAAGCCATTGCTCTGAAAAATATCATCTTCTGTGCGGATGAATGTCCCGCGTGACGCTGTCACAAAATTATGTTGCTGAGATTACTGTACAAATTGGAAACTGTTTTCAAAGACCACCCGTTAAAATAAAATAAAAATCTGAAATTGTTGATTTTTTTAATTTTTCTCAATTTCACATGTCTATAGCTCTCTCATTTGAGCAGATAGCCAAACATTGTCAGCGAAGCGAAGATAGAGAATTCTCGCAGCTTTACAATTCAAAAAGAATTTTTGAAATCGGTTGGAAAATAAGGAAGTTATAGGGAATTATATGATATATGACGTCACTTCCGGTTTCGTAAAAAGTGACGTCATGAGAATTCTGAAAATTGCGTTATTCTCGTCTCACTGTTGATGCGAATCGGTATACAAAATTTGAAAAAAAACCAACGAAAACAAAAGGTTTGAGGAATCAAATTCCTCAAACCTAACTAACATTATACTAAATCCAGATGTTTAAAGTGAATCTATTTGGGGATCGACCTAAGGCATTTATCATTTGCCAGAGGTGTAAGTCAGCAGACAAATCGAAACGTGTGGTGTTTGAGCGAGCGAGCACGAAACTAATTCTGTCAAGGGCATTTTCCCAAGTTCCTGCCTACCTTGACAAGGCTATACTTTATAGTGTACGGACATGGGTGGGTGGCGTAACGTTTTGAAAATGAGCCATGTATTGGGTCCTAGGTCCGAGTCTTTCACATGTGATTCATCCGAGACTTATCGTTATTTTGTTGAAGTACATAGAACATATACATGTTGATTTATGCATGCTATTTTGTTATCCGCCCTGAAGTGGAAACCATATAGTCTATACACAACCTCCTGCGTTAATATTGCTCAGATTATCAACGTTTCTGAACATTTATCGACAATGCCAACCCACAATCAGATCGTCTGAGCCTGAGCTGTGCCACAGCTCAGGGTCAGCCAATCAATCTGCTTGAGTGCACGTACAATATTCAAGTCTTTTGAAATTAAGGAATAGACAAAAAAAATGGCAATATTAGCACAGGCGGTAGTGCCACAAGCCATGAAGAAGATGTCAGCAAATATATTTACAACATGACGATATGTTCCGCAAATGGGGTCGAAAGTTGACGAAATCTTAGGAGCATATATGCGGAATAGCATTCAACTTTCGACGTCATTTACGCAACATATTTCTGTAAAGGTTCTCTGTAAATAGTTTTCATGAAAACTCATACATTAGTGTATACTGTTATGTAGTCTTGCATTTGTGTTGGTACATTCTTGTAACCAATGTTTTTTTTGTCATCTTTAGAGCACGTAGACCAAAACTGGTTCCATTTTCTTTCGACAATTTCTTTGGCCGACATATTGGATTTCAAAATGGCCGACCTGAAATGATATATTAATTATATATACACTTCTAATACAGGTAGAATATTGATTATTTTCTTGGTGCTTATCATCTTTTGATCGCACACAGAAAAACTAGTGTTATTTTCATTTTTAACAACTCCCATGGCGTTCATATCTACATTTCTAATGCAGATAGAATGTTGCTTCTTTCGGCTATGCCATCTACATACTTCAAATAATAAAATTGGGGTTGGTTCCAATTTTTATGATAACTGGTATGGCGGAAATGTTGTTGTCAAAATGGCCTCTATGTATTATTTCTTGTGTCTTCACTACGTACTGTCTTTAGTAAAGTGTATTTATAGTTATGTTGTGTTGACTGTTTTGCTACGTTCTTGGAACAAAAGTTCTTTGTATCATCACAAAGAAAACATGAGTTTTTCCTATTTTATTCTAATTTTCAAAATGGCTGCCGTGAAAATTATATAAGTCTGATATAATCATGCACAAAGTCATTTAGGCTTATTTTCCCCAGACTATAATCCTTATTGAAAGGAAATTATATACATGTATGACTAAGGTCAATTTCAAGTCACCCTAAAATTAAACAAAAATAATATTAATTCCACATCTTCTATAATTAAGAACAACTTCACAATTTGATTCTTATTTGGCCTATGATATATTGCAGTTTATGTTTTTATTGACGATGGCATGCAGAAGCAATCTTGGATTTAAAACTAAGTATAATATACAGTCAAGCAATAACAAGTTCGCATGGTTATACATACATTGTAATTTGTAAGAAAAAATATTTGTTGTGAAATTATATAATACATTTCACATTTTACAAAACAGCGGCCATCTTGGATTTCAAGGCTTTGCTAACTTCCAAATTATCAAACGGCTTTACAGCAGATGTGAACTTCTAAATTGTGTGAAATACTTATGACTTGGTACTTTTAGCCTATATGCCATCTTGGAAATATTGTATTTTCAAGATGGAAGATGGGGGCCATCTTGAACTTACAAACCCCAATAACATCCAACCTAACAGACAGTATGTGTGGTCTGCTGAAATTAGAGAAAATGTCACACCATGTGTACCTGTAGCTTAATTTTCCGCTCAGTAATAGTGGGTTTTATATTGTCCAAGATGGCGGACGGTGGCCATCTTGGATTTAAAGGGCTTAATGACTGTCATACCAACACCCAACCCCTCCAGCAGGTATGCCATGCTAACATAGCAGCAGGTATGCCATGCTAACATAACAGCAGGTATGCCATGCTAACATACGCATTAGTTTTACCTTTAGCTTAGCTCCCACTAACAATATGGAATAGTATGTATTTTAAGATGGTGGACGGTGACCATCTTGGATTTAAAGGTCCAAACTAAAAATTAACCATAGCAGTTATAATTAATGGGTAACGCATCTTTTATGTTGCTTGCTTATCTCATTACAGAGATATTGCATTTCATAAATTTCAAAATGGTGTTGGCGGCCATTTAGATTTTTTGTGCACTAAAAAGTTTTCCGATCATTTTTTGTTGAAAAATGCATAGAAGCTATTTTTTTTATTAAAATGGCTCAAGTTGTCAAATCAACAATACAAAAAGGTAGGAACATTATGGTCACGGAATCCTCAGAAAGTACCCTACTAATATAGCCAGATTTCAGAGTAAATTTCCATTTCTGTTTCGTTTTTTCGACTTCTCCTACACCTTTACTTCTCCAACTCTTTTCCTCCTTCTTAAATTCCCATAGAGAAATCAGTTTCCCATAATATAATCAATAGTTGACCCAATTCCACGAAATAAAAAGAAGATCCATTCTTAAATTTTGCTAAAATTTACTATTCTCCAAAAAAAATGTTATTTACATTGTGGGTATACATGTATCCGTAAACTTTGGACAGGTTTCGTGAAACAGACAGGTATATACTTGGAGTCGGTTTCATAGACTGCATGGCGAACAGTGCAGAGTGCGCGGATGAATAGGCTGATACGAGTCGACATCGGTACATGTAGTAATAAGGCCCATTAATTCAGTCACAGAAACAAATGTCAACGAAACCTGACGACGCTTGAATGTTTGCAGCTTCCAAATTGATGTTATAATATATATGTTATAATATATTTCACGTTATTGTTTGTAGTACAAATGTACGGAGCCCCGCCGGGGACTTGGATCTTAGTTTATTAATTCGTTCCCACGAAATAACAATTCGTTCACTCAATTTAACAATTCGTTCCCTCGAATTAACAATTCGTTCCCACGATATAACAATTCGTTCCCTCGAATTAACAATTCACACGATATAACAATTCGTTCCCTCGAATTAACAATTCGTTCCCACGAAATGACAATTCGTTCCCTCAATTTAGTTTAAACAATATTTATTTCAAGTTGTGGCAAGTGATATATATATACATACAATTGAGAACAGGATTAGAAAACAAGCTTTTACACTTATGTGAATTCTTCTCCCTCAATTTAACAATTCGTTCCCTCGAATTAACAATTCGTTCCCACGATATAACAATTCAATCCCGTGGGAACGAATTGTTATTTCGTGGGAACGAATTGTTAAATTGAGGGAACGAATTGTTAATTCGTGGGAACGAATTGTTAATTCGTGGAAACTCATTGTTAAATTGGGGACGAATTAATAAAAAAACAATGTATACGTCCCCTGCGGGGCTCCGTACAAATAGGTTTTGTTCTATAGTGTATTAATGTCTATGACTTGTTCCATACACACATTGGATATATGCCGGGGACGCGAACTTGTTTCCGTTCCGTTATCACATTCACCCGGTGTAATGTTCTTTTCAGTAACTGTCGCGTGACACGTGCATTCTTGTACATTCCGAATTTCCGTATAATTGTATATTTGTGATGTGTTGTACTGTGTTGTATTGTTGTGCGTACTATTGATTTCACATACCTGTGATTCCACATACCTGTGATTTCACACACCTGTGATTTTTACATACCTGAGATTTAGCATGTACATTTGCCATGTACAATGTGCGTGTAATAAGGGGGCTTATGTTGTATTGGTGGAAATACGTTTATGCGTGTCCTTTTTGCGGATTTAAATACACGTCCATTTTATGAGCAATGTTTTACTGATGTCACGCCATATTTGCCACAGACTAGGCATGTGTGTGGTAGAGAACTCGTTGACTGCGTGTGCTGGTTTCGCTAGGGAAAAGACCCCTTTTAGTATTACGGATGTCCACTATCCGTGCCGGCCGAGTTTGTCCGCGTGTCAGTTGTTCACCAGATAAGGGATCTTCTGTAGGTGAAGCCAGTATATAGCGCAGACCATACCATGGTCTGCCCTGTTATGTATGCTACGGGTTAGTGTTTCAGCATAGCCTGGTACTGGCCAACACGGATATATCAGATCCCATACTGGTGATGCTTTGTGTCGTGATATTTCCGTAAATGACCACGATATTTGAGTTTAGTATGTGCTACGCTCTCATTTGAGTGTACAGCCCGTAGGACCGATATGGACGGGTTTGGCGGAGCCAAAAAGCGACCTTCGCATTGTCGAGACCAGTCGAGTAGATTTCGGATTATGAGATCTGGGTCTATAGTGTGCAGATTTATGGTAGTGTGGGATATATCATGTTGGATGGTATTTATTCTGCGAGGGCTGTACACTAGTTTGGTTGAATTTATGGCGTGGGAACATATATTTATGCCAAATATAACCTACGGGTGAAATGGCAAAAGCCATGGTTTTGTAATATTTATGTGAGATGTCGAACGAGGGAGGGGTAGGCATATTCATTATTCCGTGCGTGATTTCACTGGTGCGTATATAAGCGATGTCTCGCTATGTGTTGGTGGGACACATATTTTCTGGTAACAGAAGAATAGTACTGTATTCACCAGTGACACGGAGGATTTTGGTATGTACCTACAACATTTTATTTCAGCTGTGATTTGCCGTTGTTCGATTCCCGTTTTAGTCCGTTGTGCATCCTGTCTGTCTGTCTGTGCGTATTCGTCCAGTAATTGGAGGCTCGTTTCATTTTGTAGCCTCTTGAGATCGCTCCAGTGAGCCACATTGGACGTTTTGGTCCACTCGTTGAAGGCAGACCCCAGTCAGTGCAGAGTACCAGGTCGTCCGAGTGTCCGTGCGTCTGTCTGGCGCAGTGTGTGTAGCAGCTCCGGGTACAGGCCTGTATAGAGCAGTGTGTGATTGCTACATCGCGTTCAGCAGACAGTCACAGCCAGAGATTAGTGAAGTGAAACGCCATACACACATATCATATCATTATACTACCACCGAGTTGAATGTCACCTACGTGAAACTTTTCCCGGCGTCTTAGCCAACGTGATAATCGCTATTTGTATTATATCGGAACTTTACATCCGGTATACCACATCCGGTATTACAACCCATTGATTCACCATGAATACTTTACATCCGATCCACCACATCCGGGTTGCTACGGTCGAGTGATACCATAGGAACTTTACATCTGGTCCACCATTTCCGGAAATAATACTACCTTTGGAACTTTACTGCCGGTACCAGCTTCCGGAACATTATCATTATTGACTATCATGTGATGTAACCACATCCGGCTTTGACTTTTGACTTTCATACTTTGTAAATATATTGCATAGGCAATACATATGTATACTTTGATAGTGTATGGTAATACTCCTATCATGGCATATCATGGCTAAGGGATTGTAGTAAGACTACATATATTGTTTATGGATTAATCAACTTGAAGTTGGATAATAGCCATATTGGTGACTAGACCTCATACTGCAGGTGAGGCAGACCTTGGGACCTTGATACTCAGAGGTTACCACTATCTATCGAGATACGCCAGCACTGGGGTAGCTCAGATGATTGTCATTTGTCCGCCAATGTTCGTTCTGCCATGTTATACTTGTATGTTATTTCACTTTGATTAGCGATCATCAAAGTACTTGTGCATTCATACTATTGTCCACTACGGGACCATTGAGATACCACATACTGAGTTTATTCGTCTATAGCTTTTAAGTTGCGTTAAAGTATAACAGTCGATTGGCTTACAACCTTGTAATTGAATATTATCATGCACAGTACAGTGATGTTCGCATATCAATGTATCATGTATTCCTGCGTGTTCCCCATGTAATATAGTGTACATTATAAGTGATTAAGTGACTACGTGTACTTATCTACTCTAGCCTATCCCTTACACTTCAACTGCATTGTTACCACTTTTCGTTCGTCAGATCAAGCTATAATGGGCATAACGTCATACAAATTGAAGTATACTTGGTTCTTATGATAATAGGGGAGACAATTTGTCTCGAACATTCCTGACCTTGGTAATGACCTTGACAATGGTGTCAGAAGTGGGGTCCGTTTCCTCTTTTATAATCAGTTTCTTCAAAGCAGTTGAAGTAAGGAGGCTAGAATAGCTGTACCCCTAATGTCGTCAAAATTCAATCTTGTATTTGTTTGCCTTGGGAGTTAAGGTAAGATGCCCTCCAACACTTAGGCACTAATACATCACCACATACATGATTTGACTACCTAGGTACAGAAGTGTAGAGTTGAGACGATTTTGTGAGATAGTCGATGTAAGGGTCATTGTAACTTTTGATTTGTTGAACAGTATCTCCCTGTGATGATGGCACAGCGGGTGTTCTAGGTTATCACTAGACACTTCTACATCTGAGGCGAGATTACTACCACTATTATATTGTGTATGAACAATACTATATCCTGCCAGGTGTCTATAACCAGTCCCCAATTTTTTTGTGTCCAGTACCATAGAGGGGGAATTGTAAATATACCATTACATTAGACCATACATATACCGGATTGACTTACCCGAATGAGAAACGTATACCGTCGTTAGGAGTAGAGACCGGATTGATTTACCTTAACCTTATAGACGTGAAGCAAGAGACTCGCACAAATCACCAAGTGATTTGAGTGCTAGGGACATTGTGTACCGTCGGGTAAAGCGTGTAAATCGATAATCCGGAGTTGAGTTGAGAGTGAGAATGTCGTCCATTAAGGAGCTAATGGACATAGGCAAAAGCTTAGGGCTAGCAGATTCAGAGTTAAGGGCCTTTGTAAAAGAAGAGCAGGAGAGAGAAAGACAGGAACGACTAGAGGCTAGGCAGGCTGAGAAAGATAGGTTAGATGCTGAACGGTTGGCTAAAGAGGCTGAGCGGTTGACTAAAGAGGTTGAGCGACAGATGGAGAAAGATAGGTTAGATGCTGAGAAGTTGGCTAAAGAGGTTGAGCTACAGGCTGAGAAAGATAAGTTAGCAGGTGAGCGACAGATGGAGAAAGATAGGTTAGATGCTGAGCAGTTAGCTAAGGAAGTTGAGAGACAGATGGGGAAAGATAGATTAGATGCCAATGAAGCACAGTTAGCTCTAGAATTCAAATTGCGAGAACTAGACACTAAGCACCAGGTAGAAATGGCATAAGTAGAAAGGGGAGAAGTAGTAGATGAAGATAGACATGATAGGGACTATGGCAGAGCATTCGGTCCGAAGCTGCCACATTTTGATCAGAATAATGACAACATTAATAGCTACTTAGCTAGATTTGAGAGGTACGCAGCAATTCAAAGGTGGGGGGGGGGGGGGGGGGAGATAAGTGGTCACTACACTTGAGTGCTTTATTGAAAGGCAAGGCATTAGATGTATATTCTAGACTACCTACTGATGATGCTCTTGACTATGATAAGTTGAAATCCGCATTGTTGAAATGTTTTGATCTAACGGAAGATGGGTTCAGACGCATGTTCAAAAACACCAAACCTGATCACAGTGAATCATTTGTGCAATATGTCAGTCGGTCAAAGAACTATTTAGATAGATGGTTTGAGCTAGGTAAGGTGAATAGAACATATGAAGGAGTACTAGACTACATGATCAGAGATCAGATGTTAAGTATATGCAGTCGTGAGCTCTACTTATTTCTCAAAGAGAAAACATTTGACTCGATAGATCAGATGGCGGTTCAGGCAGATTACTTTGCAGAAGCTAGAGGAGGTAGCAAGTATGTAGTTCAGAGGAACAGTACTAGCAACAGAAATGAGTACAGGTCAGTAGATAACCAGAGGCGCAAGGTAAGTAGTGCAGATATTCGATCCAGAGATAGGAGTCGAGATAGGGACAGATATCAGAATAGAGACCAAAATAGAAGCCCAAGTAGGGGTAGTTATGATAGAAGCCCGAGTAGAGGTAGTTATGACAGAAATACCAGCAGGAACGGCTACGATAGGCATCGCGGGACATGTTACCATTGTGGCAAAGAAGGTCACATGTCCTACGATAGTCCTAAACGTGACCGGTCATCAGCTTACAAAGCAGCAGCAGTCGAGGAAGAGAAACATGTAAGTTTTGCAGATAAAGAACAGAGAGGTCGGTACAGAGGTAGAAATAGAGGTAGAAGTGGAAGGCACACTAGAGGCAGAGGTAGAGGTAGATGGCAAAACACGGAACAACCAGGGGAAAACCAAGGAAATTTCTGTATGGTTGATACCGACACCACTATTGTATGTTCTGGTAGCGAGATACAGCCGGAGTTAATTAACGGATGTACATTTGGTATGGATAGGCTACCCGTAGCAGAGGGCACATTAAATGGGAAAAAGGTCACAGTAATGCGAGATAATGGGTGTACCGGGGTGGTCGTCAGGGAAAGCTTAGTAAAACCAGATCAGTTTTTAAGCAAGGTTTCAACATACATGCTGGTAAACAGGAGCAAAATGAGTGGAATTCCTACCGCCCGGGTAGATCTAGATACACCTTTTTTCAAAGGTCAGGTAGAAGCCCTTTGCATGACAGATACAATGTATGATGTTACCATAGGTAATGTAGACGGGTCAGAATTACCAGTGATATCCGATTTTGGAGGCGCAAAATCGTGCGCAGTTGAAACTAGGTCACAAACGACAGCCCGAGACGAATCATATAAGACCCTCAAAGTCCCTACCGCAATCGAGAACGTATCACGCGATGAATTCAAAGAGGCGCAGGCACATGACGTCACATTGACGTCGGTTCGAAATAATGCAAGACGGAACGGTACGGTCAAGTAAGAACGGAAACAAATCGAAATTCGCGTACCGAAAAGACTTGTTGTATCGTAATTTCGAATCGATAGGGTCAGGTAGGATGTACCATCAGCTGGTAGTCCCAAAAACACTTAGGACTACCGTGATGAAAGTGGCACATGAATCGATCATGGCGGGCTATTTAGGGGTTAAGAAGACAACTGATCGAGTGTTATCAGAATTTTATTGGCCAGGCGTGGGCAGTGACATTACACGGTTTTGTAGGTCTTGTGACATATGTCAAAAGACTGTGTCAAAGGGACACATCACCAAGGTTCCGTTAGGAACTATGCCGTTGATAGACATCCGTTCAAACGAGAAACGTCGCAGTTGACATTATAGGGCCAATTTGTCCAGCTACCGATCGGAAGAATCGTTACATACTAACGCTAGTTGATTATGCAACTAGGTACCCAGAAGCGGTACCACTACCAGGCATCGAGGCCGAACGAGTCGCGGGAGCTCTCGTGGATATGTTCAGTAGACTGGGTATCCCCGAGGAGTTGCTCACCGATCGGGGTAGTCAATTTACGTCGGCAGTCATGGAAGAAGTTAGTAGATTGTTATCGCTGAGACAATTAACCACGACACCGTACCACCCACAGTGTAACGGTCTCGTGGAACGGTTCAATGGTACATTAAAGCAAATGCTTCGTAGAATGACAAGCGAACGTCCCAAAGATTGGGACAAATACATTAACGCGCTCCTATTCGCGTATCGCGAAGTCCCTCAAGAAAGTTTGGCTTTCTCACCGTTTGAACTATTGTACGGAAGGACCGTTCGGGGTCCGATGAGCATACTAAGAGATCTGTGGTCCGAGAAGGACATAGAGGACAACGTCAAAACGACGTATCAGTACGTCCTCGACTTGCGCGAACGGCTCGAGAAAACGTGCGAAATCGCGCATGAGAACTTGAAGAGTGCGTCCAAAAAGTACGCAAAGTACTACAACCGTAAGACCCGTAGTAGGCAGTATGCAGTGGCAGATCAGGTACTTGTACTACTACCGACAGAGAACAACAAATTGCTTCTTAGGTGGAAGGGACCATACCCCATAACAGAGGTAGTTAATGAGTGGGACTATAGGGTTGACATGGGAGGGAAGTTGAAAACCTTTCATGCAAACATGTTAAAGAGGTACGAGACTAGGCCTGAGCACCCGGGGAAGGGAATACTCACTGTAATAAATGCGGCCGTGATAGAAGACACAGTAGAGGGGGATCCTATTCCAAGTGGGTGTAGTGCCGAAGAAAACATGTTATGTCCCAGGGGATTAGAGTCCGATACGGAGAGCAAAGTTGACCTGTCGCCTGATTTAGACAAGAAACAAAAGACCCAAGTCAGAAAGATCTTACGGGAGTTCACCTATGTCCTGAGGGACGCACCAGGACACACCTATATAGAGAAACATGAGATAAAGTTGTCAACGCAAGACCCATTAAGAATTAGGGGGTACCCTATCCCAGTTAAGGTCAGGGAAACAGTCAGCCAGAATGCGTATTGTTGCGATAAAAGGGGCCGACAATCTGGGGGCAGACTACTTGAGCAGGATATCGGGGTAGATTCAGCTGTGCCAACGTGTCTCGCGATTATGCACGAAAGTGTAAACACTTTTTGTTTAGGGGGGAGATATGTCGCGTGACACGTGCATTCTTGTACATTCCGAATTTCCGTATAATTTTATATTTGTGATGTGTGGTACTGTGTTGTATTGTTGTGCGTACTATTGATTTCACATACCTGTGATTCCACATACCTGTGATTTCACACACCTGTGATTTTTACATACCTGAGATTTAGCATGTACATTTGCCATGTACAATGTGCGTGTAATAAGGGGGCTTATGTTGTATTGGTGGAAATACGTTTATGCGTGTCCTTTTTGCGGATTTAAATACACGTACTATTTATGTGAGATGTCGAACGAGGGGTAGGCATATTCATTATTCCGTGCGTGATTTCACTGGTGCGTATATAAGCGATGTCTCGCTATGTGTTGGTGGGACACATATTTTCTGGTAACAGAAGAATAGTACTGTATTCACCAGTGACACGGAGGATTTTGTTATGTACCTACAACATTTTATTTCAGCTGTGATTTGCCGTTGTTCGATTCCCGTTTTAGTCCGTTGTGCATTCTGTCTGTCTGTCTGTGCGTATTCGTCCAGTAATTGGAGGCTCATTTCATTTTGTAGCCTCTTGAGATCGCTCCAGCGAGCCACATTGGACGTTTTGGTCCACTCGTTGAGGGCAGACCCCAGTCAGTGCAGAGTACCAGGTCGTCCGAGTGTCCGTACGTCTGTCTGGCGCAGTGTGTGTAGCAGCTCCGGGTACAGGCCTGTATAGAGCAATGTGTGATTGCTACATCGCGTTCAGCAGACAGTCACAGCCAGAGATTAGTGAAGTGAAACGCCATTCACACATATCATATCATTATACTACCACCGAGTTGAATGTCACCTAAGTGAAACTTTTCCCGGCGTCTTAGCCAACGTGATAATCGCCATTTGTATTTTATCGGAACTTTACATCCGGTCTACCACTTCCGGTATTACAACCCATTGATTCACCATGAATACTTTACATCCGGTCCACCACATCCGGGTTGCTACAGTCGAGTGATA
Organism: Conchocele bisecta; assembly: GCA_029237695.1. Classification (NCBI taxonomy): domain Eukaryota; kingdom Metazoa; phylum Mollusca; class Bivalvia; order Lucinida; family Thyasiridae; genus Conchocele; species Conchocele bisecta. The sequence continues at coordinate 26,062,701 of CM055266.1, forward strand.
CCATAGGAACTTTACATCTGGTCCACCATTTCCGGAAATAATACTACCTTTGGAACTTTACTGCCGGTACCAGCTTCCGGAACATTATCATTATTGACTATCATGTGATGTAACCACATCCGGCTTTGACTTTTGACATTCATACTTTGGAAATATATTGCATAGGCAATACATATGTATACTTTGATAGTGTATGGTAATACTCCTATCATGGCATATCATGGCTAAGGGATTGTAGTAAGACTACATATATTGTTTATGGATTAATCCACTTGAAGTTGGATAATAGCCATATTGGTGACTAGACCTCATACTGGCGGGTGAGGCAGACCTTGGGACCTTGATACTCAGAGGTTACCACTATCTATTGAGATACGCCAGCACTGGGGTAGCTCAGATGATTGTCATTTGTCCTCCAATGTTCGTTATGCCATGTTATACTTGTATGTTATTTCACTTTGATTAGCGATCTATCCAAAAGTTACTTGTGCAGTTCATAACTATTGTCCACTACGGGACCATTGAGTACCACATACTGAGTTTATTCGTCTATAGCTTTTAAGTTGCGTTAAAGTATAACAGTCGATTGGCTTACAACCTTGTAATTGAATAGTATCATGCACAGTACAGTGATGTTCGCATATCAATGTATCATGTATTCCTGTGTGTTCCCCATGTAATATAGTGTACATTATAAGTGATTAAGTGACTACGTGTACTTATCTACTCTAGCCTATCCCTTACACTTCAACTGCATTGTTACCACTTTTCGTTCGTCAGATCAAGCTATATTGGGCATAACGTCATAAAAATTGAAGTATACTTGGTTCTTATGATAATATGGGAGACAATTTGTCTCGATCATTCCTGGCCTTGGCAATGACCTTGACAATGGTGTCAGAAGTGGGGTACGTTTCCTCTTTTATAATCTGTTTCTTGAAAGCAGTTGAAGTAAGGAGGCTAGAATAGCTGTACCCCTAGTGTCGTCAAAATTCAATCCTGTATTTGTTTGCCTTGGGAGTTAAGGTAAGATGCCCTCCAACACTTAGGCACTAATACATCACCACATACATGATTTGACTACCTAGGTACAGAAGTGTAGAGTTGAGACGATTTTGTGAGATAGTCGATGTAAGGGTCATTGTAACTTTTGATTTGTTGAACAGTATCTCCCTGTGATGATGGCACAACGGGTGTTCTAGGTTATCACTAGACACTTCTACATCTGAGGCTCGATTACTACCACTATTATATTGTGTATGAACAATACTATATCCTGCCAGGTGTCTATAACAAGTCCCCAATTTTTTGTGTCCAGTACCATAGAGGGGGAATTGTAAATATACCATTACATTAGACCATACATATACCGGATTGACTTACCCGAATGAGAAACGTATACCGTCGTTAGGAGTAGAAACCGGATTGATTTACCTTAAACTTATAGACGTGAAGCAAGAGACTCGCACAAATCACCAAGTGATTTGAGTGCTAGAGACCGTTGTGTACCGTCGGGTAAAGCGTGTAAATCGATAATCCGGAGTTGAGTTGAGAGTGAGAATGTCGTCCATTAAGGAGCTAATGGACATAGGCAAAAGCTTAGGGCTAGCAGATTCAGAGTTAAGGGCCTTTGTAAAAGAAGAGCAGGAGAGAGAAAGACAGGAAAGACTAGAGGCTAGGCAGGCTGAGAAAGATAGGTTAGATGCTGAACGGTTGGCTAAAGAGGCTGAGCGGTTGACTAAAGAGGTTGAGCGACAGATGGAGAAAGATAGGTTAGATGCTGAGCAGTTGGCTAAGGAGGTTGAGCGACAGGCTGATAAAGATAAGTTAGCAGGTGAGCGACAGATGGAGAAAGATAGGTTAGATGCTAGCAGTTAGCTAAGGAAGTTGAGAGACAGATGGGGAAAGATAGATTAGATGCCAATGAAGCACAGTTAGCTCTAGAATTCAAATTGCGAGAACTAGACACTAAGCACCATGTAGAAATGGCAAAAATAGAAAGGGGAGAAGTAGTAGATGAAGATAGACATGATAGGGCCTATGGCAGAGCATTCGGTCCCAAGCTGCCACATTTTGATCAGAATAATGACAGCATGGATAGCTACTTAGCTAGATTTGAGAGGTACGCAGCAATTCAAAGGTGGGGGAGAGATAAGTGGTCACTACACTTGAGTGCTTTATTGAAGGGCAATGCATTAGATGTATATTCTAGACTACCTATTGATGATGCTCTTGACTATGATAAGTTGAAATCCGCATTGTTGAAATGTTTTGATCTAACGGAAGATGAGTTCAGACGCATGTTCAAAAACACCAAACCTGATCACAGTGAATCATTTGTGCAATATGTCAGTCGGTCAAAGAACTATTTAGATAGATGGTTTGAGTTAGGTAAGGTGAATAGAACATATGAAGGAGTACTAGACTACATGATCAGAGATCAGATGTTAAGTATATGCAGTCGTGAGCTCTACTTATTTCTCAAAGAGAAAACATTTGACTCGATAGATCAGATGGCGGTTCAGGCAGATTACTTTGCAGAAGCTAGAGGAGGTAGCAAGTATGTAGTTCAGAGGAACAGTACTAGCAACAGAAATGAGTACAGGTCAGTAGATAACCAGATGCGCAAGGTAAGTAGTGCAGATATTCGATCCAGAGATAGGAGTCGAGATAGGGACAGATATCAGACCAAAATAGAGACCAAAATAGAAGCCCAAGTAGGGATAGTTATGATAGAAGCCCGAGTAGAGGTAGTTATGACAGAAGTACCAGCAGGAACGGCTACGATAGGCATCGCGGGACATGTTACCATTGTGGCAAAGAAGGTCACATGTCCTACGATTGTCCTAAACGTGACCGGTCATCAGCTTACAAAGCAGCAGCAGTCGAGGAAGAGAAACATATAAGTTTTGCAGATAAAGAACAGAGAGGTCGGTACAGAGGTAGAAATAGAGGTAGAAGTGGAAGGCACACTAGAGGCAGAGGTAGAGGTAGATGGCAAAACACGGAACAACCAGGGGAAAACCAAGGAAATTTCAGTATGGTTGATACCGACACCACTATTGTATGTTCTGGCAGCGAGATACAGCCGGAGTTAATTAACGGATGTACATTTGGTATGGATAGGCTACCCGTAGCAGAGGGCACATTAAATGGGAAAAAGGTCACAGTAATGCGAGATACTGGGTGTACCGGGGTGGTCGTCAGGGAAAGCTTAGTACAACCAGATCAGTTTTTAAGCAAGGTTTCAACATGCATGCTGGTAAACAGGAGCAAAATGAGTGGAATTCCTACCGCCCGGGTAGATCTAGATACACCTTTTTTCAAAGGTCAGGTAGAAGCCCTTTGCATGACAGATACAATGTATGATGTTACCATAGGTAATGTAGACGGGTCAGAATTACCAGTGATATCGATTTTAGAGGCGCAAAATCGTGCGCAGTTGAAACTAGGTCACAAACTAGGTCACAGCCCGAGACGAATCATATAAGACCCTCAAAGTCCCTACCGCAATCGCGAACGTATCACGCGATGAATTCAAAGAGGCGCATGCACATGACGTCACATTGACGTCGGTTCGAAATAATGCAAAAGACGGAACGGTACGGTCAAGTAAGAACGGAAACAAATCGAAATTCGCGTACCGAAAAGACTTGTTGTATCGTAATTTCGAATCGATAGGGTCAGGTAGGATGTACCATCAGCTGGTAGTCCCAACAACACTTAGGACTACCGTGATGAAAGTGGCACATGAATCGATCATGGCGGGCCATTTAGGGGTTAAGAAGACAACTGATCGAGTGTTATCAGAATTTTTATTGGCCAGGCGTGGGCAGAGTGACATTACACGGTTTTGTAGGTCTTGTGACATATGTAAAAAGACTGTGTCAAAGGGACACATCACCAAGGTTCCGTTAGGAACTATGCCGTTGATAGACACTCCGTTCAAACGAGTCGCAGTTGACATTGTAGGGCCAATTTTTCCAGCTACCGATCGGAAGAATCGTTACATACTAACGTTAGTTGATTATGCAACTAGGTACCCAGAAGCGGTACCACTACCAGGCATCGAGGCCGAACGAGTCGCGGGAGCTCTCGTGGATATGTTCAGTAGACTGGGTATCCCCGAGGAGATGCTCACCGATCGGGGTAGTCAATTTACGTCGGCAGTCATGGAAGAAGTTAGTAGATTGTTATCGCTGAGACAATTAACCACGACACCGTACCATCCACAGTGTAACGGTCTCGTGGAACGGTTCAATGGTACATTCAAGCAAATGCTTCGTAGAATGACAAGCGAACGTCCCAAAGATTGGGACAAATACATTAACGCGCTCCTATTCGCGTATCGCGAAGTCCCTCAAGAAAGTTTGGCTTTCTCACCGTTTGAACTATTGTACGGAAGGACCGTTCGGGGTCCGATGAGCATACTAAGAGATCTGTGGTCCGAGAAGGACATAGAGGACAACGTCAAAACGACGTATCAGTACGTCCTCGACTTGCGCGAACGGCTCGAGAAAACGTGCGAAATCGCGCATGAGAACTTGAAGAGTGCGTCCAAAAAGTACGCAAAGTACTACAACCGTAAGACCCGTAGTAGGCAGTATGCAGTGGCAGATCAGGTACTTGTACTACTACCGACAGACAAAAACAAATTGCTTCTTAGGTGGGAGGTACCATACCCCATAACAGAGGTAGTTAATGAGTGGGACTATAGGGTTGACATGGGAGGGAAGTTGAAAACCTTTCATGCAAACATGTTAAAGAGGTACGAGACTAGGCCTGAGCACCCGGGGAAGGGAATACTCACTGTAATAAATGCCGCCGTGATAGAAGACACAGTAGAGGGGGATCCTAGTCCAAGTGGGTGTAGTGCCGAAGAAAACATGTTATGTCCCAGTGGATTAGAGTCCGATACGGAGAGTAAAGTTGACCTGTCGCCTGATTTAGACAAGAAACAAAAGCCCCAAGTCAGAAAGATCTTACGGGAGTTCACCCATATCCTGAGGGACGCACCAGGACACACCTATATAGAGAAACATGAGATAAAGTTGTCAACACAAGACCCATTAAGAATTAGGGGGTACCCTATCCCAGTTAAGGTCAGGGAAACAGTCAGCCAGAATGCGTATTGTTGCGATAAAAGGGGCCGACAATCTGGGGGCAGACTACTTGAGCAGGATATCGGGGTAGATTCAGCTGTGCCAACGTGTCTCGCGATTATGCACGAAAGTGTAAACACTTTTTGTTTAGGGGGGAGATATGTCGCGGGACACGTGCATTCTTGTACATTCCGAATTTCCGTATAATTGTATATTTGTGATGTGTGGTACTGTGTTGTATTGTTGTGCGTACTATTAATTTCACATACCTGTGATTCCACATACCTGTGATTTCACACACCTGTGATTTTTACATACCTGAGATTTAGCATGTACATTTGCCATGTACAATGTGCGTGTAATAAGGGGGCTTATGTTGTATTGGTGGAAATACGTTTATGCGTGTCCTTTTTGCGGATTTAAATACACATCCATTTTATGAGCAATGTTTTACTGATGTCACGCCATATTTGCCACAGACTATGCATGTGTGTGGTAGAGAACTCGTTGACTGCGTGTGCTGGTTTCGCTAGGGAAAAGACCCTTTTAGTATTACGGATGTCCACTATCCGTGCCGGCCGAGTTTGTCCGCGTGTCAGTTGTTCACCAGATAAGGGACCTTCTGTAGGTGAAGCCATTATATAGTGCAGACCATTACCATGGTCTGCCCTTGTTATGGTATGCTACGGGTTAGTGTTTCAGCATAGCCTGGTACTGGCCAACACGGATATATCAGATCCCATACTGGTGATGCTTTGTGTCGTGATATTTCCGTAAATGACCACGATATTTGAGTTTAGTATGTGCTACGCTCTCATTTGAGTGTACAGCCCGGTAGGACCGATATGGACGGGTTTGGCGGGGCCAAAAAGCGACCTTCGCATTGTCGAGACCAGTCGAGTAGATTTCGGATTATGAGATCTGGGTCTATAGTGTGCAGATTTATGGTAGTGTGGGATATACCATGTTGGATGGTATTTATTCTGCGAGGGCTGTACACTAGTTTGGTTGAATTTATGGCGTGGGAACATATATTTATGCCAAATATAACCCACAGGTGAAATGGCAAAAGCCATGGTTTTGTAATATTTATGTGAGATGTCGAACGAGGGGTAGGCATATTCATTATTCCGTGCGTGATTTCACTGGTGCGTATATAAGCGATGTCTCGCTATGTGTTGGTGGGACACATATTTTCTGGTAACTGAAGAATAGTACTGTATTCACCAGTGACACGGAGGATTTTGGTATGTACCTACAACATTTTATTTCAGCTGTGATTTGCCGTTGTTCAATTCCCGTTTTAGTCCGTTGTGCATCCTGTCTGTCTGTCTGTGCGTATTCGTCCAGTAATTGGAGGCTCATTTCATTTTGTAGCCTCTTGAGATCGCTCCAGCGAGCCACATTGGACGTTTTGGTCCACTCGTTGAGGGCAGACCCCAGTCAGTGCAGAGTACCAGGTCGTCCGAGTGTCCGTACGTCTGTCTGGCGCAGTGTGTGTAGCAGCTCCGGGTACAGGCCTGTATAGAGCAGTGTGTGATTGCTACATCGCGTTCAGCAGACAGTCACAGCCAGAGATTAGTGAAGTGAAACGCCATACACACATATCATATCATTATACTACCACCGAGTTGAATGTCACCTAAGTGAAACTTTTCCCGGCGTCTTGGCCAACGTGATAATCGCCATTTGTATTTTATCGGAACTTTACATCCGGTCTACCACTTCCGGTATTACAACCCATTGATTCACCATGAATACTTTACATCCGGTCCACCACATCCGGGTTGCTACAGTCGAGTGATACCATAGGAACTTTACATCTGGTCCACCATTTCCGGAAATAATACTACCTTTGGAACATTACTGCCGGTACCAGCTTCCGGAACATTATCATTATTGACTATCATGTGATGTAACCACATCCGGCTTTGACTTTTGACATTCATACTTTGTAAATATATTGCATAGGCAATACATATGTATACTTTGATAGTGTATGGTAATACTCCTATCATGGCATATCATGGCTAAGGGATTGTAGTAAGACTACATATATTGTTTATGGATTAATCCACTTGAAGTTGGATAATAGCCATATTGGTGACTAGACCTCATACTGCGGGTGAGGCAGACCTTGGGACCTTGATACTCAGAGGTTACCACTATCCATTGAGATACGCCAGCACTGGGGTAGCTCAGATGATTGTCATTTGTCCTCCAATGTTCGTTCTGCCATGTTATACTTGTATGTTATTTCACTTTGATTAGCGATCATCAAAGTACTTATGCATTCATACTATTGTCCACTACGGGACCATTGAGATACCACATACTGAGTTTATTCGTCTATAGCTTTTAAGTTGCGTTACAGTATAACAGTCGATTGGCTTACAACCTTGTAATTGAATAGTATCATGCACAGTACAGTGATGTTCGCATATCAATGTATCATGTATTCCTGTGTGTTCCCCATGTAATATAGTGTACATTATAAGTGATTAAGTGACTACGTGTACTTATCTACTCTAGCCTATCCCTTACACTTCAACTGCATTGTTACCACTTTTCGTTCATCAGATCAAGCTATGTTGGGCATAACGTCATAAAAATTGAAGTATACTTGGTTCTTATGATAATAGGGGAGACAATTTGTCTCGATCATTCCTGACCTTGGTAACGACCTTGACAGTAACAACAGGGACGCGAACTTGTTTCCGTTTCGTTATCACATTCGCGTCCTTCGGTAACGTCATGTGACATCGTTTGACCAATGAAACGCCAGGAAAGATAAGCTGACATAGGCTGGAGATGTCAATATGCATGTATTGTCGTATACAGTTTAGACACTGACTAATTTGCTTGGTGGTGTATATAATATAATATAATAAATATAATATTCATATTTTTGCAACAATTATGACAACTAACGGCACTCTTAAAATATGCACATTCCACACCACTCGAAAATGCTCGATGAACATATATATCATAAATATGAATATCCTATTATATGTTTGAACGAAATGATGAGGAGTAGGACGGGTCCTTAACAAATAAATACAATTTAATGTCAGAAAAACATTCATAAACCATTCGTGGGAATTTTCGTCGTTTCGTGTTTTTATCGAATGACGTTTACATTACTCTGATATTTTTCGTAAATTACATCAAAAGTTGACGAAATTCTCAAAGGAAACGCGCATTTGCTCCGGAATTTTTGTCAACTTTCGACGTCAATTACGGACAATACTGACCAACGAATTTGAAAGTTGTTATTTAGATTTAAGAATACCATACCATATCCTTAGAAAATCATCCATGTCATCAGTAACACCACAATTCCCGCAGACAATCCCTTCCACGCGAGTATCCGACTCAGATAATCCATTTACCCGAGTATCCGACTCAGACAATCCATTTACCGGAGTATCCTATACATACAATCCATTCCACCGGAGTATCCTATGCAGACAATCCATTCCTTCAGACAATAACTTTCACCCGGGTACCCTACAATTCCCTCAGACAATACCTTCCTCCCGAGTACCATACAATGCCCTCAGACTATACCTTACAACAAAGTACCCTACAATGCCCTCAGACAATCCCTTCCACTCGAGTACCCTACCATTCCCTCAGACAATACCTTCCACCCGAGTACCCTACAATTCCCTCAGAAATGCGTTCCTCCCGAGTACCCTACCAATCCCTCAGACAATACCTTCCTCCCGAGTACCGTACCGTTCCTCAGACAATACCTTCCTCCCGAGTACCCTACCATTCCCTCAGAGAATGCCTTCCTCCCGAGTACCCTACCATTCCCTCAGAGAATGCCTTCCAACAGAGTACAATACCGTTCCCTCAGACAATATCTTCCTCCCGAGTACCCTACCATTCCCTCAGAAATACCTTCCTTCCGAGTACCCTACCATTCCCTCAGTAACACCTTCCTCCCGTGTACCCAACCATTCCCTCAGTAACACCTTCCTCCCGAGTACCCTACCATTCCCTCAGACAATACCTTCCTTCAGTGTACCCTACCATTCCCTCAGATAGTATCTTCCCCCGAGTACCATATCATTCCCCTCAGTAAATACCTTCCACCCGAGTACCCTGCGATGTCCCTAGGCAATACCTACTCACCAGGGTACCCTACACAGACAATCCTTTCCACTAGGGCACCCTACCAGGACAATCCGTGCCACCAGGGCACCCTACATAGACAATCCGTGCCACCAGGGCACCAGCCTACCCAGACAACCCATGCCACCAAGGTACCCTACCCAGACAACCCGTTCCACCAGGCTACACTACCCAGACAATCCGTGCCACCAGGGTACCCTACCCAGATAACCCGTTCCACCAGTGTACCCTACCCAGACAATCCGTGACACCAGTGTACCATACCCAGACAACCCGTTCCACCAGTGTACCCTACCCAGACAATCCGTGCCACCAGGGCACCACCCTACCCAGACAACCCATGCCACCAAGGTACCCTACCAGGACAACCCCTTCCACCAGGGTACCCTACCCAGACAATCCGTGCCACCAGGGTACCCTACTTAGACAACCACTTCCACCAGGGTACCCTACCCAGACAATCCGTGCCACCAGGGTACCCTACCCAGACAACCCGTTCCACCAGTGTACCCTACCCAGACAATCCGTGCCGCCAGGGTACCCTACCCAGACAACTCGTTCCACCAGGGCACCCTACCCAGACAACCCGTCCCACCAGTGTACCCTACCCAGACAACCCGTGCCACCAGGGTACCCTACCCAGACAACCCGTTCCACCAGTGTAGCCTACCCAGACAACCCGTTCCATCAGTGTACATTACCCAGACAATCCGTGCCACCAGGGTACTCTACCCAGACAATCTGTTCCACCAGGGTACCCTACCCAGACAATCCGTTTCACAGCGTCTACCCAGACAACCCGTTCCATCAAGTGTACATACCCAGACAATTCCGTGCCACCAGGGTACTACCCAGACAATCCGTTTCCACCGGGTCCCTACCCAGACAATCCGTTTCACCAGCGTACCCTACCCAGACAATTTCGTCCACCGAGTACCATACCCAGACATCAGATAATTCCACCCGAGTACCCTACCGACTCCTTAGACAAACGCGTTTTATAACCAGCTAACAAGCGAACACCGCGAGATGATCACGAATATCGTCTGCGTATTGATCGATCAATTTTATATATAAACACGAACAGTCTGCTGAATGTCTTACGCTGCGACACAGTCGCACTCGTGTGAATGATGGCAAAGGGATTGCCCGTATGGATTATTGCTGTTAAGTCGGTTTTCTGGGCGCTCAAATGTGTCGTCTGCTTGCCGAATGTGAACCTACCCGCGTGTGGTGATTGTTCTGGGCGGGTAAGTTAACACGGTGAACATTGTCGTCTGCTTGCCGAATGTGAACCGACCCGCGTGTTGTGATTGTTCTGGGCGGGTAATTTAACACGGTGAAAAGTGTCGTCTGCTTGACAAATGTGAATTAAGTTAAGAGCACTGGGTCTCAGATATGCATCGAAAGTAACGAAACAGGGGGCCGTTTCACTAAACTTCGTACGACTAAAATGTTCGTAAGTGCAAAATTATAATAGTCTGTAAATTTCACAATAACAATGTTTTCTTATAAACAATTATTGGATTTACATTTATTGAGCATAGGCTGCATATGCTCAATAAATGTAAATCAACCAATTGAAATATCCAGACGATCCTAACTTTGCAATTGCGAACATTTCTGTCGTACGAAGTTTAGTGAAACGGCGCCCTGAATAGGAAAAGCGTAATTGTAGATTTGTATAGTATTTCTGCAATTCTGAAACTAGTTGTACATATAAGTCGCCTGGAAAACAGGAGATTAGCATAAACATGTTTATTATCCGAGCTATTAGCTCGGATTTAGTAACTATATGAAAATTCTCAGTCATTGCAAATATGCTAATGTATTAAGTGGCGGTCGCAGTGTCACTGTTTGCGGGTTTAACTTTAAGAAAAACACGTGGTACTACGCCATAAAAAAGTAGTTCAACAACAGTAAAACAGCGAGCTATCTTACCGTTTCAGCGTAATACATGTGTTGTTTGCTTTTTGCGCTATATGTGTGTTATTGCAAAAGTTTTTGTATACTTTATAAACTATTAACTGTTATGTATTAATATGAGTTCTTTGTTATGTATGTTGATATTTTGCGCAATGATATAGTAGGGGTGGGGGGGGGGGGGGGTGCGGGATTTCCCTTTGACGTTTTTCTTGAATGACCAATCAGATTAAAGCTTACAGTCTGAACTTTACATAGGTCAATGGCTCGATAAAATCCGACATTGGACAGCGAAATGATGATGATTTAAAGCAGAAACATTGTTTATTTACAGTTACATACTGTTTTAATCATCTTGAGCCATCGATATTATTAATCAGTGTCCATTTTACTTAAAAAATCAACTAATCTATAATGAATTTAGTAAAACAGTTCGCGCGGAAATCCAAACTTTTCAAAGAGGTGCTAGCAATTTTTTGATAATTACACGTCGTGTGTGTTAGCGCATACGCTGCCGACAGTCTTGCGACTTGATGTTACACAGCATATACAGTACGATACACTTCACAAAGGAAACGTTGTCTTGAGTTTGAATAAGGATAATACTTATCTCTAGATTATTTGTATTATGAATTAAAAAAAGTATATTTAAATAATTAGATATTAATTTAAATAAATATTTCGGCATCATTTACTCAATAAATTAAAATTGAATGTGTAGCTGAAATGAAAGTGAAAGTAGAACGTTTTTGTAATATCCTCCGGGTTACAAATCGCTGAGGATTCCTATTTGAATTGGAAATTGATATGAATTTTAAATTTAGGAGACTGTGTCAGGAGAAAATGGACTGATGACATATGTCACCAGTCTAGTTCCTGAGCTATGACTGTGACAGGAAAAAAGGGACTGATGACATATGTCACCTGTCGTGTTCCATGCATGACTGCTCGCTCTTGTTTGTAATTGTTGTAAAATATATAAAGTTTAAACTGTGTATACAAAACTATAGATATACTCCCCCGGCATACAAAGTAGGTCGAGGGGTATATATTTTTCGTAATTCCGTCCGTCCACGTTAAAGAGTTTGGGTACCCATTATCTCTGTGACGGAAAGTCTGATTGACCTCAAACTTCATACTTCCTTATCATCAACCATATTTTCATTCCATACCACGCTCATGCGGCCTTCATTTCCAAGGTCAATGTCAAATTACTTAGACATTTGCATCCGTACGATTTGCCTTAAAGTTTTCTGCAACCGTAAGTCAGATTGACTTCAAACTTCATATACTTCCTTATCATCATCCATATTTTCATTCCATACATGTACCACACCCATGTGGCCTTCATGTCCAAGGTCAAGGTGAAATTACTTTGAACAATCATGTTTGTCAAGATAAATATTGTTTTTGCAGCATTGATAATGTATACTGATTCGACGAATATATTGATCTTAAATGGAGTATATATGATTTTTTGTGTGAACTATTCAAATGGTTGAGCACGTACTGTGAAGGATTTCAGGACCTTCAGTCCTTTGATTATAACAACGCTAGTTGTTTTTCAGTATCATAAACATGTTGTTCAATCGATCGTTACTAAAGTATTTTATTTAAATGAATTACATTATCATTTTACAAACAAAAATCACATTTTCCCGTACTGGTAAATGTATAGCGAAAATGCCAAAGTAGGTATATGTATAGCGAAAATGCTAAGTTGTGCCAAGCCGAATTATCTCCCCCCGCTTATCACAGTTTCATAAAGCATGTACTTGTATATACCGTATGTTTTGGGGAATCTGATCAAATAAAATGTGCAATTGAATTGTATATGTGATTTATTGTGCATGAAGCCAAACATCCACACAATTAGAACATGTGCTACAATCACATGTTTGACATCCAAGAGTTTGATTGGCTCGGCAACTTAGGGCGGGTATCATTGGTTAGATGTACTGAGTGTGAACATGTAGTGGATTTCCATTTTCAATATCAAGCAGTTTTGAGCCTGTGGGGATTTCTCGTTTACAGACCAATCTGTGCTCATCTTACCAATCGAACCGACATTATTAGTGCAGCCGACTACGTTTTCTGCCGACGAAATTTTGACTGTTAAACAGTCTGATATTAAATCTAATCAAAGTACTGAACGTACTGAGCATAGGGTACTACAAGATTAAACTGGATTGATTGATTGATTGATTGTTGGTGTTGCAGTTTCATTAACCCTTAAAGGTACATGCCCACTCAGTAGGTACAAAATGTTCTTTACATCAGAGACATTATCTGAGACATTTCCTGGCAAAATAAACATTCATGCGCCATTATCCGACGTACTGATTGGCATTATTATACATTTTACATCAGATGTAAATTTACACATTGATATCAGGGGCGTTAACCGTGTTTGCTTAAAATGTTAACGGACATTACTATTTAAAATCTGTATTTATTTTATGATGTGCAATGATCATACTTTAAAATCTGTCGAAAATATTATTTTTTTCAGGTGACGCATTTCTTTAGTATAAATAATTAAAAAATATCATGCCTCATTTGCATATGAAAATAGCCTGATACCACCGCGCGTCACTATCAGTAAAATAAATATTACTAAATGATTATATCTGTATAGCGGGCACTTGTAACGTTTAGAACTGGTGGAATAGTGACACCGTTATACACTTATTTAATTCCTATAAATTACATGTTGGGCTTACTGAGTGGGCATGTACCTTTAAAGCGCTGGAAACGACAAGTGTCGTCTGCTGTGTTGTCTTAAATAGTTTTACATTTTCTCCTCAAAAACATACTGAGACGATTCTACTGCGCTGCCAAAACAGGTTTTTAAAGAGATTAAAATATACAAAATGAGCAGACGGCAATTTTATTTTTCAGCGTTTTAATGGTTAAGGGGTAAACTATTGATATGGCACAACTTGAAGTACAGTATGCACTGCTACAGTATGTACCAAAACATTCAACAACATTACAGATTATGCATAGCAATATCAGAAAGATACGGTAACACATATACAAGACATCATCAATTCAAGTATACAGATTCCAGATATCTATGATCATTATAGATATATTGAAAACTGATTGAAGAGCAATAGTTACAATAATTCCGCCACGGAAGCGGTGTCGCACCTGAAAATGCCTTATCGGTACATCGCCAAGTTTACTTCTGTTTTGTGAATGAAATAGCCCCGGATCGAGTATATTAAAACATACAAATGATGTCATTGGGGAAACCGCTGACAAAATTTTCAATGTATGGAAGCCCAAACTTTTTAGATTTTTTTTTGTCGTATTTCAGTACTTGCATTAATATGGGTGTTAATATACGCTGGATGTGTTATACTGTCATTAATTTGTTCCCTGACTGTAAGTTATCACCTTAAATACTGACTTATTGACCCCCTTCCCTGAACGTAGAATTGACACTCATGTTGGCGTGTATTGGCCACCATAGACAAATGTCAATCAGGCCGAATTCGGGAATGTCACTAAAATCCGCTGTAAATCCATCGATAGAGAGAGAGAATGAGGATTAAACATCAGTTGGACCTACACGTGCGAGTTTTGTTTCGCACAGGTGTCGGGTGAGTTTAAAAATAGGCTGTCGGAAGGTCAAACTTGATGTAGTTTGTGTGTTAAACGCGTCGCTTGTTTCGGAGTGTATTCGGAGGGGAGTTAACTCTGTTACTAAATTTAGCGATGACCGCACGATTTGTGCCGCAAATGGGGGCAAATCACGCGCAACAAAATAATCCGATGTATTTTTGTACGTAGAACATCCGTTGTTGATATTGTGCAGTGCAAGTAGTTTTTCATAATATTATTTTCAATTAGCAGTTGCGTATGACAGTTAAACGTTGATTAACACAATGCATTGTCAGTGTTGTTATGGTTACTCCAAGATATCACTACCTACCATCGCATCGAGGGGGTTTGGGGCGTGGCTAACTGTCGGAGGCGATGCCAATACATAGGTATACCCTATGTAAAAATATGTAAATGTAAGTAACTTTTAATTAATAACAATAGCTAAAACAGGTCAGTGACCCCTTTTTGTTGAATCCAAAATTGATTGCTGCATGTTAACCCTTACACCACTATCTTATATTATTTGTCGTCTGCTGTTTATTTTCTATTTTTCATTTTTATCATCAAAAACATGCTTTAACAGCACTTTAGAATAATTTACAACATGCTTTGACAGCACTTTAGCATCATTTCCATTGGAAATGATTATAAAGTGCTGTCGGACCATGTGTTATTGAGAAATAAGGAAAGATGTAAAAGCAACAGTAGACGACAATTGTTGTGAGTAGCGGTCTAAGGGTTAAACATTATAGCAATGTAGATAATTTCCCGTCAAAAAGGCCGTATATTGTATTGGCTAAAACGGATGGCTCAGTTTCTGTCGAGGTAGCTCCTTTTAAAATATGCTGAAATCCTAGATTGAACCCTGCATAATTGCAACAAATATGGCCACTTTACTCTAAGTCTTTTGTTAGTGTGTATCATGCCTATATCATTAATGAAATCACAGTTTGCATTCCTGACACAAAATAATAAACAAGCAATATCCTCCGTGTTACGAGATGATGTCAATGTGACCAGTATAGACCCTGACAGTAATTTGCGCGAACACTGTATATCCTGATCAGTCTGACAAGTCTCAATAACATAATGAAAGAATAAACCCAGCAAACTGTTTATTGAAACAATATCGACACCCGTTTACTCAATACATTTCAAAGTACAAATCAACTGTATCGTTGAATCTCATAGAATAAATCCACTAATATTACCTTTGAATGTCACGATTCCGACGTACGAGATTGTATAGCAAATACTGAATGATAATTCACAAAATGTCAATGTTTTAGCCACTTTATTTACAATATTCACTTTTTTTCTGTTAATTTACTAAATCAAAATTCAGAATTATTAATTAAATCATTAAATCCAGAATACATGTATATACCATTTTCACAGGTAAAATCCACAATAAAATATACTTTTAATTCTTTTCAATAACGTTTGGTTCAGACTCTGTGTAGCCTCAATAATACATGCATATACAGGGTGGCCAAAATAAACTTGGATACTTTTTGTAACCTACATATCTTTTGGCATACTGTTTGAATCTTAATAAAGTTTGGCATACATATTGGTGAATGCCTGTGCTATTTGTAGGATACATATTGCTTACTGTTTGAGCACGTATTTTGACGCTATTATAATTATGACGTCATTATGCCAAACTCTGGAATTTCCATTGCTGACAACGTTGTGAAACAGTAAATACCATATCCATTATTTTCATTGAAAGAGTGAAGTAAATGATATACATGTACTGAACATATGAAATGCACGCATGAATTTTAGTTTCATGTAAAATGTCATAATAAATGTACGCATGGTACATGATTATAGAGTTCTGAGGTCATTGGAATGACATTACCTGTTGTGAAATAGAACAATATATATTCCGAACACCAAAGAACCAGCACAATACACAACCTCTGATATAATGCAGCACAAGACGCCTTCCGACAGCCTCCGTAAATAGTTAGAATGTCATGTAGACATTAGTTCAATTGCATAGGAAAGTTCAAATTTAATGTCTCGATAGAGGCTAAATCTTTTGAAGGACAGAAACATATTTCCAGATGTCATACATACTTTTAGCCACATTTGTCAAATATTCATTTTGGCACAGAAATAAAAAACTACAATGACGGAAGCGATGTACTCGTATATTTGAAATTTGTAATGATGCTGTTATCCGAATGCTATATAGTGGATACATTTGAAGAGCACATGCATGCTTTTAGAAAGATCATGCACCTTGAATTTTATTTATATGAAAATTATGAATGGTATATCAACCTTACAGGTTATCAAATGTCACTACATGTATTATGAAGTCATGGTTTAGTATTAGCTTATAATGTATCACTTACAAAATACAGTGTATTGTAATGGGTGCCTCTCAAATGAGATTATAGACTAATGGAGCAATATATCTATATACATTAGGCAGTGACCATGATGCATACACTTGTGTGCACTTACACTGGTAATGGATGACGGTCATACACATTGGAACACACACGTTCTCGTATGACACATAGTGTATTTAAGTAGTTATACATCTTCACTAAATACATGATTTTATATATTTGATTTGTGTACATGTGCCAACTACACATTTCCTGTTGCTGCTGATGACTCGAGATGGGTTGGGGGAATATTATTGGAATGAACGATAAATAGTGTGTACATATTGTGGAACCGGGATATATATAGAGAATAGTATGTTAGTGCCGTGAATGGGAAAAAAATATCTGAAAAGACATAGGAAACTTTCCGTGCCTCGCCAGATATTTTTCCCATTCACGGTGTCGCGTGACACGTGTATTCTTGTACATTCTGGAATCCGTATAATTGTATGTTTGTGGTGTGTGGTACTGTGTTGTATTGTTGTGCGTATTATTGGTTTCACATCCCTGTGATTCCACATACCTGTGGTTTCACACACCTGTGATTTGTACACACCTGTGATTTAGCATGTACATTTGCCATGTACAATGTGCGTGTAATAAGGGGGCTTATGTTGTATTGGTGGAGATACGTTTATGCGTGTCCTATTTGTGGATTTTAATATACGTCTATTTTATGAGCAATGTTTTACTGATGTCACGCCATATTTGCCACAGACTATGCATGTGTGTGGTAGAGAACTCGTTGACTGCGTGTGCTGGTTTCGCTAGGGAAAAGATACCTTTTAGTATTACGGATGTCCACTGTCCGTGCCAGCCGAGTTTGTCCGCGTGTCAGTGTTTCACCATATAAGGGACCTTCTGTAGGTGAAGCCAGTATACAGCGCAGACCATACCATGGTCTGCCCTGTTATGTATGCTACGGGTTAGTGTTTCATCATAGCCTGGTACTGGCCAACACGGATATATCAGATCCCATAATGGTGATGTTTTGTGTCGTGATATTTCCGTAAATGACCACGATATTTGAGTTTAGTATGTGCTACACTCTCATTTGAGTGTATAGCCGTAGGACCGTTATGGAGGGGTTTGGCGGGGCCAAGAAGCGACCTTCGCATTGTCGAGACCAGTCGAGTAGATTTCGGATTATGAGATCTGGGTCTATAGTGTGCAGATTTATGGTAATGTGGGGTATACCATGTTGGATGGTATTTATTCCACGAGGGCTGTACATGGTTTGGTTGAATTTAAGGCGTGGGAAACATATTAATTTGCCAAATATAACCCACGGGTGACATGGCAAAAAGCCATGGTTTTGTAGTATTTATGTGAGATGTCGTACGAGGGTAGGCATATCCATTATTCCGTGCATGGTTTCACTGGCGCGTATATAAGCGATGTCTCGCTATGTGTTGGCGGGACACATATTTTCTGTTACAGAAGACTAGTACTGTATTCACTAGTGACACGGAGGATTTTGGTATGTACCTAGAACATTTTATTTCAGCTGTGATTTGCCGTTGTTCGATTCCCGTTTTAGTCTGTTGTGCATCCTGTCTGTCTGTCTGTGCGTATTCGTCCAGTAATTGGAGATTCATTTCATTTTTGTAGCCTCTTGAGAACGCTCCAGCGAGCCACATTGGACGTTTTGGTCCACTCGTTTGAGGGCAGACCCCAGTCAGTGCAGAGTATCGGTCGTCCGAGTGTCCGTACGTCTGTCTGGCGCAGTGTGTGTAGCAGCTCCGGGTACAGGCCTGTATAGAGCAGTGTGTGATAGCTACCTCGCGTTCAGCAGACAGTCACAGCCATAGTTTAGTGAAGTGAAACGCCATACACACATATCATATCATTATACTACCACCGAGTTGAATGTCACCTAAGTGAAACTTTTCCCGGCGTCTTAGCCAACGTGATAATCGCCATTTTGTATTATATCGGAACTTTACATCCGGTCTACCACTTCCGGTATTACAACCCATTGATTCACCATGGATACTTTACATCCGGTCTACCACATCCGGGTTGCTACAGTCGAGTGATACCGTAGGAACTTTACATCTGGTCCACCATTTCCGGAGATAATACTACCTGTGGAACTTTACTTCGGGGAACCAGCTTCCGGAACATTGCGGGTGAGGCAGACCTTGGGACCTTGATACTCAGAGGTTACACTATCTATTGAGATACGCCAGCACTGGGGTAGCTCAGATGATTGTCATTTTGTCCTCCAATGTTCGTTATGCCATGTTATACTTGTATGTTATTTCACTTTGATTAGCGATCATCAAAGTACTTGTGCATTCATACTATTTTCCACTACGGGACCATTGAGATACCACATACCGAGTTTATTCGTCTATAGCTTTTAAGTTGCGTTAAAGTTATAACAGTCGATTGGCTTACACCTTGTAGTAATTGAATAGTGTCATGCACAGTACAGTGATGTTCGCATATCAATGTATCATGTATTCCTGTGTGTTCCCCATGTAATATAGTGTACATTATAAGTGATTAAGTGACTACGTGTACTTATCTACTCTGGCCTATCCCTTACACTTCAACTGCATTGTTACCACTTTTCGTTCGTCAGATCAAGCTATATTGGCCATAACGTCATAACAATTGAAGTATACTTGGTTCATATGATAATTGGGGGAGACAATTTGTCTCGATCATTCCTGACCTTGGTAATGACCTTGACACACGGCACTAACCTATTATTCTATTTATCCCGTCAACACCTACAAATAGCTTTGAAATTCAAAAGATAACCCCAGCCGCCTCCTTAAAATCGGAGAATCGACTAGTATGACAACCGCACATATTTGTACGCAGTGATTATGTCGTATTGACAGAATATCAAAACTGTTTCACGGCACCGTGTTTCACGGCACATACGCACTGTGTTGACGGGATGAATCCCAGTTTCATCGGTTCTACTACCTAATTTTATTTTTATGCCAAACAAACTCATTTACTTATTTACTTGCGTGGCTGTCATCTTGAAAGTGTACACACAATGCATTTGTCCAGTTTTAATCCGGCTTAGTTTGCTCGTATTCTTTACAGCTATCTTAATGTTCTGTAGTTTAGTATTTACTGTGTCATACTTGGAGTAATATGTGCTACAAATCATTCATTCAGCATGGTAGATCTATACTATTGACAGTAATAATTATTTTAATGGTGTTTCAAGGCCTGTCAACAGCTGAGAGTAATACTTATATGCGTCAGAGACGTTCATATTGGAATACACAACATAGTAATGATGGTAATTGTCATGTCATGCATAAATATGAAATGGACATATACATAGACGAACAGACATGCATCCTGTATCTGCAATATGTGTGGATAACCATTATACAGGTGTTAGTAGCTACACGTTAATATGAACCTTCATAAGCATGTGCATGGGGTGGGTGCGTAGCGTGTGAAAGGTGAGCGACAGACTTAGGTTGGCGAATAGGTTTAGCGGTAGAGCAAATGGAGTAAAACGACATGCGAAAAAGGTCGGTGGCAGGTGTCAGATGAGTGTACATGCCTGTGCTGGTTGCTGTTTTTGTATATATGTTATAATACACAAACTGTAAACATGTCCCGGTATTAGGTGATCAGTTAATGGTACATGCCCACTCAGAAGGCACAAACTGTTCTGTATGTCAATTAAATAAGTGTGTAAGTGTGTCACTATTCCACTGGTTCTAACAATTAGTGTCCGCTTTACAGATATAATCATTTAGTAATATTTATTTTACTGATAGTGACTCGCGGTTGTATCAGGCTAGTTTCATATGCAAATGAGGCATGATATGTTTTAATTATTTATATTAATTAAATGCGTCATTTGAAAAAAATAATATTTTCAAAAGATTATAAAGTATGATCATTGTACATCAAACAATAAATACAGAGAATAAATAGTAATATCTGTTAACATTTTAAGGCTACACCGTTATCACCCCTGATATCAGTGTGGAAATTTATGTCTGATATAAAATGTATAATAATGCCAATCAATACGTGGGGTAATGGTGAATGAATGTTTGGTTTGCCAGAAAATGTCATATCTACAGAATTATGCAAAACTTTCTGTCTTCCTAAATTATAACCTACTGAGTGGGCATGTACCTTTAAAGTAAAGTGTGTCCCTGGCCTAAATGGTTGACTTGTATAGTACGGACGACCTTCCTGTAACCACTGGGTATTGTATGTATCAATACGTGAAGAGCGGGAGATCAGACGAATATTGCATTATCCTCTGATATTTTTAACTTATTTCTGAACAAAAAAGTAAATGTTTATCGTACATTTGAGATGATTACCGTGTGCCGACAAAACATGTGTTCTTTGAGAAAGAAATAAAGCTAGAAAAAAACAGCAGTCTACAAAATGCAAGTCAGCGTTCTAGCTTAAAATTAACGTCACTAATGATAATCGATCAGCAGCGTTACCAATCATTGTTCATTCTCGGTGCATTTACCCGCAGCGTAGACCATAGACCAATTAGCTTGTACTAAATGACAAGTTTTTATTGATATATTTAAGTTAACGTTGTCTGCCGTAAAGACAGTCGTAAAAACAGATAACATCAACTTTAAAACAAGTCATGTGGGTACAAGCGCTGGGCAGCTCTAATTGGGGACTACTAGTACGATCGTCGTAAACGCCATTAGGTCGTTTATGTCGGGTGGCTGTCGACATTTGTTGTAAATTACAAACTTGTCTTCTAAAACACTTTATGGCATATTAGCCATAAACGTGATGTTTTTACTGCGTGCAGCAACATTCAATGTTACATCGACGTATCTCTAATTTGAAAGCCGATCCTCTATAGATTCTGTGGCACAGACTGCATAAAATACCCCAATGGCAGTCAAGAAATTCCTTTGAAAGGGGTATTACCGTCTGTTTCACGAAACCTGCCCGAATGTTACGACAATACAAATGGGATCACGTGGTCTATTGTTTACACTGTATTAATGGTGGCGCCCATGAGGACTCGGGTAACTATTATATTTCATCAATACGATTGCGGTTTCTTCCGTTTAATGATGATCATGTTCCAGCCGTTAATACTACGAGTCCGACAGTACCAAATTTAGCAGCATTACTTATGTAGTTAGTCTGAATATTCTGAAGATAAATTTGAATCGGACGGAATCGAACGTTGTTTAAACTTGGTCCGATCAAATTTCTATGCAGAATGTTTAGACTAACTACACGAGTAATACAGCTAAATTTGGTATCGGCTGACTCGTATTGTTAACGGCTGGAACATGGTCATCATTAAACGGAAGAAACTGCAGTCGTGTTGATGAAAACTAAGATTTACCTGATACCTCATGGGCGCCGCTATTAATCCAGTGTAAACAATAGACCACGTGATCCCATACCTTGAAATGTATAAACAATGCAAACACATGATGTTTTTTGATAATATTAAATTTTATCCAAAAGTTAAAGGTACATGCCCAGTCAGTAGGCACAACATGTTATTTATATCAGAGACAACATCGGAGACATTTTCTGGCAAATTAAACATTCATTCACCATTACCACCCCACATATTGATTGACATTATTATACATTTTATATCAGAAGTATATTTCCACACTGATATCAGGGGCGATAACCGTATTTCCTTAAATTGTTAACGGAAATTACTATTTATTCTCTGTATTTATTTTTCGATGTGCAATTAAAAAAGAACATGTCTCAATTGCATATGAAAATATCCTGATACCACCGTGCGTCACTACCAGTAAAATAAATGTTATTTAATAGGCCGTCAGCCTGAAATGGACCCCCCCCCCCGTGGGATTTTTACAGACATATTATTTTCTGAAACTACATTCAATTACGAGTTCTATGCTGTATGTCTGCGTTCTGTAAGCCGCTGGATGAATGTTTGCCACCATTTGGAAGTATACCACCCTCGGACTTTTCGCAATTGTGAAAAATCACATTTTTCATTGAAACTCGACTGTATTAGCTGCGGGCCTCTCGCAGCTTATGTAGCCGGTTCTCAAAATACAGTCAGATATCACGGCGCTATTTTTTCTTGTGGTGCGTATGTATACATCTTGTATCTAGGTCATTGTTAACGACTAGTTTTATGCTATTTTACATTTCACATGTATTAGAATGTATATCTTTGGTACATAATTAATTGAAGAAAAACCAATGGAACCTCAGATTTAGCCGTTCATTTTCCACTCGTAAATGAAATGGACTATTTTGAATGCGCATTAATGGTGTGTAAACCCGAAACACACCTGTTTTGCACGTGTCTGGATTTTTTCATTCACAACTACGTCGTGTACAAATTTGCATAAAACAACACTATAAGAGTGAATCCGGATATGGAATTACCACCCTTATCGCATCGCCGTATTTCGCCGATATTTATTTCGAAAATCAGTCATATTTTCCTTAAATGATGTCGAAAATTTATAAAAATATACTGTTACCACTCATTTGAACCGTGTTGTCTAGATGGTTCACTCATTTGAATCGTCGCGTTGACATATTTGGAATGAGTGGTAATAGGGTACACTTTCACTTACAATAATTGAGCCCGGATATGAAATTACCACCCTTATCGCATCGCCGTATTTCGCCGATATTGATTTTGAAAATCAGTCATATTTTCCTTAAATGATGTCGAAAATTGATAACAATGTCAGAGCTCATGCGGAGGTGTATGTAATGCATAACAAACAAATGCTAAGCCTTACTGGATTCTTCCTGTTTCTATACAGCTCCTTCCCCTCTCCATATGTCGAGTGTTATACAGTTTACTACAATTACTCTATTTGAAATATTTAAAGGAGAATATACAAAAACACTGTTTCAGTTGGACTCGCAGCTCAGTACTTTCAGTACTTTGATTTATCATTAGAAACAACTGAAATGTCAGGTTTTTTTTATGTTTTCTGATGTGTTCATAACTATACCATGTATACCATGGAATAATGTTCAATTAAATAATATCTGCTAATTCCGATAAAGAATTTTGCACGTTTTGTTACCCCACCCACTGAATTTCAATGGCAAAACACCTACCTTAATAACTCCATAAAAGTATGGTACTTTTGTATTTTCTTCATGTCAATGGTACCTAGTAGTGTTCATTAGACATGTTAATTGCATATATGCCGATTATTTGATGTCTGCAGTCTATGGTACAATGTTAAAAACAATGTATTTTTCACCATTCCCCACCCACACATTTTACAATGGGAATTTTACATGTAATGCATTTCATATATGTTATGCACTGTCACTTACTAATAATTGTTAAATGCATATGAAACTACTTATGCACTACTGATAGCTATCCGTGCTCACTTCAGATACAGTGTGTTCGAGTGTTCGTCCGTCTGTCCGTCCGCTTCGCATTTTCTTAGCGATGGTAACAACTACGCTATATGTCTCATTATGCAAATCAATTGTAATTGTACTTACTAGTATTTTCAATATATAGTAAATGCACATATTCTGATTACATAATGTCTACAGCAGATGATGCAATGTTAAAACAAAGTAGTTTTAACTATATATTCCCCACCCACTGAATTTACAATGACCATTTTACATGTAATACTTTTTTTTTTACTTTATACGCTGCCAGATACTTATGAAAGGTTCATATGAACGTGTAGCTACTAACACCTGTATATGTGTCTGTGACTGGAGAAATGGGGCTTATGGATTTTGTGACCAGTGTAGATCCCGATCAGCCTGTGTATGCGCACAGTCTGTTCAGGATATGCACTGTTCGCCATTCCATCAGTGAAACATCCATCATGCTTCTAACAAACATAATATATCGTTATCAGGGTACAGGTGTGTGCTATTTGATCAGGAGCAACACTGGTCGCAAATCCCATAAGCCCCATTTATCCAGTCACAGCCACATATTAGTTATCCACACACATTTCAGATACAGAATTAATGTCTGTTCGTCTCTCTATATGTCCATTTCCTATTAATGGAACAAAGACAATTACCATGTTTACTATGTTATGTATTCCGACATGAACGTCTCTGATACATATAACTATTACTCTAAGCTGTTGACATGCCTTTAAGCACCATTAAATGAAATAAGTAAAACAAAAAATTTATTATTACTGGCAAAAGCATAGGTCGTAGGTACTAATTTGCAAATTGGATATAGAAAATATTCTACCATGCTGAATGGATGATTTGTAACACATATTACTCCATATATGACACAGTAAATACTAACATACATAACATTAAGATAGCTGTAAATTATACGAGCAAGCTAAGCTGGAGTAAAACAGGACAAACATATTGTTATACACTTTCAAGATGACAGCCAGCAAGTAAATGAGTTTGTATGACATAAAAATAAGATTAGGTAGTAGAACCGATGAAACTGAGATATATCCCGGTCCCACATAATATACACACTATTTATCGTGCATTCCAATAATATTCACTCAACACATTCCGAGTCATCAGCAGGAACAGGATTCAAATGTGTAGTTGGTACCTGTACTTATAATATCATGTATATAGTAAAAATGTATAACGTGTATAACTACTGAAATACACTATTTGTCATACGAGAACGTGTGTGTTCCAATGTGTATGACCGTCATCCATTAGCAGTGTAAGTGCACACCCGTGCATGCATCATGACCATTTCATAATACATGCAGGTATATTATTCCATCACTCTTATTTGAGAGGCACCCATTACGATATTGTATTTTGTAAGTGAAGCGTTGTAAGTAAATATTTAACCATGAATAGTGACATTTGATAACATGTAAGATTGATATACCATTTCATGATTTTCATATGAACAAAGACATTGAAGGTGCATGATCTTTCAAATATATCCACTATATTCATATAGCTGTTATGTACGCATACATAAACTATTTTGTCCAATATGTTTCAACATTCGGTGTTCTTAATTATATAACACGTGTTATTATACACCTGTTGTGTCAAACTACCAATATTTACTATATATACAAACCAATATTAGTATGTATGTAGTCTGAAAAAGTCATTCCGGGGTATTCAAACATCAATCTAGTCCAGTTTAAGAAGTATGCAAATCTAACAGTGTACCCGCACACACTCATAGGATCATCAATATACATTTAAATCCCGATGAATGATACTGTAATCTCCATAACATATTATGCAATGTATCAAAATGTTCATCACATAGCTTCTATTGAGACACATTGAATTTTGGATTTTACTATGCAATTGAACTATTGTCTCACTATTTACACAGGCGGTAAGGATTAGGTTGGTAGAAGGCATTTTCTCTAGCATTGCACCACGGTGGTGTATTTTGCTGGCTCTTTGTGGACGTCTGAATATATATTTCTCTATTTGACAACAGGTAATGTAATTCTAATGATCAAACAACTCTATAAGCATGTGCCGTGTGTATGAATGCAGACTTATATTTACATTGTACATGTTTAGCACATACATAGTTTGTAGCTAATAGACACGTCTTTGCCTCCATTTACCCCTATGTGGCATTGAATCCGCATAACAATCCCTATGGTTGTCTTTCAAATTTATTACACCGTTAATGGACAATCATATTATATTACTATAGCAACCAGAGACATGTATTCGAGTATATGTCATGGGCTAGCAGAGTTTGGTGTCAGCGCAAGATGCGGGACCTCTTCGAGCTAAGGGTATTATCAACTAATTTTAGAAATTTAAGCTGTATTGAAAGTGTACATATAGATCCGTAAATATCACATCTCCTAATTGCAAAAGCTACCATCTTGATGGTCATCTTGAAACTTATCGACAGTCATGGTGACACTGTATATGGTTAGGTTTTTGGTGTATTAGTTTCAATAATGTTTTAATTAGAAGAATGAATACAGCACATGTAGTGGTTAATGTAGAACTGATTACATCAGTGACTGCATGAATTATATCGTTACCATGTATTGTATTTATTTTCCAATCCAACTCACGACCAAGGGTTAATTTAAATTATTGTCACATGTGCAGACATATGCGGGATGCTTAATGTAGGAGAAAGCCATGCATGATTGCAATAATCATACGCATGCCATTCATCATACCATACTACATACTGCCTTGGCCAATGATCATCATGCTCGCTTAATTGTCAGAAGTGTGCTCGTTAACAATAATAATATTGTATTCCTTGTCAACAGTCAATCCATTTTGGACACACTTTGAAACAGTTCTTCAATAATCGAACTGATTGAAATACATCCGTATTTGTCTGCAGAATATCACACTCTATACATAGCAATGTTAGTGTTGTTTGATTACTGAAACTGCAGCTTCATCATCAATAGTATTGAACATCTGATCGTTTTGGCGGCCATTTTGAATATATATTATAGCATTGTATACCGGGATATGTATATATTATCAAATGATTTATTTGTATACCTCAAACTGGTATGCATACATGTAATATGTGCATGAAATGCTGATTATAACAACTCAATACAGTAAAGCATATAACAAAGCAAGATTTTGGCGGCCATTTGGTCTGTTCTGACAATTGTGGAAGGCTACTGCATCACTATCTCCTGTATTTTCCATTTATTTGTGATGGAAAGGAATGTATATGTGTTTCAACTTTATGAATGTCTGTATTTGTTCGTACTCGCAGAAAAATATTGTAAAACAGCCTATTTCGGCAGCCATTTTGAAATGTATTGCCATTTACGGATGTAATTAAGTGTAAGATGTATTCTAAATCATTTTACATTCAAATTCTGACTTAATTATAGCAATTATGGCGATTATATCTGTATAGTTGGCACTCGTAATTGTTAGACCTGGTGGAATAGTGACACAATCATACACTTATTTAATTCCTACAAAGAGCAGTCTGTGCCTACTGAGTTGGCATGTACCTTTAAGAATG
The DNA here is from genome assembly GCA_029237695.1 of Conchocele bisecta. NCBI lineage: Eukaryota > Metazoa > Mollusca > Bivalvia > Lucinida > Thyasiridae > Conchocele > Conchocele bisecta. The sequence goes on from CM055266.1 coordinate 26,090,831, forward strand.
AGCCTTCTTTTTATTTCGTAAAATATTTATTTTGTGAAATATTGATTGTGTGCAGAGTGTGTGTACACCTCTCCGCCAAAACCATTCAGTCATTCGATCTGAAACTAAACACACGTATTCTACTCATATTGAAAATGTGCACCGTGGTGTTTTTATGCCGAAGCAAATATTGTTTAACAAAAATATCGCCTTTGTGTACACTACTCCTATAAAACCTTCAAGTTAATCGATCAGAATATATACACAAATCTTTTACACATTTTGAAGATGTGCACCTTGGTGTTTTTATGCCGAAAAATATCACCTTTTTAACTTACATTTTTGTAATATATATAGGGTACAGAGTTTGTGTACACTACTCCTCTGAAACGGTTCTGTCAATCGATCTGAAACTATACTCACGTCTTCTACACATATTGAAGATGTGCACCTTTGTGTTTTTATGCAGAATAAATATTTGTTATCAAAATATCATCTTTTTAACTTTTTCTACATTTTTGTATTCAATTCTCTATAGGGTACAGCGTTTGTGTACACAACTCCTCTGAAACCGTTCAGTCGATCAATATGAAACTATACACACGTCTTCTACACATATTGAAGATCTGCACCTTAGTGTTTTTATGCAGAAACAATAGTTTTTGTAACAAAAATATCACCTTTTTAACTTAGCCAAGTTTCTACATTTTTGTATTCAAATTCTATATAGGGTACAGAGTTTGTGTACACAATTCCTCTGAAACCGTTCAGTCAATCGATCTGAAACTATACAAACGTCTTCTACACATATTGAAGATGTGACCCGTGGTGTTTTTATGCAGAATTTTTTTTTTATCAAAATTATCACCGTAAAGTTTTTAACTTAGCCATTTTTTCTACATTTTCGTATCCAATTCTATATAATTTATACTTTACACATCTCTACTTAAATTAGTATACCTGTTTATCACACGTCTTCTACACATGTGGTGTTTTTTTGCCAAAATCTTTTTGCGGCTCACGAAGACGCGTTTGCTGCTGTGTCAAAATCAGTTGCATATTAAGGAAATTATCAAATAATATTTACTTTGGAGTGGCGACGTTGTTGTTGTAACCACGTGATCATGCACCTTGTCTTCGCTGTCTGGCCCGTTTTCGACGGTCGTATTTTCTGATTTACTGCACGCTCTTTGTAATAAAATCCATATTTTACTAAATTACAAGAAATTATTGTAATAAACATGATAAATGTACTAGTATTTGATTTTTTCCGTTCTGTTTCCTTTTCGCCCATAGTGTCATATTTGTTCAGAAAACCGATACAAGTTTACATGTAGATAGTTGCTATTTTATCAACTGCTCTGCTCACGTTTCATTCACATCTCAGACACAGGACATTTAAGTACTGAATGTGACATAAATCGTAGATTTAAGGGCTACAGAAAATAGAAAAGAAATATAATTGTGACGGCTGTAGAAACGCTCGCTGTGTGTTCGTCTAGTGATGGCTTTGTGACTTATTTATATCGAGTTTCGCGTATGCGGGTCACGCTAGGAGGCGTTTGTGTCATTGACTCTGATAATACAGCACCTGACACAAATGAATTGGGGCCCGTTTCACTAAATTTCGTACAACTAAAGTGTTCGTAAGTGCAAATTTAGGATCGTTTGGAAATTGATAGATTTACATTTATTGAACATAGGCTGCATATGTCTACTGGCCCATTACTCGTTTTCGGTGATTACCATAGATCGTTTAACCAAGGTGCATAATCACGTGGTTACAACAACAACAACAATGGCTGAAAGTGTTGAAAGCGCGCCCACTCCAAAATAAGTATTATTTGATATTTTCTTTAATAGGCAACGAATTTGATGAGATATGGCGCAGCAAACGCGTCTTCATGAGCTGCATTTGGTGGTCCCGGGAGTTCGGCACATACTTATGTCGTTTCTGCGAAGAATCGATGGTGTCAGTAGACACGGAAATCGATTCTTCGCAAAAACGACAGAAGTTTGGGCCAACGTACCGAGACCACCAAAATGCAGCTTAACAAGGCGCGTTTGATCCGCCATATTTCATCAAAATCCGTTACATAATAAGGACATAATAAAATAATAAATACTTTGAATCGGAGGGCTTCTGGAAGTGTCAGTACTTGTTGTTGTTGTTGTTGTTGTAACCACGTGATCATACATACACCTTGTTAACGTTGTCTTGTAATTGCTACGGTCTATTGTAACTGTGACGACAACAACAACATCGAGCCACAATGTTTATGCTTGTTTCTCAACAACAACATCTGAGTTAGTAGTAGGTAGGTCAGGCTCCTCACACCAATATACTTATTATGTTCGAATGTACATACAGTTGTGTATTTATGCATTGTTATGTGCAAACCTTTTATCGATGCAAGTGTTGGATACCCTCTAAATACATGTTTATCTTTCTTACCATGTGAGCCGTATCTGCCGTTTGACCTATTTATCCGACAGCATAGGCGGCGGAACGGGCAAATTATTGGTGGGGGCGGGGGGGGGGGGGGGGGGGCATGGGGGGGGGTGGGGGGGGCATCGTGAGGGCCGAATGGGCTCGATTTTGCTAGGGGCGTCCGGGGGCATGCTCCCCAGGTAATTTTTGAAATCTAAGAGGCGTGAAACCCCATTTCCTGCATCCTCAGGGCCCAGTCTTGAGGGCCCAAATTGCCCGATGTTGCTAGAGGGGTTCGGGGGAATGCTCCACCGTAAATGTTGAAAATGTAAGAGGCGTGAAACGCCATTTCCTGCATTCTCAGGTCCCATTCTTGAGGACCCAAAGGGCCTGGCTGTTGCTAGGGGGTCCGGGGGCATGCTCCCCCGGAAATTTCGAAATCTAAGAGGAGTGAAACGCCATTTCCTGCATTCTCAGCAAGTTTGAGGATGATAATATGTGCTTAATTACAGAATTATTGGTGGAGGGGGGGGGGGGGCACACTTCCGCCGCCCCTGGACAGTTAGGTCAATGGTGTTCAGAGATGCTATGGGTAGTAGCTTCAGGCAATCCAATGATGCATCCAAATCAACGAAAACAATTTTGGTAAAAGTTCAGTATTTACGAATGTTCAGTCTCCATGTATGCGAACCCGATTTCCCTACGTGGTGTAATCTGTGACGTCAATTTTACAGCAGCATTTCTTCTTCTTAGAGTCTTCCTAACAATGGGACGGATTTGTATTACATATATAGCACCAAAGACGATGGCTTGTGTGTTTTATGGGTGCTCTAGCATTTATTTTACTTATAACTTTCACGAAGAGTACCGTTTATTGTCGCGCCTGGTTTAGCAGAAGTCGCGACTATAGTCGCCGCTTTTTCCGTCGTCGTCGTCGTCGTCGTCCGCGTCGTGGTGGTCGTCGTCGTTCGAAATGTCAAAAAGTTTGTACAAGCTTTGTCATCATGGATTAACTTTAATATTACTGGACGGATTGCTTCAATATTTGGACTCTTATTACATATGAGCATTGGGAACACACTCATGCCGCCATTAACATGACATTGACCTGTCTTACCTTCATATGTTTGCGGAAACACTTAGCCATTCTTTTTGCGTCAAAAAGTTTGTACAAGCTTCTTCAGCATGGCATAACATTAATATAACTTGACGGATTGCTACAATAGTTGGACACTTGATACATGTGAGCATTTGGAACACGCTCATACCGCCATTATTATGACCTTCACCGTTTTACCTCACATTTTTGCGGAAACACTTAGCCATTATTTTTGCATAAAAAAGTGTGTACAAGTTTCTTCATCATGATATAACATTAATATTACTTGACAGATTGCTTTAATAGTTGGACACTTGATACATGTGAGCATTTGGGACACACACACTCATGCCCCCATTAACATGACCTTGACCTCTTGTACCTTCACAGTTTTGCGGAAACAATTAGCCATTGTTTGCGTCAAAAAGTTTCTTCATCATCGTATACCATTAATATTACTTGATGGATTGCTTCATTATTTGGACACTTGATAAGCATTTGGAACACATTCATGCCGCCATTAACATGAACTTGACCATTTTGACCTTCACATGGTTGTGGAAACACTTACCCAATATTTTAGTCAACAAGTTTCTTCCACCTTGGCTTTTTTCGTATTTTAAACATGCACTTCTCTGACGGTTTTTATGATACTTAATTTAGCACATGCCCATGGTCATGTTACGATCAAATGCCTCGGCAGGCGTGACACCACTTCCGTGGCGGAATTATTATTTCTTACATTCAGTTGCTTTTACATTCACGGTAACCGATTCTTCGTCAAAACGACAAAATCATGAGACTAAAACAAACTTGTACACTAAAGGGGATCTTGTTCCGCATTGGCTGCGCTATATTTAATAAAAATCCGTCATTCCGTTAGCCATGTATTAAAGGAGCTGTTTGACGATTCAAGTCACAAGGCAGCTTGAAATATATGACAAGTTATATCAAATATACAATTGACAAGTTATATCAAATATAAACAATTGACAAGTTATATCAAATATAAACAATTGACAAGTTATATCAAATATAAACAATTGACAAGTTATATCAAATATACAATTGACAAGTTATATCAAATATACAATTAGTATTCAATCCATGGGGTTGGAATAGAACAAATGCCTATCGAAAAATGTGTTTTGTTGCAACTTTTGAATGTGAAAGTAGAATCTCTGTTTAATGTTACGGGAATCCATGTCTAAAAATACGCGGTCATGTGATCACCATGAGCGCACCGGTGTGACGTCACGTCATACAACAAGACTACAAGATGAGTACTGAGGCATGGTGTATGGGTGTTTGTGCCAAATGTCTCTGTTTTAAACTTAGATAAGGCTGTATGCGTATACAGACTTAGTTATTATTGAAAATTTCCCGCATGCCTTATATAATTATTATCGTATGTGTCAATGGTATGCTAAGGCCATAACAAGGTACATGTATTTTGGTTCTCATATATCGCCGCGTCAGAAAAATATCTGCGCGTCGAGCATTTGATCGTCATTGAGAAATAAAATCGTAAGGTAAACTCGCCACATGATCAATAACAAACACTATCATGCAAAACTATGTTACATCCAATGTGACACACATCTGGAGTCGAAAGAGTTTATAGTAACTTTATAGTTCTAACAAATAGCATCAGGCGACTTTAAAACTAATCTCCAAAAAAAAAAATATATATTAAAAAAGTCCGCCCTGCCGCGTAACATTCTGCAAACCCCGTGTCTGAGACCCAATGTACATGTACTAGTTTCGTAATTGATAAAAACCGCGCAAATCGTCGTGTGCATTTAAAGTAAATATACCGTAAAACATAAAAAATATGACGTCACGCGGTTTGGAAACCACGTGATCCCACGCCTGGAATTTGTAGGACTTTAAATTAGACCTTGAGCCACCAATACCCCCCCCCTGTGCGATTTTTGGTCAGTATGATTTTCGGATTCAGTAACCTATTGTCTATCAAACCTGATTGTCTGCGCCTACAAAGCCGATGGATGAACAAATGGCGGCCATTTTCCAAAATGGCCGCCATACAAAACTGGGTGGTTTTAGTTCAGGCCGATATGTGTCATTTAAATCACGTTCTTCCAAGTTAAGCGATATCATTTGTTCACCAATTGAGTATAAAATGACTTACAATAAGTTTTATATTGGATACCATCCTCAAATAGCCACAATTATCAAAGTGGCCGCCAAAATACTTAATTGTTTATGCTTGCAACATTTTTTTTCACCACACGATGAGCTACCTACAATTTAATCATGTCAGTAGCAACATATTCACATGGCAGATCCTTTTTCACATCGATTTGCATTATTTCTGGTGTGCTATCAACGGTAATTATTTTCAAAATGGCCGCCAAACAGGTATTATATAATGGCCATTTCGGGTATTTTTGTCGTTGTGAACAACGACAAGCATATGGCGCAATTCCATTTTGTTAATTGTAAAAATTACATAAAGTTAATATAATTAGGTCGAAATGAGAATGCGGTTATCAGATACATGTCTGTGTTAGTAATATTACAAGGGGGCTGCATTCATGTTTCGCTTGCGACCTATTATTTTGTTTGAGTTGGTTTGTTGCCGCAGCAGATAAAGACCGTTAAATAAAAACAGTTCAGCATGTTTTGAACATTACACGGGCTGCAACAAAAGAAGTTGGACAACACAGTTCAATAGTTACATTTGATTTGGCCGCAGCACGGAAAGCATATGCCGTCATCTGGCAAAACCCAGAACGGTACAGTGATGTGTTTGTCCGTATGGGCATATTCCACACGACATGTTCATATCTAGGAGCTCTTGGAAAGTATCTGAAGGGAAGTGGTTTCGAAGAAATCATAATCGAATCGGGTATATGTGCTAGTGGATCTATCAACAAGGTAATGACAGGAAAACATTACAACCGCGCTTTGCGGGTCCACAAAATTTTCCTCGAGGGTTTAGAACGTCAACTGATACGGGCGTTTGAAGCTTCAGAGGAGGAAATGTTCGGACCAGATGAAAGAGCCATATTGGATGCTCTTGCAAAAGAGCCCAGTAATGACAGATTATTGGAGTTCATGACAAATGCATGAAAGCATTGTCATCATACTCGGAGTTTCGAGACAGGGTTAGTGAAGGGAAACTTGGGAAAACGACACAGTATTGGCTGGGATACATGGATTCGGTGCATACGGTGTTGCAGTTTCTCCGAGCCACCAAAGAAAACAACTTAGACCTTCACATAGCATGTCTTCAGAAGATGTGTCCATTGTTCTTCAGCTTTGACCATCCCAACTACGCACGGTATACTACAGTAATATTCGCTGAGTTTGTTAAACTTAGAGCAGTTATATCCTGGGATGGAAGATCTGTTGAGGAACAATGGATTCAGCGTGAACCGATCCAGTGTTCCGTCATCCAGAAATGGCGTGGATATTACAATAGAGCAAACCATCAATCGCCATGCTAAGTCACATGGAGGTATCATAGGTTTCAGCCGCAATTATGCAGCATACTACAGATGGTGTATGACGAGACACTTCCGAGCTAGCTACATGGATGCTACGCTTGAACTGGCTGATATGAACGCGCATGAACAGTCTTCACACAAGGACACACGAACTTCGGAAATATCCAGAAGTGAAACAGACGTCAAGAAAATTATCAATGCAATAGGAAATTTTATAGATCCGTTTGAAGTATCAGATGAATCGCTCTATTCCATATTTTCAGGGGCGCCAGCTCCTAAAGATGTTGACGATCTGACAGGAAAACAAAGGTTTGCGCGGTTTGTCCAGGAACGGTTTGTTGAAAAGTCAGTCAGCTTTCATGCACCAATAAAACAGTTGCGCCTGAAAAAAATTTGTATCACTCGCTAAAGCTGTGAAGCTCACTGGTACGCAGAGAAAGACAAAGTAGTTAGTAGCTGAACGAAATATATTTGGGCAGCTAATTTCACTTGCTCTCAAACACAACATTGACATGGAAAAGGTGCTTAGCTACCCATTGGGACCTGTGCCATGGTCGCTCGCCACTGCGGATGGCTCGCCAGCAAAAACTGATAAAGCTAAACTCATGCACCAGCTTGAAGGACAATCATATAGTGTTGATGTACCTCCGACGGGTCAAGTGAGCTATATTATTGACGGCAATGCACTGTTACACATGCAGACCGCTTTGCCAAACACATTCGCGGATCTTGCAGATAACATATATCATCAGCTCCCGAAAGTTGAGCGTGTTAATTTTGTGACAGATACATACCAAGACTTGTCAATAAAAGCATCTGAGCGACTACGCAGGGGTAAATCAAAGACTTACATTATAAAAGGACCTCTCACAAAAGTTCCACGAGATTGGAAACTGTTCTTGTCAAACAATTCAAACAAAACACAACTAATTAGACTTCTCATGTCTGAATGGATGCAAGATAAGTACGCTCCAAAGCTGATCGGCAAGACTATTCAGTTTGTAAGCAGGGAGCAATGTATGCAGCTAACTAGCACTGATGGTAAGACTATGCAAACTGTTGAGAGGAGGCGGATACACGGCTAATCCTGCATTGTGCGTACCATGCACTGCATACACCAGAGAACAGCACCATTATTGTGAGATCCCCAGACACGGATGTGTTTGTTTTGATGTTGAAATTCGGACAGAATCTGAAACAACAACTGCTGTTAGATACCGGAGTTGGGAACAAGAGGCGGCTGGTTGACATACATGGTGTTATTGGAGACATAGGAACTGAACTGTGTTTGGCATTGCCTGCATTCCATGCTTTTACAGTCTGTGATAGCACAAGTGCTTTCGTTCGGCGTGGTAAAGTTACTCCTTTGAAAACACTCCAGCGGCATCCAGAGTTTATTGAAGCCTTCCAGAAGTTGGGAATGTCTCAGTCAGTTGATGAAAAGCTATTTCAAACGCTTGAACACGTTGTATGCTTGCTGTACAACAACTCAGACATTACATATAGCAACAAGCTACGAATGGAGCTATTTCTACAAAAGTTTAGCCCCAGGTCTGGCGATCTTCTTTCGACGTACAATGGGGCTGACCTGAGCCTTTTACCACCATGCAGATCGTCACTGAAAATGCATGTAGCAAGAGCCAACTATCAAATGCACATTTGGAGCAATGCTGACCGGCGTGATGCAGACATACCGCCACCAGATGAACATGGATGGGAAGTTAACAATGGCTCGTTAGAATGCAAGTGGACAAAAGGAGATCACCTGCCAAGTGAAATGGTTGATCTGTTAAAAGAGGAACGGGATGACGTACCTGATACTGATGAAACAGAAGATCCTGAAGCAGAGAGCCTACTTGATGCCATGTTTGACACTGATGACGCGTATGAATAGTCTGGATTTATCTTAACCTACTCTCACAATTATAACTTCACATAACTTGCCTGATGTTGTGAGGATCGCAATTTGAATATTGTAAACCATGATGTATTTTGCCTCTTGAATTGTATTATATGTGGCTGGAACGTTTGTATATTGTGTTTCATCTTGCTTGATGCTGTGATGATTGCCTCGCCATAGATGCGATGTTTTGACATTAACAACATGTATGCTTTTTTTTTGCAAGTTGAATGCTGTAAACCATGATATATGTTGCCTATTGAATTGTATTATATGTGGATCAAGCTGTTGCCTATTGTGTTTCATCTTGCCTGATGCTGTGAGGATTACCTCGCCACATGTGCGATGTTTTGTCTTTAACAATATGTAGAATATTTTGTATTCCAAGTTGAATACTGTAAACCATGATGTATGTTGCCTCTTGAATTGTATTATATGTGAATTAAGTTTTTGCCTATTGTGTTTCATCTTGCCTGATGCTGTGAGGATTGCCTCGCCACAGGTGCGATGTTTTGACTTGAACAACATGTAGAATATTTTGTATTGCAAGTTGATTACTGTAAACCATGACATGTGTTTCCTTTTGAATTGTATTATATGTGGATTACGTTTTTGCCTATTGTGTTTCATCTTGCCTGATGCTGTGAGGATGGCCTCGCCACATGTGCGATGTTTTGACTTGAATAACATGTAGAATATTTTGTATTGCAAGTTGATTACTCTAAACCATGACATGTGTTTCCTCTTGAATTGTATTATATGTGGATTACGTTTTTGCCTATTGTGTTTCATCTTGCCTGATGCTGTGAGGATTGCCTCGCCACAGGTGCGATGTTTTGACTTGAACAACATGTAGAATATTTTGTATTGCAAATTGAATACTTTAAACCATGACATGTGTTGCCTCTTGAATTGTATTATATGTGGATTCAGTTTTTGCCTATTGTGTTTCATCTTGCCTGATGCGGTGAGGATTGCCTCACCACAGGTGCGATGTTTTGACTTGAACAACATGTAGAATATTTTGTATTGCAAGTTGATTACTGTAAACCATGACATGTGTTTCCTCTTGAATTGTATTATATGTGGATTACGTTTTTGCCTATTGTGATTCATCTTGCCTGATGCTGTGAGGATTGCCTCGCCACAGGTGCGATGTTTTGACTTGAACAACATGTAGAATATTTTGTATTGCAAGTTGAATACTGTAAACCATGATGTATGTTGCCTCTTGAATTGTATTATATGTGGATTCAGTTTTTGCCTATTGTGTTTCATCTTGCCTGATGCTGTGAGGATTGTATCGCCACTATAACGAGATTATTGATGTTGTAGATCAACTACTGTTGCCGATAATGATCTAGTGCCCCGAAATGTTTGAATATTCGGATATATTTCAAAATCGGTACAGTCAATTTTTATTTGAGAAATGTCCGTACAGACGGACGAAAACACGGACTCATAGTATATTTAGTAAGTATGGACAATAATGTTACATATTTGAGTTGTTTTCAATCCATAGTAAGCGGCTATAATGTTGTTAAATTGCATAATATTACATACCTGTTAAATTGCCATTGTAAAATGAGTGGGTGGGGAATGGTCGAAAATACGTTATTTTTCACTTCGTATATTTTGTGGTAGACACTAAATAGTCGACGTATATACATTGGATATGTTCAATTGGCCCTACTAGACTACATTGACATTGATAAAATGAAAAAATGTCAACTTTTCATAAAGTTATTAACATGTATATTTTACCATTAAAAGTGGGTGGGTGGGGTAATAAAACATGTAAAATATGACTTCTAGATTGTCAAATTTATTTCAATTGTATATTATTCTATTCCATGGTGTTCAAAATCTCGGAAAACGTACGAAAATACCATCTTATTCGAACAAAAGGATATAAGTTAGGCAATTTTTATTAAAAAATGCGATTTTTCAAGATACTAAAAATACCGAGGGTGACATACTTGAAAATGGCGCCATATGTTCATCCATCGGGTTACAGAGCGCAGACAACGGATTAACACTCATAATTGAATGTAGTTTCAGGAAATATATGTCTGCAAAAATCCCACAGGGGGGGGGGGGGGGGGGGGGGGGGGGGGGGTTTGGGGGGGGGGGGGGGGGGGGGGGTTTCGGTTATTTGCTCACGGGCTAAATGACATCGCAGCCTTTTGTGCGTTTTGGAACAAAACAACACTGATATTTCCCATATTTGCTTGATATTATTGTGAAATGCAACACGATTATTAAAGTAATATTGTATAGCTATTAATAATAATCAGACAGCTTCTAAGTTCATAAAGGTTGCTAGAGGACACACAGAAAACAATTGAAGGTAACTGTACACCGCATTGGGAGGCAGCTATGTACCATGTACTCGGCATAAATACCTTTTTATTGACGGAAAATGCAAACTACTGTCTCTATTTCTTAGAAGTATAATCACTGGTGCTGCACTCCGCACTGGCGTAAATTGTTTCACGTCGAAATATGAGTCGCATCTCTGATGAATTCACATTCAAGGTGTATGATCACGTGGTTACAACAACAACAACAACAAGCATTGAAACTTACAGAAGCCCCGGGACCACCAAATGCAGCTCATGAAGACGCGTTTGCTGCGCCATTATTTCATCAAAATCCGTTACATAATAAGGACAAATATATTAAGGAAAATATCAAATAATACTTACTTTGGAGTGGGCACGCTTTCAACTCTTTCAGCCATTGTTGTTGTTGTTGTTGTAACCACGTGATTATGCACCTTGACATTGGGCTTCATAAAATACTACACAAACACGCTTATGCGACAACTCTAAGTAGAGCTGAGTGGCATTTCGTCAGGAAACTGGTTCATTTTCAACGTGAAGCATTTTACGCCGGTGCGGATTGCAGCGTCAGTGATAATACTTGTGTGAACACCAGTTGAACAGTCTCGTGTGTTCCTGGCCAAAGAAGTCCTACCGATTCCGAGCCGAACCTGATTACACTGGTACTGCTCTCCATAAAATGTTTCACATCGAATTATGTTCCGGATTCCTGACGAATTCCCGTTCAACTGCATGCAGCAGATAATGCATAAACATATATTCGTCTAGTAACCGGTACAATAAAGTCTCACTGTACTGTATTGAATAATATGTGATGTGATTTATGTTATAATCCAGAATAAATTGTATTGTAACATTGCAACAAAGAGCATAGTGTTGAAGCGTCTCGTCAGGATCCGGTGCATTTTTCGACGTGAATCATTTCACTCCGGCTATGACAGCAGCACCAGTGGATACACTGAGCCCTTACACCGTTATCTTCATTTGTTGTCGTCTGCTGTTTATTTTCGAGTTTCCATTGTTATCATCAAAAACATGCTTTGAAAGCATTTTAGAATAATTTAGAATATGCTTTGAAAGAACTTTAGAATCATTTCCATTGGAAATGATTCTGAAGTGCTGTCAAAACATGTTTTATTGAGAAATAAGGCAAGTAAAAGCAACAGCAGACGACAATTGTTGTGTGTAGCGGTCTAAGGGTTAATGTCCAAATACACTTATATGGTATATGCTATCATGGATTGTACCAGTGGACGGCAAATATAACATGTTTTTATGCAGCGAACGCAGCCTTGTTTGCTTGTTTATACATATACTATTCATTTATGTACTTAGAGGTACCATCTGAGACACAGCCACTTTAAAGTGACTGTGTGTCTCAGATGGTACCTCCGAATAAACATTTCACAAAAACGGTTGCTATATATCAATGAATAGTGTATAAATACAGTCGCAACTGATCCTTGATGATAAACCTGCATTTGTCGGCTAATTATCGCATTATGTCGGCGTTCGATGGCGTAAACACGTTGAGGAAATGCCATGCTAAATTTAACCTGTAAAACCCGCTAATAGTGACATTTATTTTTCAGCGGTTCATTTTCATAGTCGAGCAGTATAGTAGGGAGGGGACATTTTCATAGTCGAGCAGTATAGTAGGGAGGGGACATTTTGGTTAACCTTGCAGTAGTGTACTACTAACGTTTTTTGATTGATTTTGGCAAATGGAGATGTCGGTAATTCGAAACTGCAGCTGATGACAGAGTGTCAATCATCATTCAGGTTTCGATTGTCCACACCATCAGTTAACAAAATCGACCAAAAACCAACCGTTAGTGGTTCCCTACTGCAAGGTTCACCCCCCCCACTAATTCGTATTGCCTATTACCACTGACTACTGCTTTGCTGCAAATATAGTGAGGGGCGCATATAGTGTTAACGCTGGGTAAATGTCTTATAGTTTCCTATAGTTTCCTTGCACGGACATGCTTGATATTTCACACACGCATTGCTCTAATGGTCCTCTACCACCAGGTGACAAATCCATGATATTCCCGCACCCGCTAAGCCCAGGGTCAAGGTGACACACCCATTGCTCTGATGGTCTGCATTCATGCTGTGACAAATCCACGCTTCTCTGGCCCAGTGTGTTTTAAAATGTGTCTTGTTCTTTTTTGGCTGCCAGCGGGGGCATTCGTATGCCGAAAGGTCACATCTCTAGTTTCAGTATTAAAATATATACATTGTTTTAAAGTCACCATTTTTATTAAATTTTCGACCACATGGTCTTTATCAAAATAGTGTGAAACTGTATTGGCAGTCCTATGTAACGTCCACAGTAATATTGAAAATTTAATAAAAAGAGTGACTTTAAAACAATGTGTTTTTAAAACAATGTGCTTCGCTTCGGAGGTTATTGGAAGTTACTAAAATAAATATATTTTTTATTTTTATTTCTTTTTCCAGGTCACGTTTTGGATCACACAACCGATACAATCTACCATGAAATGCTCTTTCACCAAATGGTTTGCTCACTTTTCACCCACAGCTGAGACACATGGCCTTTCAAGTGTTTAACATCAATTATATATAGTGTTGTGTAATGTAGTTGCGGGCCCATAACACAACAACTCGAGAACCGTCCGAAGCAGCTACATGTATTGCATGCCCGCAACTAACTTTGTTGGCAGGGGGTGGTAGGGATTGAGTTTGAGTGCCGAACAAACGTTAATCTTCTATTATGGTTTTTAAAAAGAAATGTGTATGCCACACCCCGACATTGGAGGGGAATGTAATGTTACACATGTACGTTCCGACCTTTCGTCCGTCCGTCCGTCCGTCACAAATCTTGTAACTCATATAACCGTTAAACCGGAATATGTAGATGCGCTCTCGGCAGTACGGGGTGCCATGCAGGACAGGTTAATTATGTGTACAAAACCAATTTTGTCCAGACAAAATTGAGTTTTGTAACACAAAAAATCACAAAATCCAATTATGTAAAATTCTGATACAAAAACCAATTTTGTCCAGACAAAATTGAGTTTTGTAACACTAAAAATCACAAAATCCAATTATGTAAAATTCTGATATACAAAATTCATTTTTGTTATAAAGGATACAATTTTGTAAGACAGAATTGAGTTTTGTGAACAAAATTCAGTTTTGTGGGACAGAATTCAGTTTTGTCCACAAAAGTCAGTTTTGTCCACAAAAATTAGTTTGCGTAGGATAGTCTATGTCATCTCTACGTTGATTGGTTGAGATCGGTCTTAGTCCATTTTACTAGATGGTGGAGTACAATTGCAGGTTTAAATATTTCAATGCGAAAATATAACCCAATATATCAATGTTATACTTCTTTTATGGACAGTTATTTTGGTTATATTATGATTACAAATGAGTGGTCACACCATATAAGCATATATACTTTGAAGGAGAAATAAGAAAAATATTCAGAATTTTCCCTCAATTATGTAAACAGGGTCAAACATAAAGTAGCCGGGACATAGCTAGAGCCTGAGAGCATGCCCATATATAGAGAATACCAGGCTAGTGTATTTTGATATCAAGTTTATCAGGCAAGGCTAGGAAACGCGTAGGAATTCCGAGGCTTGCCGAGGAATTCCTACCGTTTCCGAGCCGAGCCTGATAAACTTGATATTAAAATACACTAGCCTGGTATTCTATTTATCAGGTAACTTTTTATGCTCGAAAATGACATTATATGACGTCGTATTCTAACAGCAGATCTAACCTTGTGAAACAAATGGTATTGGATCTGTGAAGTTACGTGTTCGCAACTATGTGTCTACATGCATTATTTACAGTATACACCATCTTAGTATCCATGGCATCTACACAAATACTACAAATGGTTTCCTCAAATGGCCCAATACACACATTCTGTTTATAAACACAGACAGCAGTCAGAACACAGGTCACAGCGCGTGTATTATTGATTTAACTGGGGCAGATGTACCTTGCGATACACACTAAATGAGGTCAGTACTCGCGGGAGATCTACATGTACATGAATTATGTGTACAATTATAACGCAAATGAGTTTAAATACGAATGGGTTTGTCAACGTTTGACTGTTTGGAGATAGTTAAAGCAAAATGGTAGAATGAGAAATGAATCATCGGCAGAATGAGAAATGAATCATCGACATTGAATGTGTAGATCGGCGACCGTGACCCATTTCTCCAGTGCAGTTTCTGACCAATGGTAGTCCTTCTTACATGCGTGTGCAGAATTGAATTTTGTGACACAGAATTGAATTTTGTTACACAGAATTGAATTGTGTGACACAGAATTGAGTTTTGTGGCACAAAAGTGAATTTTGTGACACAGAATTGAATTTTGTGGCACAAAAATGAATTTTGTTGACAAAATTGAGCCATGTTCCACTTGGCGCCCCGTAGGCACTATGTACTCGGGAACAATTGACACGCCTCGTAAATCGTTTATACTCGACGACAGTTTTTGTTTACTTCGCGGAACGAATTTTGGCTAAGTTTAAACGTTATCATGCTTAGGGCGGATCGGAACCCGGAATGCTGGCTCTGTTGCAGGAAGTTGTGCAGATTCGTGCAGACGCAGCGTGGTTCCCGGCTTCCACAGCGCTAGTGTGTCCAGTGAGGTCATTACATGCAATCAGTGTCCGTCAGCTTATAGCTAATAGTAATAGCGACTACCTAGACATGTACTATTTATTTTAATTCGGGTCTAATACCACGGAGTGGCGACATACTTTCATGTAACTGACATTAGTTTTCATGATTGATATCTTAATATAATGCAATGGAACTGCGAATATAACGGGACACTCTGAAAGTTGCCAGGTACTGTATTTATTAAACGAGTGTACCGAGTTTACAAGAAACGAGGTACGTACAAGGATTGAAATAAAATGCTTTTTGTTATGACATGATCATACATTCACCGAGCATTTCGTTTCCATTGGCAAATGCTTTAATTATGCCCCCCCCCCCCGGTCTCGGTAGAGCCGGAGGCATATATTGTTTGGACTGTGTGTCCGTGTGTCCGTCCGTGTGTCCGACCCATTAAGTTTCGAATTTCTGTTATAACTTCTATATCCATTGAAGAATTATTTAAATATTTCAACACAGCCTACTTGTGTACAAATGACACATATCCATGCTGCCCTTAATATGACCATGACCTTTTGACCTTGACAACTTTGAACTTTTTCACACATTAAGAAGTTCACCGGAGTTTCTCAATTCTGTCATAACTTCTATATTCCTTGAAGGATTACTTAAATATTTAAACACAGCCTACTTATGGACAAATGCCACACCTTGACCTTTTGACCTTCACAACTTTGAACTTTTTGCCACATTAAGAAGTGTATATCCCTTGATGTATTACTTTAATATTTCGATACATGAAACCTGTGGACAAATGTCACACATCCATGCGGCCCGTAATATGACCTTCGCCATTTGACCTTCAAAACTGTGCTTATGAATACTTATCACTTTCGGTTAATTAACTCTGCCACAGTTTTTCCAATCTGCCACCGGGGGTATTCGTGTGCCGACAGACCACATTTTATTATAAAAATTAACATATGAATACAATTACATTTTTGACCATCAATTCAGACGCTAATTATTTTTTAGTATTACAAACATATGTTTACCATTCCCGCCCCCCAAAATCGATTTTTAGGCGCATCCTATGCATTTCGGTTCAGAAATATAACGTATTTGTGTATACATGTATATCGTAGCTTGGGGCATTATTTGTCTGGGTATCATCCTGAAATTTTCTACTCTAATTATATGGCTGAGACTGAGGAAATTGGGCTTATGAGTTTTGCCACCAGTGTAGATCCAGATCAGCTTGTGCATCAGCACAACCTGATCAGGATCTGCACTGCTCGACATTACATCGATGAAACACCAGTCATGCTTCTAACAAGCAATATCGTTAGCAGGCTTCAGGAGTATGCTATTTGATAAGGAGCTATACTGATCACAGATTCGAGTAACCTCATTTCTCCAGTCACGGCCACATGTCAAGAACCCGTTTGACTAAACTTCATACGACCAAGACATTTGTAAGAGCAAATTGCACACTGACAGCAAATGTTGGCGAATATTTAGTGGATGTGTTTACATGTAACATGTGTAATGATGGTATTATTAGTTAACCACGATACTGTAAGAATCAACATCATCAAATCTTCGTACTAACTGTTTTATCGTACGAAGTCTACTGAAACGGGCCCCAGATTGCTAGAAGAGACTACACTGTAGTGACAGCTAGACGGAACTAGATCGACCACAAAAGTCACAAGCCCGACCTCCTTTGTCATAATAACAATCGAGATCATCTTCTAGAAATGCAATAACGTCACAGTCTAATCGTCTCCAGTATATCTAATCCAAAAATACATTGGCCATGATGCTACAATACGAGGTTTATAGACAATCCTTATCACTAGGTTACCAAAACCTGGCAAATGGCGAGTAACTCCACTTAGAACAACTGCGGGCACATCGTTGACGCAATGCATGGCGGCATGGGTCGATTTGACTTAAAGTTGCTCAGGTCACCGTCTTTCTGTGCGGACAGTTTGTATTGCAATTTCTCTGTGCAGGTACATACAGTCCTGCTACCCTGGACATTCAAGTATGCTATGCATATAACACTGGTGTACACACAGTTCATCACTGTACTGGAGCATTAAAGCATGCATATATCACTGGTGTACATACAGTCCTGTCTCCCTGTACTGGAGCATTCAAGTATGCACATAGCACGGGTACACACAGGTCCTTCCTCCCTGTAACAGGAACATTCCGGCATATAAACACTGTGTACCACACAGTTCCTCCCATCCCTGTAACTGAGCACTTCCAGCATTGCATGATACCACTGGTAGTACACACAGTACTCCTTCCCTGTATACTGGCAGCATTCAGCAGCATGCATAACACTGGTATACACACAGTCCTTCCTCCCTGTACTGAGCATTCAAGCAGCATGCATATAACCACACTGGTACGTAGGCATTCAGCATGCATACCACGGTTATACACACAGTCCTTCCTCCCTGTACTGGAGCATTCAAGCATGCATATACCACTGGTATACACACAGTCCTTCCTCCCTGTACTGGAGCATTCAAGTATGCATATATCACTCACTGGTGTACTCACAGTCCTGCCTCCCTGTACTGGAGCATTCAAGCATGCATATATCACTGGTGTACACACAGTCCTGCCTCACTGTATTGGAGCATTCAAGTGTTGTGATAGCGATGTGGTAAGGCAATGCAATGTCAGTAGTCACAGTAACGTACCAATGACAATGCCGTGACGAAGCTCGTGCTCTCTGGAAACGTGGTTCTAGGATTAAGTCGTAAGACATCGAAGTGTATTGTTGAGAGTTCAGGAAGCAAGAGAGCTTGAACATGTGCTTGGAATTCCTCGTGGAATCGTTGGTAGAAAAGGGGCCGTTTATTGGGTGTTGGGCTTGGATAGAAAAAGCTGGTTTATGATTAGTGGAATCGGCCAAGCATGTAAAGTGAATTAATATTGGATAGGTAAACGGTTGCAGTGCACTGAGATTCACCACACAAGCATACATATTACGGGGCGCCATGCAGGACAGGTTAATTATATGTACAAAATTGAGTTTTGTAACACTAAAAATCACAAAATTCAATTCTGTGTCACAAAATTCAATTCTGTGTCACAAAATTCAATTCTGTCAATTCTGTGTCACAAAATTCAATTCTGTGTCACAAAATTCAATTATGCATACGTTTCGTATACAAAATTCATTTTTGTTATACAGGATTCAATTTTGTAAGACAGAATTGAGTTTTGTGAAGAAAATTCAGTTTTGTGGGACAGAATTCATTTTTGTCCACAAAAATTAGTTTGCGTTGGATAGTCTATGTCATCTCTACGTTGATTGGTTGAGATCGGTCTTAGTCCATTTTACTAGATGGTGGAGTACACTTGCAGGTTTAAATATTTCAATGCGAAAATATAACCCAATATATTAATATTATACTTCTTTATGGACAGTTATTTTGGTCATATTATGATTACAAATGAGTGGTCACACCATATAAGCATATATACTTTGAAGGAGAAATAAGAAAAATATTTAGAATTTTCCCTCAATTATGTAAACAGGGTCAAACATAAAGTAGCCGGGGGGACATAGCTAGACCTGAGAGCATGCCCATATATAGAGAATACCAGGCTAGTGTATTTTGATATCAAGTTTATCAGTCAAGGCTAGGAAACGCGTAGGAATTCCGAGGCTTGCCGAGGAATTCCTACCGTTTCCGAGCCGAGCCTGATAAACTTGATATTAAAATACACTAGCCTGGTATTCTATTTATCAGGTAACGTTTTATGCTCGAAAATGACATTAGATGACGTCGTATTCTAACAGTAGATCTAACCTTGTGAAACAAATGGTATTGGATCTGTGTCTACTAGTTGCGAAGTTACGTGTTCGCAACTATGTGTCTACATACATTATTTACAGTATACACCATCTTAGTATCCATGGTATCTACGCAAATACTACAAATGGTTTCCTCAAATGGCCCAATACACACATTCTGTTCATAAACACAGACAGCAGTCAGAACACAGGCCACAGCGCGTGTATTATTGATTTAATTGGGGCAGATGTACCTTGCGATACACAATAAATGACGTCAATACTCGCGGGAGATCTACATGTACATGAATTATGTGTACAATTATAACGTAAATGAGTTTAAATACGAATGGGTTTGTCAACGTTTGACTGTTTGGAGATAGTTGAAGCAAAATGGCAGAATGAGAAATGAATCATCGACAGAATGAGAAATGAATCATCGACATTGAATGTGTAGATCGGCGACCGTGACCCATTTCTCCAGTGCAGTTTCTGACCAATGGTAGTCCTTCTTACATGCGTGTGCAGAATTGGATTTTGTGACACAGAATTGAATTTTGTTACACAGAATTGACAGAATTGAATTTTGTGACACAGAATTGAATTATGTGACACAGAATTGAATTTTGTTACACAGAATTGAATTTTGTGACACAGAATTGAATTTTGTGACACAGAATTGAATTTTGTTACACAAAAGTAAATTTTGTGGCACAAAAGTGAATTTTGTGACACAGAATTGAATTTTGTGACACAGAATTGAGTTTTGTGGCACAAAAGTGAATTTTGTGACACAGAATTGAATTTTGTGGCACAAAAATGAATTTTGTTGACAAAATTGAGCCATGTCCCATTTGGCGCCCCGTACATATAGCACTGGTGTACACACAGTACTTCCTCCATGTACAGAGGCATTCAAGCATACATACATCACTGGTGTACACACAGTCCTTCCTCCCTGTACATGAGAATTCAAGCATACATATAACACTGGTGTATACACAGTCCTTCCTGCCTGTACATCATCATTCAAGCATGAATATAACACTGGTGTACTCACAGTCCTTCCTCCCTGTACTGGAGCATTCAAGCATAAATATAACACTGGTGTACACACAATCCCGTCTCCCTGTACTGGAGAATTCAAGTATGCATATAACACTTGTGTACACACAATCCCGTCTCCCTGTACTGGAGCATTCAAGTATGCACATAGCACTGGTGTACATACAATCCCGTCTCCCTGTACTGGAACATGCAAGTATGCATATATCACTGGTGTACATACAATCCCGTCTCCCTGTACTGGAGCATTCAAGTATGCATATAGCACTGGTGTACACACAATCCCGTCTCCCTGTACTGGAGCATTCAAGTATGCATATAACACTGGCGTACACACAATCCCGTCTCACTGTACTAGAGCATTCAAGTATGCATATAGCACTGGTGTACATACAATCCCGTCTCCCAGTACTGGAGCATTCAAGTATGCATATAACACTGGTGTACACACAATCCCGTCTCCCTGTACTGGAGCATTCAAGTATGCATATAATACTGGTGTACATACAATCCCGTCTCCCTGTACTAGAGCATTCAAGTATGCATAGCACTGGTGTACATACAATCCGTCTCCCTGTCTGGAGATTCAAGTATGCATATAACACTGATGTACACACAATCCCGTCTCCCTGTACTGGAGCATTCAAGTATGCATATAACACTGGTGTACATACAATCCCGTCTCCCTGTACTGGAGCATTCAAGTATGCATATGCATGGTGCAAAGTCCTGCCCTCTCTGTTGGAGCATTCAAGTAGATAAACGTGTACACATCCCGTCTTGTACTGGAGCATTCAAGTATGCATGATACACTGGTGTACATACAATCGTCCCATGTATGGAGCATTCAAGTATGCATATAACACTGGTGTACACACAATCCCGTCTCCCTGTACTGGAGCATTCAAGTATGATTAACATGGTGTAAACAATCCGTCTCCCTTTACTGGACGCATTCAAGTCTGCATTCTTAAACAACTGGTGTACATTACAAATCCCGTCTCCATGTCTGGAGGCATTCAAGTATGCATATAACACTGGGTACAACAATCCGTATCCCTGTATGGAGCATTCAAGTATGCATTTAACATGGTGTAATACAATCCCGTCTCCCTGTACTGGAAGCATTCACGTTTGCAATAGCACTGGTGCAAACACAGTCTGCCTCTCTGTTCTGGAGCATTTCAAAGTTTGCATATAATCATGGTGTACACACAATCCCGTTCCTGTACTGGGCATTTCAAGTATGCATATAACATTGGTTGTACATACAATTCCCGTCTTCCTTGTACTGGAGCATTCAAGTATGCATATGCATGGTGTAAACACAGTTCCTGCTCTACCTGTTACAGGAGCATTCCTAACTCATGCATATCATATAACACTGGTTACACACAATCCCGTCTCTGTACTGGAGCATTCAAGTATGGCATATACTGGGTTGTACATATCATCCCGTCTCCCTGTACTGGAGCATTCAAGTATGCATATACACTGTGCATACACGTCTCCCTGTACTGGAGCATTCAAGTATGCATATAACACGAGTACACACAATCCCTCTCCCTCTGGAGCATTCAAGTATGCATACACTGGTGTACATACAATCCCGTCTCCCTGTACTGGAGCATTCAATATGCATAGCAACTGGCAAACACTGTCCTGCCTCTCTGTACGGGAGCTTCAAGTAGCTATAACATGGTACACACAATCCCGTCTCCCTGTACGGAAGCATTCAAGTATGCATACACTGGTGTACATACAACCCGTCTCCATACTGGAGCTTCAAGTGCATATAACACGGTACACACAACCCGTCTGACTGGAGCTTCAAGTATACACTGGTACATACAATCCCGTCTCCCTGTACTGGAGCATTCAAGTATGCACATAGCACTGGTGCAAACACAGTCCTGCCTCTCTGTACTGGAGCATTCAAGTATGCATATAACACTGGTGTACACACAATCCCGTCTCCCTGTACTGGAGCATTCAAGTATGCATATAACACTGGTGTACATACAATCCCGTCTCCTTGTACTGGAGCATTCAAGTATGCATATAGCACTGGTGTAAACACAGTCCTGCCTCTCTGTACAGGAGCATTCAATCATGCATATAACACTGGTGTACACACAATCCTGTGACCCTGTACTGGAGCATTCGAGTATGCATCTAGCACTAGTGTACACACAGTCCTTCCTCCATGTACTGGAGCATTCAAGTATGCATATAGCACTGATGTAAACACAGTCCTGTCTCCCTGTACTGGAGCATACAAGCATGCATATGCCACTGGTGTACACACATTCCTTCCTCCCAGTATAGGAGCATTCACGCATGCATATATAACGTGTGTACACACAGTCCTTCCTCCCTGTGCATGAGCATTGAAGTTTGCATATAGCACTGGTGTACACACAGTCACGTATCCCTGTACTGGAGCATTCAAGTATGTACATAGCACTGGTGTACATACAGTCCTGCCGCCCTGTACTGGAGCATTGAAGTATGCATATATCACTGTTATACACATAGTCCTGCCTCCCTTTACTGGAGCATTGAAGTATGCATATAGCACTGGTGTACACACAATCCTGCCGCCCTGTACTGGAGCATTCAAGTATGCATATAGCACTGGTGTACATACAGTCCTGCCTCCATGTACTGGAGCATTCAAGTATGCATATTGCACCGGTGTACACACAATCCTTCCTCCCTGTACTGGAGCATTCAAGTATGCATATAGCACTGGTGTATACACAGTCCTGTCTCCCTGTACTGGAGCATTAAATCAAGCATATATCATTGGTGTACACACAATCCTGCCTCCATGTACAGCAGCATTCAAGTATGCATATATCGCTGGTGTACACACAATACTTTCTCCTTGTACTGGAGCATTCAAGTACGCATACAACACTGGTGTACACACAATCCTGCT
Source organism: Conchocele bisecta (assembly GCA_029237695.1). NCBI lineage: Eukaryota > Metazoa > Mollusca > Bivalvia > Lucinida > Thyasiridae > Conchocele > Conchocele bisecta. Next base: position 26,114,509 of record CM055266.1, read on the forward strand.
ACCCTGTACTGGATCATTCAAGTATGCATATAGCACTGGTGTACACACAATCCTGTCTCCCTGTACTGGAGCATTCAAGTATGCATATAACACTGGTGTACACACAATCCCGTCTCCCGGTACTGGAGCTTTCAAGTATACATATAACACTGGTGTACACACAATCCCGTCTCCCTGTACTGGAGCATTCAAGTATGCATATATCACTGCTGTACACACAATCCCGTCTCCCTGTACTGGAGCATTCAAGTATGCATATAACACTGGTGTACACACAATCCCGTCTCCCTGTACTAGAGCATTCAAGTATGCATATAGCACTGGTGTACATACAATCCCGCCTCCCTGTACTGGAGCATTCAAGTATGCATATAACACTGGTGTACACACAATTCCGTCTCCCTGTACTGGAGCATTCAAGTGTGCATATAGCACTGGAGTACATACAATCCATCCCGTCTCCCTGTACTGGAGCATTCAAGTATGCATATAGCACTGGTGTACATACAATCCCGTCTCCCTGTGCTGGAGCATTCAAGTATGCATATAGCACTGGTGTACACACAATCCCGTCTCCCTGTACTTGAGCATTCAAGTATGCTTACAGCACTGGTGTACACACAATCCCGTCTCCCTGTACTGGAGCATTCAAGTATGCATATACCACTGGTGTACAAACAATCCCGTCTCCCTGTACTGGAGCATTCAAGTATGCATATAACACTGGTGTACACACAATCCCGTCTCCCTGTACTGGAGCATTCAAGTATGCATATATCACTGGTGTAAACACAGTCCTGCCTCACTGTACAGGAGCATTCAATCATGCATATAACAATGGTGTACACACAATCTCGTCTCCCTGTACTGGAGCATTCAAGTATGCATATAACACTGGTGTACATACAATCCCGTCTCCCTGTACTGGAGCATTCAAATATGCATACATATAACACTGGTGTACATACAATCCCGTCTCTCTGCACTGGAGCATTCAAGTATGCATATAGCACTGGTGTAAACACATTCCTGCCTCTCTGTACAGGAGCATTCAATCATGGATATAACACTGTTGTACACACAATCCGGTCTCCCTGTACTGGAGCATTCAAGTATGCATATATCACTGGTGTAAACACAGTCCTGCCTCTCGGTACAGGAGCATTCAATCATGCATATAAAAATGGTGTACACACAATCCCGTCTCCCTGTACTGGAGCATTCAAGTATGCATATGACACTGGTGTACATACAATCCCGTCTCCCTGTACTGGAGCATTCAAGTATGCATATAGCACTGGTGTACACACAATCCTGTCTCCCTGTACTGGAGCATTCAAGTATGCATATAACACTGGCGTACATACAATCCCGTCTCCCTGTACTGGAGCATTCAAGTATGCATATAGCACTGGTGTACACACAATCCTGTCTCCCTGTACTGGAGCATTCAAGTATGCATATAACACTGGTGTACACACAATCCCGTCTCCCTGTACTGGAGCATTCAAGTATGCATATAACACTGATGTACACACAATCCGGTGTGCCTGTACTGGAGCATTCAAGTATGCATATAGCACTGGTGTACAGACAATCCCGTCTCCCGGTACTGGAGCATTCAAGTATGCACATAGCACTGGTGTACACACAATCCCGTCTCCCAGTACTGGAGCATTCAAGTATGCATATAAAAATGGTGTACACACAATCCCGTGTCCCTGTACTGGAGCATTCAAGTATGCATATAACACTGGTGTACATACAATCCCGTCTCCATGTACTGGAGCATTCAAGTATGCATATAGCACTGGTGTAAACACAGTCCTGCCTCTCCGTACAGGAGCATTCAATCATGCATATATCACTGGTGTGCACACAATCCCGTCTCCCTGTACTGGCTGTACTGGAGCATTCAAGTATGCATATACCACTGGTGTACACACAATCCCGTCTCCCTGTACTGGAGCATTCAAGTGTGCATATAGCACTGGTGTACAGACAATCCCGTCTCCCTGTACTGGAGCATTCAAGTATGCATATAGCACTGGTGTACACACAATCCCGTCTCCCTGTACTGGAGCATTCAAGTATGCATACATATAACGCTGGTGTAAACACAGTCCTGCCTCTCTGTACAGGAGCATTCAATCATGCATATAACACTGGTGTACACACAATCCCGTCTCCCTGTACTGGAGCATTCAAGTATACATATAACACTGGTTAATACAAATCCCGTCTCTGTACTTGAGGCATCCCAGGTTAATGCATAATAGCACTGGTTGTACACAGTCTGCTCTTCTGTAGAGGCATCCATTCAATGTGTACATACATGCATGTAACACTGGTGTACACACAATCCTGTGACCCTGTACTGGAGCATTCGAGTATGCATCTAGCACTGGTGTACACACAGTCCTTCCTCTATGTACTGGAGCATTCAAGTATGCATATAGCACTGATGTAAACACAGTACTATCTCCCTGTACTGGAGCATACAAGCATGCATATGCCACTGGTGTACACACATTCCTTCCTCCCAGTATAGGAGCATTCACGCATGCATATATAACGTGTGTACACACAGTCCTTCCTCCCTGTGCATGAGCATTGAAGTTTGCATATAGCACTGGTGTACACACAGTCCCGTATCCCTGTATTGGAGCATTCAAGTATGTACATAGCACTGGTGTACATACAGTCCTGCCGCCCTGTACTGGATCATTGAAGTATGCATATATCACTGTTATACACATAGTCCTGCCTCCCTTTACTGGAGCATTGAAGTATGCATATAGCACTGGTGTACACACAATCCTGCCGCCCTGTACTGGAGCATTCAAATATGCATATAGCACTGGTGTACATACAGTCCTGCCTCCATGTACTGGAGCATTCAAGTATGCATATTGCACCGGTGTACAAACAATCCTTCCTCCCTGTGCTGGAGCATTCAAGTATGCATATAGCACTGGTGTATACACAGTCCTGTCTCCCTGTACTGGAGCATTAAATCATGCATATATCATTGGTGTACACACAATCCTGCCTCCATGTACAGCAGCATTCAAGTATGCATATATCGCTGGTGTACACACAATACTTTCTCCTTGTACTGGAGCATTCAAGTACGCATACAACACTGGTGTACACACAATCCTGCTTCCTTGTACTGGATCATTCAAGTATGCATATAGCACTGGTGTACACACAATCCCGTATCCCTGTACTGGAGAATTCAAGTATGCATATAACACTGGTGTACACACAATCCCGTCTCCCGGTACTGGAGCTTTCAAGTATACATATAACACTGGTGTACACACAATCCCGTCTCCCTGTACTGGAGCATTCAAGTATGCATATAACACTGGTGTACACACAATCCCGTCTCCCTGTACTAGAGAATTCAAGTATGCACATAGCTTGATGGTACATACAATCCGCTCCCACTGTACTGGAGCACAATCCAGTATGGCAATAAAACATCTGGTGTACACAACAATCCCGGTCTCCCTGTACTGGAGCATGGTACAGTGTGGCATATCAGCACTGTGTAGTTACATACTAATCCATCCCGTCTCTGTACTGGAGCATTCAAGTATGCATAGCACTGTGACATACAATCGTCTCCCTGTGCTTGAGCATCAGGTATGCATATAAGCACTGGTTGTACACACAATCCCCGTCTCCCTGTACTGAGCATTCAAGTATGCATACAGCACATGTACCACATCCCATTCTCTCCCTGTACGGAAGCATTCATTAATGCTATAACACTGGTGTACACACAATCCCGTCTCCCTGAGTGAGCATCACATGGCATATAACACTGGTGTATTCACATCATCGTTTCAATTTCTGTACTAGGAGCATTCAAGTATGCATATAGGCACTATATATACATCTCCCTACTGGAGCATTCAAGTATGCATTATACACTGGTGTACAAACATCCCGTCTCCCTGTACTGGAGCATTCAAGTTGCATATAGCACTGGTGGACATACAATCCGTCTCCCTGTGGGCTGGAGGCATCAGTATGCATATAGCACTGGTGTACAAACAAATTCCGTCCTCCCTACTTAAGCATTAAGTGCATACCAGCACTGGTGGTTACACAAATCCCGTCTCCCTGTACTGGAGCATTCAAATATGCATAAACACTGGGTGTCACACAATCCCGTCTTCCCTGGTAGTGGAGCATTCAAGTATGCATATAACATTGGTGTTCACCAAACGTCTTTCTGTACTAGTGATTCAAGTATGCATATAGCATAGTAAATTTTACAATCCCGTCTCCCCTTTATGGAGATCAGTATGCATATTACCACTGGTGTCAAACAATCCCGTCTCCCTGTACTGGAGCATCAAGTATGCATATAGCACTGGTTGTACACAATTCCCGTCTCCCTGTACTGGAGCATTTCAGTAGGCATTTTAACACTGGCGTACATACAATCCCGTCTCCCTGTACTGGAGCAATCAAGTATGCATATAGCACTGGTGTAAACACAGTCCTGCCTCTCTGTACAGGAGCATTCAATCATGCATATAACACTGGTGTACACACAATCCCGTCTCCCTGTACTGGAACATTCAAGTATGCATATAACACTGGTGTACACACAATCCCGTGTCCCTGTACTGGAGCATTCAAGTATGCATATAGCACTGGTGTACAGACAATCCCGTCTCCCTGTACTGGAGCATTCAAGTATGCACATAGCTCTGGTGTACACACAATCCCGTCTCCCTGTACTGGAGCATTCAAGTATGCATATAACACTGGTGTACACACAATCCCGTGTCACTATACTGGAGCATTCAAGTATGCATATAACACTGGTGGACATACAATCCCGTCTCCATGTACTGGAGCATTGAAGTATGCATATAGCACTGGTGTAAACACAGTCCTGCCTCTCTGTACAGGAGCATTCAATCATGCATATATCACTGGTGTACACACAATCCCGTCTCCCTGTACTGGAGCATTCAAGTATGCATATAACACTGGTGTACACACAATCCCGTCTCCCTGTACTGGAGCATTCAACTGTGCATATAGCACTGGTGTACAGACAATCCCGTCTCCCTGTACTGGCGCATTCAAGTATGCATATAGCACTAGTGTACACACAATCCCGTCTCCCTGTACTGGAGCATTCAAGTGTGCATACATATAACACTGGTACACACAATCCCGTCTCCCTAGTGGAGCATTCAGTATCATATGCACTGTGTACAGCAATCCCGTCTCCCTGTACGGAGCATTCAAGTATGCATATAGCACTGTGTACATTCAATCCCCGTCTCCCTGCACTGGAGCATTCAATTATGCATATAGCACTGGTGTAAACACAGTCCTCCTCTGTACAGGATTGCAGTACATCATGACATAATTCACTGGTGTACACACAATCCCGTCTCCCTGTACTAGCATTCAAGTAGCATATACAATGGTGTAACACAATCCCGTCTCCCTGTACTGGAGCATTCAAGTATGCATATATCACTGGTGTAAACACAGTCCTGCCTCTCTGTACAGGAGCATTCAATCATGCATATAACAATGGTGTACACACAATCCCGTCTCCCTGTACTGGAGCATTCAAGTATGCATATAACACTGGTGTACATACAATCCCGTCTCCCTGTACTGGAGCATTCAAGTATGCATACATATAACACTGGTGTACATACAATCCCGTCTCCCTGCACTGGAGCATTCAAGTATGCATATAGCACTGGTGTAAACACATTCCTGCCTCTCTGTACAGGAGCATTCAATCATGGATATAACACTGTTGTACACACAATCCCGTCTCCCTGTACTGGAGCATTCAAGTATACATATATCACTGGTGTAAACACAGTCCTGCCTCTCGGTACAGGAGCATTCAATCATGCATATGAAAATGGTGTACACACAATCCCGTCTCCCTGTACTGGAGCATTCAAGTATGCATATAACACTGGTGTACATACAATCCCGTCTCCCTGTACTGGAGCATTCAAGTATGCATATAGCACTGGTGTACACACAATCCCGTCTCCCTGTACTGGAGCATTCAAGTATGCATATAACACTGGCGTACATACAATCCCGTCTCCCTGTACTGGAGCATTCAACTGTGCATATAGCACTGGTGTACAGACAATCCCGTCTCCCTGTACTGGAGCATTCAAGTATGCATATAGCACTGGTGTACACACAATCCCGTCTCCCTGTACTGGAGCATTCAAGTGTGCATACATATAACACTGGTGTAAACACAGTCCTACCTCTCTGTACAGGAGCATTCAATCATGCATATAACACTGGTGTACACACAATCCTGTCTCCCTGTACTGGAGCATTCAAGTATGCATATAACACGGGTGTACACACAATCCCGTCTCCCTGTAGTGGAGCATTCAAGTATGCATATAGCACTGGTGTACAGGCAATCCCGTCTCCCTGTACTGGAGCATTCAAGTATGCATATAGCACTGGTGTACATTCAATCCCGTCTCCCTGCACTGGAGCATTCAAGTATGCATATAGCACTGGTGTAAACACAGTCCTGCCTCTCTGTACAGGAGCATTCAATCATGCATATAACACTGGTGTACACACAATCCCGTCTCCCTGTACTGGAGCATTCAAGTATGCATATAACACTGGTGTACATACAATCTCGTCTCCCTGTACTGGAGCATTCAAGAATGCATATAACACTGGTGTACACAGAATCCCGTCTCCCTGTACTAGAGCATTCAAGTATGCATATAACACTGGTGTACATACAATCCCGTCTCCCTGTACTGGAGCATTCAAGTATGCATCTAACACTGGTGTACACACAATCCTGTCACCCTGTACTGGAGCATTCGAGTATGCATCTAGCACTGGTGTACAGACAGTCCTTCCTCCATGTACTGGAGCATTCAAGTATGCATATAGTACTGATGTAAACACAGTCCTGTCTCCCTGTACTGGAGTATACAAGCATGCATATGCCACTGGTGTAAACACATTCCTTCCTCCCTGTACAGGAGCATTCACGCATGTATATATAACGTGTGTACACACAGTCCTTCCTCCCTGTGCATGAGCATTGGCGTTTGCATATAGCACTTGTGTACACACAGTCCCGTATCCTTGTACTGGAGCATTCAAATACATGTATGTATATAGCACTGGTGTACATACAGTTCTGCTGCCCTGTACTGGAACATTCAAGTATGCATATAGCACTGGTGTACATACCGTCCTGTCTCCATGTACTGGAGCATTCAAGTATGCATATAGCACTGGTGTACACACAATCCTGCCTCCCCGTACTGGAGCATTCAAGTATGCATATATCACTGGTGTACACACAGTCCTGTCTCCCTGTACTGGAGCATTCAATCATGTATATAGCATTGGTGTACACACAATCCTGCCTCCATGTACGACAGCATTCAAGTATGCATATATCGCTGGTGTACACACAATCCTGCCTCCATGTATTGCAGCATTCAAGTATGCATATAGCACTGGTGTACCCACCGTTCTGCATCGCTGTACTGGAGCATTCAAGTATGTATACCGCACCTGTGTTCTAGATCCATGCCAAACACGGGGTCATGCGGGTTGGTTCCCATAAGTTATTTCCCCTTTTTTGACGGAACGGTCTCATGACTTTCACTTTCTAAATCTCTATCTGACCCCCACATCAAGTCTCAAGTCACACAGCGGGAATCAGGAAGCTAGGATGGGGACTAATTATGCTGGGTGGGGGACGCACACAGCGGGAATCACGAAGCTATGGTGGGGAATCACACATAGCAGGAGGACACGAAGCAGGGTCGGGAATCGCACAGCAGGGGTTGAAAGGGAGGGGGCACGAAGCTATGGTGGCGAGTCACACATCTGGGGGGTCAGGAAGCTGGGTGGGGACTAATGTTGGGTGGGGAGTCACACAGCTGGGTGGGGAATTACACAGCAGGTTGGCACACAGCAGGGGTGGGAGTCACACAGCCGGGGGTCACGAAGCTGGGGTGGGAATCATGACACATAGCTGAATGGGGGGCACACAACAGCAAGGACGCATGACAATGGAATGGGGGGCACGAAGTCAGGGTGGGGCGTCACACAGCAGGGGGGGGGGGGGGGTTCATGAAGCTCAAATTGGGAATCGTATCGCAATGGGGAAAAAGTGGGTGGGGTAATGGGATATTGGCATTATTATGGTTCCAGCCAATAATATTAATAATCAATAATGCCAGAATTACAGACGTGTTTTGTTGTCCAAAATGTGTGATAAATTCGAAGCGAGGAATACGCAATACACAAGCGTGTATAGCAATGCTTCTCTGGCTGGGTCGCTTCAGTATTTCCCGCAATCGAGCTGCGATACTTATTTCAATTCACTGACATATTATCGTTTAGTAATATATTGATGTCAATATAGAAAACAAATGGCGAATGCTTCAGGGCACATACAGAATATAAACTACGACCTTTGATTAAGAAATGGGGCTTATGAGATTTGAGACCGGTGTAGTTCCTGATCAAATAGCACACGCTCGATATCGCTTGTTATAAGCATTGCGGGTATTTCATTGATGGAATGGCGAACAGTGCATATCCTGATCAGACTGTGCTGATGCACAGGCTGTTCTGGATCTACACTGGTCGTAAAAACCCATCAGCCCCATTTCTCCAGTCACAGCCACATTTGAAATCAGTATCGGTGCAATGTTGTTATGGCGACGGGATTCGACGAATTGAATGTCATAGGGAGCGGAGCATCAATGACGCTAAGGTATTAGACCAATTTCGCATGATGTCTGCCAGAGATGGAACCATTATCTAATTTTCCACTTTTGTCGCATGATATTTATGGCAGGTACTTAGACGGATTCAGGCCGGGCATGCAACTTACCATATGGTAGGGCGACAGTATGTAAGCAGAATACACACAACGGTAAAACCAAAGACGCATGCGTTGTGGAGACAGAAATGCCCGTTTGCCTGGACAACCTTAAAGGAACCTTCGCGGTATAAGCCACATTCCTTTGGATATAGTTGTTTAAGGACCCGTTATATACTTGATCATCGTTTGATTCAAAGATAATTGCTTCCTGAATGTGATGGGATATATGTATAATATATATATGAACATTAGCTTGTTACTGTATACTATACAACACATGGAGTTGCTATGTCGTCCATCTTAGTATCTACAAGCCATCAGTCAGTTTTACCTGCTTTTGTGTTTTACACATACAACACATAATAATTATGTCATATACATAAATTCAATTTGGTGCACTAAAGATGTTAAACAACAACGTCCTATGGGTTATTTTCATCACATTTATATATAAAGTCTGATTTCTGAAGAGTTTGTTGACCTGTTGTTAAACGTTTTGAGAATCCATACATACTGTGTCAAATACAGTGACATGCAAGCAGTTACATGAGTGTAGTGTCACTGGTATCTTGCTCGCCTACTGTGCTAGTAGATATGGCTTTACCTATGGGTAACGTCTACACTAACAGAAAACTGTGCATCACTCAGATAGAAAGGTTTACACATTTGAATTTAGTTTGAGATTTATGGGAGAAATGCTCAGATATCTCGTCTGCATAGTCTGTCTGGCAAAGTATTTATAGCACTCTGTTGTCATATATGTCTATGATGTATTGCACCACATTTTATTAGTTGTATTGTCATATTAGTTGATGTAGGTGTCACACGATCGATGAGGTGGACATGTACGATGGCTTGTAAATACAAAAATGGCGGAGATGGCAACTCAATGTACCATATAGTATACAGTAACAAGACAATATTCACATATCTTATATTCATATATCACATCACTCTTATGAAGCAATTATGATTTAAACCAAGTGTATCATTATATGACCTAATTCCTTAATTTCAAAGGTGGATAGCGTTTAGCGGGGATGGCAGATTGTTACACTTTCGCAAATTGTACCACCACTCGGTCGACAGTCGGGGTAAACTATATATGTCATGTTGTACCACCGTCGTCATGTCCGCCGCATTTTCGTGTCTAGGGCATAACGTTACCTTTTAACTGAGGCTATGCCGAGTTTCTTATGAAATCAGCCAACGAGTCTAATAAAGATCATATTAAATCAACACATATTTTTTATTCTAATTCATATATAGAAGCGATAGGAAAAATCTAATGTGTTTTCTCTAGCAGTCTAATTGGCATGTTTCTTCCGCTCGTGAGTTTAAAATTGCGTTAACACACTGCTGCACTAACTTATAAAAACCGTCATATTGCGCATTTATTCATGTGTCAGTTAGGTAGACATCTTTACCTTTCATAAATGGTGCGTGGTATGTGTGTCAAGTTGTTAGAACGTCCTCTTGAGTGGCGTAGTTTGGCCTGGTATTTTATGCTTATGCAATAATACGGCCATTTCGTAACCGACCTCATAAATCGTGTTATTTTCGCAGTTGACATACTTGTCCAATATCTGGGTGTTTACACATGTTACATGTTCACAAGTGCATCTTCAAATCAGTTAGTTGTTAGCCACTTTGGCGCTTAGCCACTTTGGCGCTTAGGCACTGTGTCTCAGGTAGGCTAGACAGTGATGAAACATATTACTGTCTGTTTCACGAAACCTGCCCAAATTTTACGGCCATATAAACAATGCAAAAGCAATATTTGTTTCCATAATATGAAATTTTATCAAAATTTAAGAATGAGAGGGTGATTTAACGTAGGGAAATGTTTATAATTTCAGAAATAGTGGACCGATTTTCAAAATCGAACTTTTGTTTTCTTAATTATATCATTTCCAAGCTATCTAGCCAGGTTTCTGAGCCATTTTCCGTATATTGTTATCTTGCTGAAATAGCATAGTTAGAACATAATTATGCAAAAAAAACATCGATTTATAGCTGGCATACCTGTCGGACACGACCTCGTATAGGAACAAATGCAATCCTTTGTTGTAAGGCCCTAAATTCAATATTGTGATGGCAGGTCACATGTTCATTTGAGAATTATGGTTGTCCTGATAATATAGCATGCATAGAAATTACTATTTTAGACACGTTATTATGTTACAATACGAGTGTGTGTCCAACCACTAGCTACGAACCTTAGTTTAAATATCAAATATTTTTATTGTATAACAAGTATTGTATATATAGAGGATCTAAAACGAGTTCCCATTTGATATGATATTTATGAAACGAGTCGCGCACAATTTATGCACCGAGCCTCTGGCGAGGTGCATACAATTTCTGACGAGTTTCATAAATCTCATATCCGATGAAAACTAGTTTGAGATTCTGTTTATCACATGACGTCATATCCCGAAGAGCAGGAAAACTCGGGAGATATCCAATGCATTTCAGTGAGAAGACGCCATTGACTATTTTCGCATCAAGTTGAAAATCTCAGCCTAGAAAATATAAAATAGTTTTAGGCATAATAGGCTACTCTACTTGCAACGAATATATTATACATTTGCCACAGTATATTGTGGTTTCCGTTCTTTGTAAACACTTCATATTACCAAACAGGAGCGCATTTTAACAATTGTAATGATTTTAATGAGTCACGAACGCGTCTAATGACGTTTAAAATAGGATGACGTCAACTTCAAACCAGCGTTGCTTTGTATCGCCATTAAGGCCGTCATTTGGAACGTCTTCGTTTTGTTTGTTTGGCAAAATGTTGGCGCATAATACTAATATGTAATTAGGGTGATGCAGCCAGGCAATCAAATTCACTGCTGGTGTTATTACACGTGTGTCAGAACACATTTATGAAATGGGTTACAGCACGTCATAACAAGGTTTTCATGTGATAAATAGAGGATCTCAAACGAGCTTTCCATTTGATACGAAATTTATGAAACGAGTCACGCACAATTAATGCATACAATTGCGGACGAGTTTCATAAATATCATATCAAATGTAAACGAGTTTGATATTATGTTTATCACATAACTTCAGCCTGCAAAGAGCAGAAAACTTGGAGATATCCAATACGTTTCAGTGAACAGACGTCAATGACTATTTTCGCATCTAGTTGAAAATCTCCATAGAGAAAAATAGTTTAATCCTATAGCAATACAATTAGTATAAATGTGCCATATAATAGGTTCCTGTTCAATGCAAAACACTTCATATTACCAAACGGGAGCTCATTATAACAATTGCAGTTATTTTAATGAGTCACGGACGCTTCTAATGACGTTTAAGCATGATGACATCAACGTCAAAACATCATTGCTTTGTCGCGGACTTCATTTGGAACGTCTCTAGTTTATTCATTTGACGTAACGCTGGCGCATACTATGAATACATAATTAGGGTGATGCTGTCAGCCAATCAAATTCGCTCCAGGTATTATTACACGTGTGTCATATCAAATTTATGAAATTGGTTGAAACACGACATAACAAGGAGTTCATGTGATAAACAGTATTACCGCGCTGTTCATATATCATAATAAACGTGTATAGCAGTACCGACGATAGCCAAAACACGCCGAATGCCTATGATGAGCTCAGGTAGATAGTTTAATGATCATCATAAACAATCCACGAAAACAATATTTACCAACTACATGTAAGTGCAAGGTTTTAATATTTTTTTTTTTTTCTCTTCCCAAACTTGAAAACATGAACTGCAAATGTGAGCATTTCTTACTGTAGCATTATATTTTTTTAAAGGTACATTGCCACTCAGTAGGAACAAACTGTTATTTTTATTAAAAAAGTGTGTAATTGTGTCACTATTCCACCAGTTCTAAAAATTACGAGTGCCTGCTATTATTTATACAGATATAATCTTTCAGTAATATGTAGTTTACTGATAGTGACTCGCGGTGGTAACAGGCTATTTTCATATGCAAATGAGGCATGACATTTTTTTAATTATTTATACTAGTTAAATGCGTCACATGAAAACATATTATTTTCCACATATTATAAAGTATGATCATTGCACATCAAAAACTAAATACAGAGAATAAATAGTAATGTCCGTTAACATGTTTAAGGAAACACGGTTATCGCTCCTGATATCAGTATTGAAATTTACGTCGGATATAAAATGTATAATAATGCCAATCAATACGTGGGGTAATGGTGAATAAATGTTTATTTTGCCAGAAAATGTCTCACATGATGTCTCTGATATAAAGAACATATTGTGCCTACTGAGTGGGCCTGTACCTTTAACAGCCCGAATATATCTCGTATATGTCATGTACATATAGATGATATTCATCTTTTTGCAACGAATATGACATATATGTTTATTGAGTGGTGTGGAATGTCCATATTTCACGAGTGCCGTTAGGCACGAGTGAAATATAGACATTTCACACCACGAGATCGCATTCTTATAACAAAGAGTACAGTCGAACCTCCCCGAACGGCCACCTCTCTACAACAACACCCCTCTGTAACAGTCATATTTGTTGAAAAAATATGAATATTCTATTTATTATATACCGCTCCATGGAAATTAGCAGTTTTTTAGACTGTATACGGTAATGAATGTGTATTTGTAGTCCGGCACTGCAGGTGCGCGTTATGAATATAGATAGCGGAAGTTGTCGTATTTTCACCGGAAGTTGTTTATTTCATCGATGAGAACATACGACTTTTATTTACACCGTATAACTATGTATTTCATGAGTAGGTATATACTAAATGTATTTATTACCCAACTCCCTATATAAGTTGACTGACATTACATAGTTTTGACTAATTGCCTGTGTTTTGACGTGTCTGGGAAACAGTTTCACGTGCCTGGGCAATAGTTCCGCGTGCCTGAGGAATAGTCAAAACTATTATCACCTCGAAAAATAGTCAGGTCATGATTTTTGCTGCAGATTACGTCATGTCAACATCGATGCGCCTCACCCTAAATGCACTTTACTTGTATCACATACAGTATATTACATGTTGAGTAATACATCAGTTAGTTCATGGTCATTCGGGGAACAGTCAAAACATATTGCCCCTCGGTGCTGTGAACGACCCGATGCACTATTGCCCGGAGGCCGGGAGGCCGGGAGGCCGGGCAATAGTGCCTCGGCACCTCGGAGCAATTGTTTTAACTGTTCCCGGAATGGCCATGACATAACTGTAACTACATCGAGTGACAAACGTCACCATAGAATATGTGCAATGTTATACAAAACAAGTATATACATCATGCTGAATATTCAAATCAGGCCCAGAACGCACAGCTCACCGAAACCATGTTTTCATTGTCACATCACGCGCACAGCTCACCGAAACCATGTTTTCATTGTCACATCACGCGCACAGCTCACCGAAACCATGTTTTCATTGTCACATCACGCGCACACCGAAACCATGTTTTCATTGTCACATCACGCGCACAGTCTTGAAATTTCTTGGAAAATGATATATTATATGGCGATTTGAAGTCACAAGTAAACTTTATAATGGCTTTATAAGACATACATGTACATCATCCACATTTAAATAAATGAAAGCAGCAAGCACAGTGCGTATGTGCCGTGAAACACGGTGCCGTAAAACGTTGTTGACATCCTGTCAATACGACCTAATCACTGCGTATGAATATGAGCGGTTGTCATACTAGTCGTTCTCCGATTTTGAGGATGCGGCTGGGGTTATCTTTTTGCATTTTAAAGCTATTTGTAGGTGTTAACTGGATAAATAGAATAGTAGGTTAGTGCCGTGAATGGGAAAAATATCTGGCGCGGCACGGAAATGGGATGGACTCGGGAGGCTCGCCCATCCCGTTTCCTAAGCCGTCCCAGTTTTTTCCCATTCATGGCACTAACCTACTATTCTCTATTTACATATACATGTAATTGCAAGTTGACTGACAGGAAACATTTAAAGGTACATGCCCACGCAGCAGGTTACACTGTACTACTACTTTTCATTTTATGTCATGCCTTATATGAGCCATTTGTCTACCCACTAACGAGTTATTTTTAATTACGGCGTTTCGACATATTGGGAAGCCTACTGGCGCGCATAGTATACTGCGCATGCGCACCGCAAGCCGTGATGTGAAAGTCGTCGTCCCCGCACATTATCAAATTAGACTGTTACCGCCGCGCGTCGCTAACAGTAAATTGATAATTAATAAATGATAATATTTGTATAGCGGGCACTCGTAATGAAAATAGCCTGATATTACCGCGAGTCACTGTCAGTAAAATAAATATTACTGATTGATTATATCTGTATATTGGGCACACGTAATTTTTAGAACTGGTGGACTAGTGACATAATTATACACTTATTTAATTCCTATAAAGAACATTTTGTGCCTACTGCGTGGACATGTACCTTTAAACAGCAGATGGCAATACAACAGTGTACAATGAAACCTATCTAAACCGGACACTCAGTATGGGAGGTGCCAAGGCTGTCATAGTTAGATACAGTTCACTGTAAATCAGACATATGACAATCATGAGACATATGTGTGTGCTTTTCAATCATGAACAGACATTGTATTGTAAATAGTTTTCAAGAGATGTCTCACATCTTCTTAGGTACAAAATCTCATGGCTTGTCTCACATGTTCTGATGTCCGGTTTAGAGAGGTTCCACTCCAATGACTGAAGCCATTGAAAACAAACATTTTAGGCATGGCCTTCATAATCATGGAGGTGGGGTTGTGTCAACATTGTCAGCGGCTGAATAACCATGACTGGGCACAAAGTTGTCCTTAAATGAAGATAACAGATCTGGGTCAATGAAATAAAGCGATATATGTCAAATCTGACAAACACGACCTTCGCACCAAAATCGATAAGTGAACTGATCTATATAGATAACATAAGTGCACTTTGAGGGAGTAAGTATTTATCTGTATATATATGTGTGTTATTTCTTATTAAACAATTGTCTGCTTATATTTTGATGACTAAAATTATGTTTCTTTCATGTAGTATATACAGTATTTAACTCTTTGCATGCTGGGAAACTTGTGAGCGACAAATAGTTCAAAAATAGCGAACAAGAAATCATCGTGTTTTCTTTATTTCTCCCTGTAAATATCATGAATATGTGATGAGGACTCAATTATAAAGAAATTCCAAAACATAGTTACAGAGTGAAATAAAACATATACTCCTAATTTGTTTGGCGGATATTTTCACCGCTAGCATGCAAAGACATGCAAGGCATGTACAAACACCAGCTTACCTATTGTCTGCTGATTAAAAGTATGTATATATATACGTAGCCACAAAAGAAACGATACATACAAGTTTCTTCATCATAATATAACTTTGATATTATTTGACGGATTACTTCAATAATTATGTGGACACTTGATACATGTGAGCATTTGGAACACCCTCAGGCCGCGATTAACACGACCATGACCTTTTTTATCTTCACATTTGTGCGGAAGCCCGTAGCCATTTTTTTTGCGTCAAAACGTTTGTAAAAGTTTCTTCATCATCGTATAACATTAATATTACTTGATGGATTGCTTCAATAGTTGGACACTTGATACATGTAAGCATTTGGAACACAAGAAATCATCATGTTTTCTTTTATTTCTCCCTGTAAATATCATGAATATGTCATGAGGACTCAATTCTAATGAAATTCGAAAACATAGTTACAGAGAGAAATAAAACATATACTCCTAATTTGTTTGGCGGATATTTTCACCGCTAGCACGCAAAGACATGCAAGGCATGCAACACACACCAGCTTACCTATTGTCTGCTGATTAAAGGACCAACAATCGGTGCCCTGGTACCGAATTTTGTAAGAGGGGCATATCCAATTACTGATAGCGTCCCTAGCCTGTCAGTTATACACTGGCTTTATACACAGAATACATAAACAGCAGCACATGTTTGTCGTCTGCTCCCAACGTAGAACAGTGGGGGGGGGGGGGGGGGGGGGGGGCTGCTGGATAGCCAGTGTAGGTGTTTCATACTGACCAGTATCTAGATATATGGTATGTAGGTTTGTTATCAAACATGTGGTCCCATAAAACACACAAATGATACAATATATACCAGTCCCTATAAGAGTGTCTGTATGTTTTAGTTGTGCAGGAAAATGATTGAGAATTTACTAAAAGTGTTAAAACTTATATAGTATTTTGCTGCTAACTATTTCAAAGCAAAGAGTATTCTGATGCTATTATATAAATTATTAAAAATAGAAACACGTAAAATTTAATGAAACACATTTCCATGTGTTACACAATGACAAAATGGGGCTTATTGAGTGTTTGATCAGTTTAACTCACATTCAGATAGAACATGACTACATCATGATGCAGTTTACATCATTAATTAGAGCCACCATGAATGACCACCAAACTTAACAGTGTAGATCCTGAAGAGGCTGCGAGGATGCACCAGCTGATCCGGGGATATGCATGTCGTAACGTGTCCACGTGTCCATTACTTAGAGTGTGTCATGCATATATAGTGAAACCTATATTGTACTTCTGGACCTGAACAAGGTTCCTATCTCCGATGTATTTTGTAAGTACATGTAGTAACCAATATATAAGAATATGTGTTTGTAATAAGTCGGTATTTGATAAAAATGTGTAACTGTGTCATGTCATTCCACAGATAACCCCGTCCCAGTTAGACTGCATTGCTGCAGATATAATATATGCTGACAGCTAATTAGAGACCAGTGTTGAAATAGCCATACTGGTATGTGTTAGGATGCAGGAAATAAGGCTGCTAGCAAACTTGAATTCATGTAGTCATGTAAATTCCAGATCAGACTGCATATACATGCTGTTTTGTGACTGTGCATACGAACCCGAGTATATGCTGTTTATAATTAGTATATACTGCATTTTCACAGCCACTGTATCAAGTTCTAGGCGAAATATTTCTCTTGCTGGTCTATTAAACCATGGTTTTGTTTCATTCACCTTGTTATGTGCATATCAACCACACATTTAATTGTATATTACTGTCCAAAATCAAAGTTGTGCGGCTGGCACACTGTCTGATGTTGACCATACATGCAGTTATAGCTGTTAGCGTTATCACTAAACACGTGGGGTTGTTTACAATGTCGGGTCATGAACTCAGCTCTATGCATGAATTACATATGTAACAGCTACACTCCGCCCGGCAAGTTTGAATCAGTTGTCAGTTGAGTACATTGTATTACTTCAAAAGCACATTTACATTTATTTTCTTAAATCCAAATTTTTCTAAGCCTTTCAAAGTTGTATTTATCTATGTCTGTGTGAAATAGTGTACTTATTTGTTCAGTGGTATTTCTAAAATATCTGAAAATGTGTCCCTGAAGTGAAGCATGCATAAAATTATCAAAAAGCCTGCCCAGCGCCATCTGGTGGCTTTTATATCCCAGTTGGGCCTTTAAAAGTATAGTAGTATATAAGAGTCACAATGATACCATCACCTCTGGAAGGCACCGGCTACGCGCGGCACCTTCCACAGCATGATGGTATCATTTGTGACTCTTATATACTACTACCGCGAGACCATATATTTATGACATGAGAAGATACACCCTATTAGAGATAAAAATCCCTATGTTATACTCAGTATATATATATACAACATAATGGTTCTAGTGAAGTGTGCGTGGTTGAAGACAGGTAGTCACGAGAGGTGTCATCGCACCGGTATTTACGAATATTGCAAACATCACCGTGCATGGATGCGAAGAGGTTCCGTTTCACCTCGCCCATGTCGGCATTGTGGGGTAGGGACCAAAGCCGAGTCATTGCTATGTCCACCATGCGGCGGCTACTCATCGAATGGTTAACAAGGGATTACGTGCTCGCAAGTATTATCGTTTAGTAATAATTCAAATCGGAAAGTCAGTTAGAAAGATAAAATCGATCTAATAAGTCACGGTGTTTCTACAGCATTAAAACACTGTAAAAAACATTATCAAACTGATTTTATAAAATTGGAAAATTGAACAGAAAAAACAAGTACCAATATTATTAGAGAAAATGGATAATACAATACAAATGGAATTGAAAGTTTTTAATGCCTGTGTTGAAGAAGTTTACGAAGAATACGGGGGTTATAGTCCTATATATAAATTCTACAAAATGAGAACACTAGGCGATATCGAATACATGAAATACCAGCGTAATTTATTACACTCCGATAAAAACGTTGCATTTACAATATTATACCGGCAATTATGTCAACTATACAAGAGGCAAATACAAACATTAAGACGGATAATGCGTATCGGATATGAAACTAAGGTGTATTATATAAAATTATTAAAACCCAATGATTCGTTTACGAATGTACATTTCTACGATATGGCTTATAAAGATATGTATATTATTGAACAGAACTAATTCATTTATGTTGTAATCACAACACCAACCAGACGACAATGTTCCAATTACACGCGTTATGAAAATGTAAATTAGGTGTCCCCCCTTACACATATATTAAGTGTCCATTTATAGAGAGGTTTACACGATTACGTCTTCCGGGATGGAAAATAAACACACTGTAATATATATTACACACACGGTTAGTTATAGCCTTATCGATGGTATGTAAACGGGCTATCGATTTACACAGGTGGTGTGTACACAGTTTATAAACACTTAGTGAGGGTTATATAGTTCACGAATTTCCGGGATTGTTCGTTATTTAATTTTGTAAAAATATTTATAATTTAAAGCTGAAATATATTAATTAATATAATAAAATAATTAATTAATAATAAATAACAATTTTTTTTTATTTCACCACCAAAGTTAGGTTTATATACGAGACATAAACACAGTTCGGTGTCGGGACGCCGGCATTAATATCTCAACAGTGAGATAAGTTTCGCCACATGTACTTCACTCTGGCCGCTCTGCACATTATAGCGGATGGAGGTAACGATGAGGTGGGGTCCGCGGTATCGGTCCAATGATGGGGTGTAGGGGATGTGAGTGTAACACACCTCGCTAAGCCGAAAAAATAAAAAAATAGAAGAAATTTAAGCGAAGGCTTAGCGGGGTGGACCCAGAAGGGTTTTGCTGGCGCGGGTTCGAGCCTCGGTGGAACCTAAAACTTTTTTACTTTCTTTTTCTTTTTAAATTGTTAATAATTTTCCTAAAATTAATTAATAAATTGTTTACTGCACCAATATAATTAATTTTATAATTAATTTAAAGAAAATTATAAAATTAATTATTTAATAAAAATATTAATTTCCTCCGACTTTATCTCCAAGTTTTACCCTAAATTTATCCCAATCAGTACACTCAAGCTTTGGCATGGTGGCCCGTGCTTTGATTCAATATCATTTTTTAATTTTTCATATCTCCCCATTTCTTCCACTACGGATTCAAACTCTAAATTTGAGATTTTCTTATCGGCCAACGCTTTGGACACTATAACGTCGATGCTATTTTTCTTAGACCTGGCGAGAATGGATATTCTATCATGTTTTCTACATTTTTCTCGAGTTTTCCACCCGACGCCCTAATTACCATACAAAGTATTCCGGATAAAACGGTAATTCCACTCAAAACCCCTGCAAGTGGAACCGTTACAATTGTAGATAGCGTTGCAGCAGTTCCCGCACAACTCATTACAGATAAACTTGCCAGAACCGTACTAGATGCTTCAGCTATATTCGCCGCTCGCTTATATTTTTTAGCGTGTCTTTTTCTATTTCTATGTTCTCTAACTAAAATATCCTGCATAGCGACGATATTATTCAACCTAAAATCTGAACTTCTTTCGTTAATTGTACACAGTGTTGATGGAGTGGTATTGACAATTGGATACCGTGTTGATGGAGTGATATTGACAATTGGAAGCGGTGATTCGTTCATGATTTTCAATATATTAGTATTTACAAAATAAGTTCAATTAACAATGAGACAATAGTGGAAGAACTCTCTAGGTCACCGATTTTCGTAACAAAGTTAATAACACTACCTTGGGAAAGTCTAATTCGATCATAACCGGAGAACGACACCACCGTCGAACTATCTCCAGCGATTTTAGTGACTCCAACTCCCCGTTCTTCCCCATCTACTACAAGATTTATCGCGACCGCGCTCACAGGTTTACCACTACCATTAACCGAGCAGACCGCCATTCGGATAACTTCACATGCAGCTGTCATAGCGTATCCCCCACATTTATTACTCGCTTTGGCACCGAACGAATATTCATAGTGCCCCTCAACCAATGGGCCCCGCTTCTCAGCCCAAACTGTTATGGCACGTTTTAGCGTTTTAATTGTTCGCACTATTCCAGCAAGCGCACTGTTTGAGGTATATGCCTCAGTACGAATCTTATAAGAGGCCTCCTCAAGAGCTTTGGTCGTGGCTATACGATCATGTTTCAGTTTATCGGAAACTTCGGTTATCTTTCCGTCTAGTTCGGTAAGTGCCGCTTCTCTGCTGAAAGAGTCCTCTAAGCGCAACGCATCATAAGCCTCCGTAATGGTCGCCTGGTGACCTTCTAGGGCTTTCTCAACACCCGACCGGGCCTCTTTTTGAAATTCGGTTATTTTCCCGTCTAGTTCAGCAACCGCCGCTTCTCTGATGAGAGAGTCCTCTGAGCGCAACACCTCATAAGCCTTCGCAAGGGCTGCCTGGTGGTCTTCTCGGGCTTTCTCAACACCCAACCGGGCCTCTTTTTGAAATTCGGTTATTTTCCCGTCTAGTTCAGCAACCACCGCTTCTCTGATGAGAGAGTCCTCTGAGCGCAACATCATATAAGCCTCCGTAAGGTCCGCCTGGTGGTCTTCTCGGGCTTTCTCAATATCCGACCTGCTCTCTTTTCGAAATTTGGTTATTTTCCCGTCTAGTTCAGTAAGTGCCGCTTCTCTGTTGAGAGTGTCCTCTGAGCGCAACGCCCCCATAAGCCTCCGCAATGGCCTCCTTGTGGTCTTCTCGGACCCCCTCAACCCCCGACCTGGTCTCTTTCAGAAATTCGGCTATTTTCCCGTCTAGTTCAGTAAGTGTCGCTTCTTTGCTGAGAGAGTCCTCTAAGCGCAACGCATCATAAGCCTCCGCAATGGCCTCCGCAAGGTTCACCTGGTGGTCTTCTCGGACTTTATCAATACCCGACAGGGTCTCTTTTCGAAATTTGGTTATTTTCCCGTCTAGTTCGGCAACCGCCGCTTCTCTGATGAAAGAGTCCTCTGAGCGCAACACCTCATAACCCTCCGTAAGGTCCGCCTGGTGGTCTTCTCGGGCTTTCTCAATACCCGACGTGGCCTCTTTTCGAAATTTGGTTCTTTTTTTGTCTAGTTCGGTAAGTGCAGCATCTCTGATGAGAGAGTCCTCTAAGCGCAACGTATCATAAACCTCCGTAAGGGCCGCCTGGTGGTCTTCTCGGACTTTATCAATATCCGACCTGCTCTCTTTTTGAAATTTGGTTATTTTCCCGTCTAGTTCGGTAAGTGTTGCTTCACCGATGAGAGAGTCCTCTAAGCGCAACGCATCATAAGCCTCCGTAAGGTCCGCCTGGTGGTCTTCTCGGACTTTATCAATCCCCAACCGGGTCTCTTTTCGAAATTTGGTTATTTTTTCACCTAGTTCGTTTAGTTCCTTATGCGTTTCTTCACGACTTTGTGTATTCACAACCAGGGCATATTCTCTAAGTTGTGATAGTAGACTCTTGTGAATCTCGTCCGTGGCCACCGATATAGTTCTATTGATGAAGGCCTTTGGTTTTTGGGTAGTTAAAAAGTCGCCCTCTGTCGGGATGAATCCCCCTTCTGTCGGTTCCAAATTCTTTGAATTTGTCACCCAATCGGAAGAAATACCTGGTCCGTATATACTCATTTTCAATAATGTTGATAATATATATATATAAATTACGAACATGCGTTTAATTCTAAATAATTTTCTTAAAATTAATTAATTTGAAATTTCTAGGACGACCGAAATCGGGTAATCGTTCTTCAACTCTCGCCCTTTATCATCAAGAATAGAAATCTTCAACTCGTGGATGTGTCCCGATTCCAAAACTTTCATCTCGTGGTGTGGGAAGTCTAAGGTCAGGGTCTCACCAAAGAAACAGTCGCTGGCGGGCACGGTTTTCAGTAATGTGCTGGGAGTGCCGTCTACCGTGTTGTACGATGTGTTCACCCGATCCAGGTGCACCCCGAGAGTTTTCGTGGAGGTGAAGTCCACCGGATTATCACCCACGTGAATGCCCATTTTAAACTTCTTAAAACCCTCGTCGTAAGAGGGTGAACGGTTTAATCCTAACATTGAGGCCAACCCCGGGGACATCTGTATTTCTTTATCAACAGACAATGTCGCAAGCCCCGTGGCTTTTGAGATTGAGAGAGTGGCCAAACGAGGAAGACGCGTCGCGATTAAAGCTTGGACATCTCTGGAACCCCAAAGGCCAGGACGTAATACGGTACTTGCTTCCTGAAGGCGTCTAAGCACTTCTGCATTACTACCGGAGCCCCCTGTTGGTGTAGGCTCTGAGGCTCTGATGGCATAGCCCGTTTCAACGTTTTTCCACCCGACCGTGAACGTGATTGATCTAAGGCCTACCCGGCGTTGTCCGCAGCAGTTGTCTATTAATTTTTGAAGTTCACAACTCCCTTTTTGAACATTAGTTATAGTAGCAAACATAATAATATCTTTCAATGGATACCAAAGCATTTAGCTTTAATTCTAATGCAAAGTACGCGGTCGGTGGTAAATACACCCAAAAAGACGTTGTTAACCGCCTTGTACACCCAACCGTAACGGTTAGACCGGACAGTGGTTTGCCACCAATTTCCCTAACATCTTTGAACAATATAGACTGCCCAAGATTACTACGATGGAGGCGGTAAACTGGTGGAAAGCAACACCGATGCAGTTTTGGCAGAACCAAATCAATTTCGCTGTATGGTGCGCAACAGCCGGGTGTGGAGTTTCACATAAAGACCATCTGACATCCAAGAATGTCATGCTCCGAAGTGTCTACAACTTTCACGCGTATTATACTATTAGGAGGATCTCACAGAATAGGTATTTCACTACCTCAACGACAACGCCTGGGATCACATTTCCAACGCATACGACCGTATGGCGTTTGAAAGACTGTGTAACGAATTTAACGTTTCAAAAGACGCGGACTGGAGACAGAAAGCATTTCCTACCAGCACCGGCCTCGGTGACGTTCTCATTCAGGGCCTGTCCGGGAATTGGACGCAGACTGATTTTAGACACGATCACTCCGGTGACCACATCGTCAGTCGGAACGCCGGGAATTTTGACCCCGCGACTATGACTTTCGGGCCAGAAGTGTCTGGAGGTCGGCACTGTGGCGTGTTTTCTTGTAAAATGTTACCTCCGAAACGGGCTCACGTCGATTACATACAGCAGGCTGCTGAGGTTCAGAACGCGTGGGGTACATTTATGTTAGATAAGGGTCTAGGGTTCACGCAGGCCGGGGTTACTCGCGTCAACGACTCCATTCACACGTACGTCTGGGCCATCCTCGGCGCACAGAAGCAAACTCGCAGTTCTATACTGGGCACGGGAACAGCGTTTGATGCACAAAAACAATTCTTGGCACTTGTAGAGGACGCCATCTCAGCTAGGGTGGACCTGGAGAAGGCGATCCAGAATTATCAAGACGTTTTGCAGAATGCCAGCACTCCAGTAGACTATGTATTTGGAATAGGTCTTTATATGGCGCCGAGCAATATGATACTACGAGACGACCCGGTTGACGGTTGCAATAATCAGATCGTAATCGCCACCGCCAATCAAAAAATCGGCCACAACGGTAACGTGAACACGGATATCATCAAGCGCACCCCCAACATGATCGGGTTCAACAGTGTTGAGGTTGTAAGTGGAACCGATTTCATAAAACGCCCAAAACACAAAATGGATACACCTCCCTCAACACAATCGAACCCAGTACCCCCAATTCGTAAATTGGATGCACCACCGAGTTCCCCAAATCCAATCATCAACAATGTTGAAACAGGAGCGGAAACACCAATAGAGATTGGAAGCACAACACACGAGGAGGAGAAATTAGCGCTCGCCGTTGCCCTCGTGGCGATCGGACTATTTACGCTTTGGTTTTAGGAACTCTCTGGCGAAGAATAGTAGGAGACCGGCGATCGCCACGATTAAAGCCCAACCATTCTCGGCGAGCCATCCGACCGTTTTTGATAATATAGATAACAAGAAGGAGAGGAGACCTCCTATCAACCCAGGCAGCGCGGCAGCCACCTTTCCTGCTAATTTAGCCAGGAGACTGGCGAGGGCTTTTAGTGGTTTTTTTTACCCACTCCTTGGCTCCGCCGGATGGCGCGGGTGCTGGTGCGGGTGCTGGTGCGGGTGCTGGTGCGGCAGCAGCATTGACAGCTACAAATAGAGACGATATAAATATAATTAGGGTCGATATAATCATGCTTAAAGCTGCGATGATGGTTACTATCGTGACGCCCTTCTCTCTGAACAGAGTGCGAAGAAGCTCACCGAGTGTCGTGTCCTCATGCAGCACCCTCGAGATTGTTTCGTGGCTCCGACTTAATTGGCCGGAAAGTGCCTCACGGTTAGTCGAGACAACCTCCAAGCGAGCTTCTCTTTCGTCCCGCAACGACCGCAGGAGTTTGTTAATCCGCTCGGTAGATTCTCTATCGTCACGGACTTCCCCAAGTTTTCTTTCTTCTAGCGCGATATGTTCGTCCAGCACCGTGAGTTTGGAGAGGTTATTGACCAGTTCGCCCCGGACCGTTTGCAGAACCTTATCGAGTCCCAGGAGTTCGCGAAGAGGTAATGGTGGGTCATACTTAGTGCCGTTTAATTCGTTGACCGTGGTTTCCACTGTGTTAATAGCGTCGGTGGCTATACGAGGGACCTCGCTGATATCGCTCGTTTCTATAGCGGCGGCCGTCTTCACCAACGTTTCGTCGGTAGACTGTAGGGTTTTTACCATTTGTTGAGGCAGCTGCGACCGATCATCGATCACTCCGAGAGCTCGAGCGAAGAGTACTCCATATCGGTTCAAGGAAGAGGGGGTGAGGAACCGGGTCGGGTTGTTCTTGTACGTCAGCAACTTCCAGCTCTTGCCCCATTTAACCCACAGGTCTCCTCTTTTAGTGCTGCGGAACTCCAACGTGGCATTGATGCCGTGTTTAGACACCTCACTCTCCCACCGTTTCACCCGAGACTCCGTTTCCGTGAGAGGCGCCAGCTCATCCTTGGAGATCCCCGCTGGAATCTCGACACCACCCGCCCATGCCGGAGTTTCGGGTGGGGCCTCCCACATAGGGACACCAGCAGATGAAGTTCCTGGTGCGTCTGGACCAAACAAAGATGCGCCTGGATTAACCAAAGGCTTATTTCGTGGTTCGCCTGGAACAAACAAAGGTGGAATTGGGGGTGCTGGCGTCTCTATGAAGGTCGTTTCGTCATAGTTATCGATGTCATCATCGATGTCATCATCATCGCGGAAATCATCTCTGTCGATTTCATCCATGTCAATATCGTAATCAGCCATATTTATAATTTTCTTAAAATTAATTATGTATTAAAGACAAAACCATACGGGTTTAATATAGTTTCACTAAATTATGTCTTCGAGTCAATTAACGGCTCGCAAACTCAATCCAATACCGCAGACTGCGTGAGCCCTCGGGGCAAAAGGTGTGAGACAGAGTGTCGTTATTACGAACAACCCATCGACGATCGACCAGAACCAACAGCTCTTGGTCCGCTTCCCCAACCTCGGAGCTAACGACGTCATTGTGCCGGGGACTGTTCGCCTCGCTTTCACTATTTCGCTGACGTCGACGGACGAGGACCGAACCGTCGTTCAGAACCTGGGTCGCGCCATAGTCAAGAAGACCATGATAAAGATTTCTGGTAATGAGGTGATGTCGATCGATGACAGCGACGTCTACCATTGTTATCAGGACCTATGGAAGACGGCGCAAGAGCGCGAAAACGCTGTCTATCAGGGTATTGACACCAGCAAAAATACGTAAACCAACGTAACCAAACTTAGAATCGGGGCTACTAACAAGGCAGATAACAACGCGAGTGACAACGCGGTCGCGGGCGCTTACGGCAACCGCTTCTACATCCCGCTCGACTTTGAGTTGCTGGAGAGCCACATGCCCTACTATCAGAGTGCTTTGGCTGACCGCCTCGAATACGAACTAACGTTCAACGACTACGGCCGTGTTCTCATAACCACCGACATGTTATCGACGTATACGATCGATAATGTTTCGCTGGAGTACGACATGGTCACGATGCCCGAACTCGCACGATTGATCAGAACCCAGTACGCCGGGCGCGTTGCCATACTTTACGACCGAGTTCTTCGCCATCGCAAGATGACGAAAGACAAAGGCGACACATTGTGGAATATTAATGTCAACGTACCCGCCCGCTCGATGAAAGGTATACTGGTGTTGTTCGAGGATGCTCGGTTCGCGTTCGGTGCTAGAAAAACCGACAAATTTTATAACCCCAAAATCACGAAGGTAGAGGTGACGATCGAGGGAGTACCCAATCAACTCTACAGCGTGGGTCTTCGCGCGCACCAACAGTGGGACGAAGTAAGAAAGCAGTTTGCTGCCGGCTCTAAGCGCTCTCCGGAGGTTGCAGCAGTTGCCAAAGACCTGCATCTCTCGGCCGTCTCCCTCGCGGAGTTCCTGAATACCAAATACACGTTATGGTTAGACATGCGAGCCAGCGACGACGACCAAATACACGGCAGCGGACGCCAAGTTGAGAACGCTAGTGAGGGTGTGACGATCCAGATAACCAAAGAGGCGGATGGAAATGGGCCATTGAACGTGTACTTATATATAATTACAGACGCACAACTCAACATCGAAGATGGTCAATATGTCTCAGCACTCTACTGATTTAATAAAGAAAATCATCTAACGATTTATTAATTAATAAATTTGAAAAAATTAAGAAAATTAGCAATCAATACCAATTCACGATTGGAGATGCCCACTCTGCCATAATATGTGGGCAGACAGGATGTGGAAAAACGGTTTTCATCATAGACTTGCTCGAGGGCTCCTACCGCGATGCCTTTCGTCACATTGTGATCCTGTGTCCCACTGTGCGGAACAACGATACTTATCAGCGGCGCCCGTGGATATGGACCGACCCTGAGGTATACGTTATTGACCCCGGTGATAGGCTTCACGATTGGCTGCGTGGTTTATACCAAAGATTCCAGGGTGAGCCCACCCTATACGTGATTGACGATTGCTCAGCCAAGGCGGCGATGACCAAAAAGAAGGACATGCTCTCCGAGCTCGCATTTTCTGGCCGCCATGCTAGGCAAAGCGTATGGATATCCACTCAAAAGTACAACGCCGTCCTCAAGGATCTGCGCGAGCAAACGAAATGGGTCGCCCTCTTTCACTGCAAGGACCGAGACTCATTCGATGACTGTCTTCGAGAGAATGACGTTATCCCAACGCGGGAGGAGCGCCTGGAGGTTCGACAGATGCTTTCGGAAACTATGCACGCCAAGCTTTTGCTAAAGACTGATCAACCAACTGCTTACGAAGTTATCAATTAATTTTATAATTAATTAGCAATTACTTAACGCTCGTTAGTAATTGCCGAGTAAATGCTTATCAATACTTAGCAATTACTGAACAATGCTGAACAAATGCTGAACAATGCTGAACAAATGCTTAACAAATGTTGAACAAATGCTGAACAATGGTTAACAATGTTAACAATTTGGTGCTCCGCTGCGAGCTTTGTTGCGAGCATAATGGTGATCATAAGTATCGGGTGGTGGGCTTGGCAATATGTTAAAGTGATGAGACTTGTTAGAATAGTTAAATTAAATTTAAGAAAATTAGCAATAATGAACTGCGACGAACTTCTCGATCAGCTAATGGAAGAAACCTCAAATCCGACTGCCAACATCCTGAAAGATAATGATCCGACAGAGCAATCGGGATCAACTCCAACTCCAACGGCGGTTGGTATTGGGTTGAGTGCAACGACTCCGAATGAAAATGAAAATGCGGCGCGACGAGAGCGGCTAGCTGCGCTGGTTGCTGGGTGACAATCGGAGCATTATCTCTGTAGGCGTCTCTCAGTTTTTCAGGTGGAAAAGATGTCAGATGCGGAGATCGATAAAATGTATGCGCGATACGAATCTAGGTTAGGTGCGGAGATGACAAAAACTCTTGGATCGGCGGTATTATTCATTTGTTTCACAACCGCAGTTAGTATACTTCTCCCTATACCAAACACCGCGGGATTGATTGACGATCTAGAGACTGACCCTTTTATAGGTCACACTCTTAGAACAGCCTGCTGCTCAATTTATCACAAGTTTGGAATGTACTTAGCTCCGCTGACAAACGCGTTGACCACGGGTAAACACTGTCAATTTGGACATATATGCCCACGAACTATAAGCCCTAATATTAATATCATAAATGATGACACAAGACACACCCGCGAGAGTGACGGAACATCAATCTCCAACAGCGTTGGGGATTGCTCCAACCCAATCGGACCCGATTGCAGCACTTCCAACTCCGATTGATCCTCCAACCCAATCGCGATTGGAGTTGGGGGTTGCACGACATAAAAATCCAAAAAGGCAGGCAGCTGGGAGGGTGGCGGCTGCCACCCGAAAAGTTAAACAAGATAAAATACTCGCCGAGCTTCGAGAGGCTAAACAGTCGTTGCAATCGGGGACGGAGACAGCAAAACATCTGAAGACAGAGCAATCGGGTTCAAAAGTGTTGAGTACAAAAACACCCCCAATTCACGAATTGGAAGCACACTCAACACCCAATCGAGGTTGGGCGAATCCGATTGAACCCAAATTCGTGAATTAGAGTTGGGTTGTTGGTGGTGGTCTGGCAGTTGTTGGTGCCCTGTGCGTGTGGAAATACCCCCTATTACACCAATCCTTATCGAAAAAACAACCAGCCAGTGTTCAGAAGAAAGTTACGAAACACCAATCGCGATTGGATGCGCCCCATTTAAACATTGATCGCGACCCCTTTTATATGCAATAATTATAATGGCTGAACAAGACGGTAAAATGTTAGTGAATGCGCTTTATCACGCCGTGGTGATATCGGGTTTCAGTATCGGGTATGCTCGACTATCAAAGATGGCCTTAGGAGGGTCCGCTCCCAAATTGGACTTTACTGCGAGAGACATAGGGCTCGCGACCTTAGATGTAGCGGCCGCAGTTTGGACCCGAGATTATCTAGTTAAAGCTGGAATTCTACCAGTTAATATTTGGAAATAAATGGCTTCAATCGCAGTAATAGTAGGTGGTGCGCTTGTAAACGCATTGGCGTTCAGCGGTAGCAACTTTATATTCTCTAAAATGAGAAGCTCGAACGTGGATGAGGAGCGTAAGCGTCACGATTTAGCTGTAGAACAACTCAATAGCGCAAAGGAAGCGTGGTCGAAAAAACGAACCGCCCATCTGGACTTGGTCAATGAAGAGCTTCGCCGCGAAAATCACGCCGCACAAACTTTTCAGAACGTTGAAGAAGCCAACCGCGAGTACGCGCTGGCACATCCGCAGAAAAGTCTCGCGCCGCTGGATCGCGAGCCCCAACTTTCAGATTTCTATATACCGTCAGAGCCCCAAAAAGACCGCGAGATCGCGTTCATCGTCGTGGGAATGGGTGTGGTGGGTCTCGTCGGCTACTATATTCAATCGAGATTTTAAATTAATTATTTTAAATAATTTTTTTTATAAATATATATATATATATAGAACGATGTCAGTTGACGAACTTTATTTTGCTATGATTGATGTAGGCTACACTGCCCTTAAACACCGCATAGCTGGCGCAGGGGGTATGATTCGTCTGGCCCGAGATTTTCTCGAGACGTGGCGCGAGGATGAAAACACACTTTTCGCAAAGCGGATGTTATATTCCTCCACCAATCCTGGGGGATTGGATTTTCCCAAGTTCCTTCAGAACTTAACCCCCAATCGCGATTGTACTTCCAACAAAGGTTTATTATTATCGACGCAGTTACCGGACGATCTGGCGAGGGCATGTTGGAGATTGTCCGATATATTAGAATACATCACATACGATGAACACGCGCAAACTTAATACCAAACTATCGGTTCGCCTAATGCGCAAGCTAGCGAACACGTACTATAGCCCCCGCGGGTACTGGAAGGGACTCGCGGCCATCAAGAACATCGCGTCGGCGACCAAGGTTTCAGAAAACGCTGTCAAGGAATGGCTCAAGAAGCAGGCCATCTGGCAGATCTATTTACCCGCGCCTCACAATATTCCGCGCCCGAAATTCGACGTGCCGGTACCGAACCAAGTTCACCAAGCAGATCTCCTGTTTCTCCCTCACGATCGCGTCGGTCGCAAGACGTACAAGTACGCACTGACAATCGTTGACGTAGCGAGTCGTTATAAGGGGGCTGAGCCGTTGGCCACCAAAGAGTCTAAGGAGGTGGCAGAGGCTCTCTCCCGAATATATAAGAGGAGTCCTCTCAAATGGCCGAATCTTCTCCAGGTCGATCCCGGCCGCGAATTCATGGGCGCGGTCTCTCATCTATTGTCTAAGTACGACGTTTCTGTCAGACGCGGCCGCGTCAACATCCACCGGGGCCAGGGGATCGTGGAGCGCTTCAATCGAACCCTGGCTGAGAGACTGTTCGGACACCAATACGCCAAAGAACTTGTAGACCCTCATTCGCGATCGACCGAGTGGGTGGCCAGACTGCCCGCCGTGGTCTCCACACTGAACGGAGAGGTGACCAAATTGATAGGTAAGAAGCCTGTAGATGCTATCAAGTTTAAAAGGGTGACGAGCAAGCCCTCTGCCGTCTCGCTCGGGCGACCCGTTGGTTTAGTGGAGCAACGGCTTCCATCGGATATTGACGTCAGGTACCTCTATCAACCGGGAGAGCTCGAGGGTGGCAGCCGCCGCGCGACTGATCCCGTGTGGTCTCTCAATGTATATCATCTAGATCGATCTATTACCAAACCCGATGAGCCCGTGCTCTACTATTTGGATGATGGGCCATCTCGAGGGTTTGTTCGCGAAGAACTTCTTATGGTGCCTTCTGACACCCAGCTACCCCCGGATCGACAGAGTCTTTAGTGTTCTCTCCTTTTTTCAGAGTTCTTTTTTTTATTTTTTACCTATCCTATAGGCTCGGTGTGTAACCCGTCTTCCATCAGTCTCCTCTTGTCGTAGTACACCGATGTCCCCATCTTCTCCTGCTTGTACGTCTTCATCACCCCGTTAATCATTCGGAATCCCCTGTTCTCCGCCATATCCCTACCCCCTTCGAGAGCACTTTTATACCTTCCCCAAGTCAGATCGTTATATCTCTTTGACATCCCCTTGGCCGAGTGCTTAGATTTTCCATCACCACTCACGTAGTAACACTTGCTACACAGAGCGATGGCTCTATCCCCTTCGAATTCCAGCTTGAACAGTCCCGGAGTTCTGTTGCTCCACACGTCCCACGACAACCACTCGGTCTTCTCCTTATTAAACTTTCTCTTCATATTCTTTCTCACCACCGCCGCCAGCGTCTTCTCCGACAGCGCGAAGTACATGCTGTCAGTGTCCATCTGTATCAGTTCGAAATCTCCGCGATCCACGTACTTGTCCAAGAAATCGTAGTAGAACTCCAGCATCCGGAGCTTGGCCAACTGGTAGACCGCTATGCCACACTGAAACGGTCTGTTGATCACCACTCGAGTCTTCCTGCTCGATATCTCGTAAGCCTCCCCAATCTCCTCCAGGTCTTCGAACCACGCCGACCTCAGTGCCCGATCGTCAGTCTTCTCATCCTTCGTATATGTGGTGTTCAGGTGTCTCTCTTGTGCCTCTATCAGCTTGCCACAACACGCGTTGCCAACCAGTTTGAATATCTCCGCCAACACCGCCTTGCTCTTGTCGACGTCCCCCGTCCGTCTAGCAGCGGTGACCTCTTTAACGAACCATTGAAACGGTTTGCCGGGCGTGTAGTCTATCACCCTATGCACCGCCTTGACGATCAGACCGTGCTCCAGATACCACTTTAGCAGCGGGGAGTATATGATCATCTTCTTGGCGGACATTGCCCCCACGAGCTTTCACTGTCCTTCGACTGTTTTCCTCCCGGTCCCGGCCAGGTAGTCCTTCATGTGCTGTGGAACCTCGTTCTCATCGACTTCTCGATTAACGAACAGCGGTGACATTTCCGAGAACTTGTCTCTCAACGTTTCGGGAACCTCTATATCCAACTCCGCAAATCCGAACCACTTTTCACTCCTGACCTTCCTCACGAAACAGTCTATATACGACTGTCTTTCCGGGTCGTCACACGTCCATATCTGCTCCTCACCACACGGCATGTCCTTCGACAGAGTAGATAGGTACAGAGCATTGGCATCGTACCCCAGCACCGCCTTGCACATCTTCTCCTCCCGACTCCCCACCTGACCCCTGATCGTTGACCTTCCAGCCTAGGCGTATCTGGAGAATACTATGGACGGACCACCGACCAATCCCTGCTTCATCATCTCGTAAGTTTCAGACTTCGGTGACCACAGATCGGGCGTGTCCGCCTTCCCATCGATCGACCCACGGAGTAGGTACTGAAGGGAAACACCGGGCAGAGACACAGCATCCTTGAGTATGTCCACGCCTCTTCCCCTGTAGAACTCCGTCATTTTAGTCAGAGCCTCCAGGAACGGTTCTACATCCAAGTCGTTGTAGTGTTGCAACCATTCCTTGAACGTCTTCATCCCCTTTTCTCGGAATACCTTATTACACTCTTTCCACTCGGACAACGACAGTAGGAACTCACCCTTCAACTTCGAGTACCACTCGGGATAGTCTGGCAGCCCCGGATGGTCGAGCTTGTCCGCGCTATCGAACCACTCGTACGGAAAGTGAGACTTTACCGTTTTACAGTCCTACGCCTTAACCCACCGGTCGTACGTGGTACCGGGTCCCAGATACTGGATGATGTCGAGAAATCTAAACTCCGGGGTAAACAGAAACATCGTCGTGCTGGCTCTCTTTCCGACCATCACCTTATTCACGGTGGCCGCCAACTTCTCTACAAAGTACTGCTTGATGAGTTCAGGTCGTACCTGCTACAGTTGAACCCCACCACCGGGACTTGGTCAATCCAAGAGATAATCTTTGCTTGCTGAGACTTCGATAACATATCTATGTCGGCCGGCAGATACTTCTTCCTAACCCCCTCCCTGATTGCCTTGCCTCTCATCTGCAGCTCGGTCACGAACTTCTCGACTAGCGTGTCGGAATCTCGTTCGCATAGGTGTGTGATCCCTTCATGCATCGTATCCCCCAACGACACCGATATAGGAACGTGCTCGACCTCGAAGGTCAGGTCTTTGGTGGGTCGCGTGGTTTTTGACTTGTCGAGATACGCCTCGAAGTCGTAGACTATCTGGTGAGGGTACAGAGTCGTCTCCTCCTCGCGTGGCGATTGCGGATAGTAGGTATTCACCTCATTCAACCACTCACACTCCCACATCACCACCAGTTCGTAACCCACCTTCCTTATCTTGGCGTCTTGAATTTTCGTCCTCTTGTACAGCGATCTCGCGTTACCTCTCATGCAATGCCTCAGACGCCCGTGCCAGTAGCATCCATGAAACTGAAACACGGTCTCGGTCTCGTGACAGTAACCGTCGACCGGATCACCGGCCACCCACCTCTCACCACCCGTGACCGCAGTCGGCGTGATGTATGTGCTTTCCCACCCTCTCCTCTTCTCTGCTCAACTATTGAATCGACCTCACACTCGCTGACCCCTTGGGATAGAACGCCTTCTCGTAGGCCGACTGCGGTCGCTCTACCCTCTTACTTGGACATGTCACCATGGTCTCCCCACCCATGCAGGTGGTCGCGTGCCTGTGCATGTTACACGACATTGTGAACCGTTGTTGACATCCGGTGCACCCGTACTCGTTCGTCATCTTGCGGAGGTTCGTTATGAGGAAAGAGTGACCTCCAAACATTCCTATCGTCATTGTCTTCCCCCCAACCACGTCGTAATTTGCTGGAACCTTCATGGGAGTACCACAGGCTGGACCTTCCAAATAGACTCCATCGGCGGTGGGCTCGTAAACGCGAATACCCAGCTTGAAATGCTCTTCGACCTTCTTAATATCGTCCAGGGGGATTCCCTGGCTACCCGGTCCGTTATTATGCCCGAGGTATTCGCGAGCTAGAGCTCGTGCCTTCTCACAACAGCGGTCTGGTCTCCCTCCACGTTGGATGGCTATGCACCTAAACAGACACAAGTAGTCATCGTACGTGTCGACAGAATACATTCCCTTTTTTTGTCTTAACCAGTCTGGGAGTTTTCCCGCTCCCATGAGAAGTTGTTGCGCGTCGATAATCATCTTCACCTCGACCGATATCCAACGAACGAAGGTCCATTTTGTGTTTGGTCTATCGACTGTGTCGATGTCCATTCGACCTTTCTCTCTATCGGATATCCAACTCTCGGCTTTGGCGATCTCGTTTATCCACGGACTGCCCTTTGATTGTTTGTGATAGATCATAGCAGCGTCGGTCTCTATGTTCCTAATACGATACGAGCACGAATACCTCAGATAACATGCCGTGGTCATCTCTGGGCGAATTTTATT
Source organism: Conchocele bisecta (assembly GCA_029237695.1). NCBI lineage: Eukaryota > Metazoa > Mollusca > Bivalvia > Lucinida > Thyasiridae > Conchocele > Conchocele bisecta. Next base: position 26,150,132 of record CM055266.1, read on the forward strand.
CATTATGCGATTAGCGATCTCCCCGTCTACCCCCCTCTCGAAAGTCCATACTATCTTCCTCCTACCCCTATCAACAGTTTCCCTAACTTCGGCTTCTTCGGCGAGAATCCTGGGACCCTCCTCCACCAAAGCTCTGGCGATATCTCTCCTCTTCTTGGGAGGTCTCCCCACCAACCCTTGATAAATCTTATTGTAGTACGCCTTGTATAGGGGTTTTCTACGTGCGCTGTGATCTTCTTTTACACGCTGGTAAGCGGTGGCGCGCAGACTGGCCGTCGTCTTGTTCTCCAATTTCTCGGAGCGTTTTTCGGGGTCGGCGGGTAGCCGTCCGGTCGAAACCGCACGCCGTAGCCTCTCCTCGTAGACGACGGCTCGCGCGTCACTTATCTTATCTGCTATGTCTTTCTTGACTCTCAAATCTCTTAGGGAAATTCCCCAACTCTTAGCTTGCTCTCTCATTTGCTTTATGGTAGGCATTATACTGAGCTTGCTTATTTATTTTACCAATATATTTTTATCTTCAATAGGGTGTAAGTTTATATTTTATTTGTACTAATGTATGACAGATTGTTGTAATATACTTAGTATAACTTATGGATAACTTGTCTTTAATAGGGTGTCAGTTTATATTTGTGACAGTTTGCTGTAATATACTGAGTATAACTTATGGATTTCTTATCTTTAATAGGGTGTCAGTTGTTATTTTATTCGTAATAAAAGAATGACAGATTGTTGTATATATATACTGAGTATAACATAGGGATTTTTATCCCTAATAGGGTGTATCTTCTCATGTCATAAATATATGGTCTCGCGGTAGTAGTATATAAGAGTCACAAATGATACCATCATGCTGTGGAAGGTGCCGCGCGTAGCCGGTGCCTTCCAGAGCTGATGGTATCATTGTGACTCTTATATACTACTAGTATGTATATATATACGTAGCCAAAAAAGAAACGATACATATTTTGAAAGCATAAATTATCAATGTCGAGATTAAATGAAAATGAGCGACTTCGAGCGATTGGAATGTTGGAATCTGGTCGGCGTCACGTTGATGTCGTCGCTCAATTTGGAATGTACAATAACACGTCAGGCAGGACGATACAGAACACGTGGATCAGTTGATGATTGCCCCCGTTCATGCAAGTCACGCGTGACTACACGTGCTCAGAACCGTCACATAAGGATATTCCACCTACGTAATCGTTTTCTTTCGGCTCCATCAACTGCCGCTGGTACGCCTGTTCGAACCAACAACCGGATTAGTCCGCAAACTGTCCGGCGAAGACTCGCTGAGCACGGTATTAAACCCGTATGTCCGTACAAAGGATCGAAACTTACGCCACGTCATCGACGTGATAGGACACAGTGGGCACGTCAACACATGCGATGGACTCGGAATCAATGGAATAAGGTGTTATTCAGTGACGAATCCAGATTTCTTTTGGAACGTACGGACGGACGTGATTTGGGTTTACAGGATACGCAGAGAACGCTTCGCTTACGTGTGCGTACGTCACGTGGACCGGTATGGAGGCGGCAGCGTCATGGTACGTGGTGCCATCAGGAGCTACACTGGCCACATACCCGAAAAGCCCCATTTATCTATATTTTCCGCAAATGGCGCTAAAGGTTGACAGACATGCGGAATTATATTCAAAATTCGCATGTACTCTGAAAATGTTGTCAACTTTTGACTGTATTTATGAAAAATATTGTAAATTTTGTAAACGTATTTACGCAGATGTGTGAAAGTACACAATGAGAAGGCGTATCTCATATGTATCCTAGACAGCCGTATGGCGCTCACGCCCGCTCACTCCCATTACTCGCCCTATTGCATAATAAACACACACATATACATGTCAGATTATTAAAAATCAAAGTAAGCAAAGATTTAGAGACATGATACAGTGGAACCTCTCTAAACCGAACATTAAGATAGCGTCTGTGATCTTATTTTTGATGGGTTTCTTCAGTGGAACATCTCTCTAATTTTATCTTTGACCAGTGTAGGTCCTGATCAGTTACCACATGCATACAGTCTGGTGACATTTCTCAGTACTGGCTGCAGCCATACGTACAACATGTTAAAGGTACATGCCCACTCAGTAGGCACAAAGTGTTCTTTATAGGAAGTAAATAAGTGTATAATTGTGTCACTATTCCACCAGTTCTAAAAATTACGTGTGCCCAATATACAGATATAATCAATCAGTAATATTTATTTTACTGATAGTGACTCGCGGTAATATCAGGCTATTTTCATATGCAAATGAGGCATTCTATTTTTTATTATTTTTACTAATTAAATGCGTCACTTGAAAAAATAATATGTTCGACAGATTATAAAGTATGATCATTGCACATCAAAAAATAAGTACAGAGAATAAATAGTATGTCCGTTAACATTTTAAGGAAAAACGGTTATCGCCTCTGACATCAGTGTGAACATATTTGTCGGGTATAAAATGTATACTAATGCCAATCAATACGTGGGGTACTGGTGAACGAATGTTTAGTTTGCCAGAAAATGTCTCAGATGATGTCTTACACGAAGGCGTAGCTCAAGGTTCTGGAAATATATTGACACAGATGCAAAACGTAAAACATGATGTTGGCAATTAAGGACCCGTTCTATACCTGATCATCGTTCGATTCAATGATAATTGATAATTCGTAACTGTGATGAAATATATGTATAACATATATGTGAACATTACCTCGTTACTGTATCCTATACGGCACATGGACTGTACAACTCGGCCATCTTTGTGTCTTCAAGCCATCAGCAACGTTAAGCAAGTGACGTTTAACAAAACAACGGAAAATGTGAAGTAGAAAATATGCTATAATGTAGCAAACTATATGTATATCAAGGTGTATGATCACGTGGTACTAACAACAACAACACATACAGAAACCTCCAGAATACACCTGATTCAAAGTACGTATTCTTTTATATTGTCCTTATTATGTAACGGATTTTGATGTCTTCTTAAAGGTACATGCCCACGCAGCAGGTTACACTGTACTACAACTTTTCATTTTCTGTCATATGAGCCATTTGTCTACCCACTAACGAGTTATTTTTAATTACGGCGCGTGTTAATTGGTGTTAAATCGAATTTTATATGCCGCGACCAGAAAGGGTATTTTCCGACCTCGTGCTATTTTTACCAATACGCGTCACGTGACACGGTCAATCATATCACATTTTTGACATGCGCAGTGAAGTATCGGAAGTTGAGAAGAACAATCTCTGTTCGAATCCAAATCTAAATCTCCACGTAACTCTTTCCATTTGGTGATCTGGTCGCCAATATTAACCACTCTCTCTCTGTACTGCCTGTCCCTCAGACATTTCGCCTTTTTTTTTGGCCGACGCCGTTTCATACAATTTCCGTCCTGGACGTTTCGACATGTTGATATTCTTGTTTACATATTGGGAAGCCTACTGGCGCGCGTAGTATACTGCGCATGCGCACCGCAAGCCGTGATGTGAAAGTCGTCGTCCCCGCACATTATCAAAATAGACTGTTACCGCCGCGCGTCGCTAACAGTAAATTGATAATTAATAAATGGTTATATTAGTATAGCGGGCACTCGTAATTTTTAGAACTGGTGGAATAGTGACATAAATATACACTTATTTAATTCCTATACAGAACATGTTGTGCCTACTGCGTGGGCATGTACCTTTAAGCTGCCTTTGGTGGTCTTTGTATTTTCGCCCAAACTTCTGTCGTTTTTGCGAAGAATCGATTTCCGTGTCTACCGAAAATGTCATATCTACATAATATACTAATTATATATAATATATACTATGAACTATCTGTCTCCCTATATTTTAACCTACTGAGTGTACATGTACCTTTAAGTATAGCACTAATAATCATTGTCACATATCAGTGATCCCATATACAACTTTAATTAAGTTTTTCATATAGCTTGGTCATTGTAGTATAATACGGTATATCATGTTGCTACATTGAATAGCAGGTAGGTAGGGGTGGACTTATAGAGAATAGCAGGTAGGTCGTAGGGGTGGACTTATAGAGAATAGCAGGTAGGTAGGGGTGGACTTATAGAGAATAGCAGGTAGGTCGTAGGGGTGGACTTATAGAGAATAGCAGGTAGGTAGGGGTGGACTTATAGAGAATAATAGGCTAGTGTCGTGAATGGGAAAAATATCTGCCAAGGTTTAGGAAATGAGATGCCGAGCCCATCTCGTTTCCGTGCTGCGCCAGATATTTTTCCCCATTCACGGCACTAACCTACTATTCTATTTATCCCATCAACACCTCCAAATAGCTTTAACTTGAAATGCAAAAAAATAACCCCAGCCGCATCCTCAAAATCGGAGAATCGACTAGTATGACAACCGCACATACTCATACGCAGTGATTAGGTCGTATTTACAGGATATCAAACACGTTTCACGGCACCGTGGTTCACGGCACATACGCCCTGTATTGACGGGATAAACACATTTACCAGGCTCCACCGTCACCGACACAGGACAGTAATCTATCGCCTATGTATAAGAGCGACAGACAGCCTGACAACAGCGACGCTGTACATACATGTATTTATGGCTGCTCGTTAGGGACATTTCTTCACTTTATTCCTTCGCTCCGATGAGACGAATATTAAAATGTCCTTCCTTCCTTCGCTTCTACGCCGAGTAGATACTAGCATAAAGGTTCTACATTTCCGTCTCGGTGCAGTCTATATATCTTAATGTTCGTCTCTACGTGGCTTGTAGTGTATACTGTTATGTAGATTTGCATTTGTTTGGCTACATTCTTGTAACCAATGTTTTTTGTCATCTTTAGAGCACGAAGAACAACACTGGGGTTGGTTCCATTTTTTAAAAAAAAAATCTACAATTTTTTTGGCCGCCATCTTGGATTTAAAAATGGCCGCCCTGAAATGCTATATTCATTATATATACACTTCTAATACAGGTAGAACATTGATTCTTTTTTTGGTGATAATCATATTTTGACCACACAAAACAAAACCCGTGTTATTTTCATTTTTAACAGGTCCCATGGCGGCCATCATAGATTTAAAAATGGCCGCCCTGAAATCGTATACAATATATTGTAATATTCATATCTACATTTATAATGCAGATATAATGTTGTTGTATTTTCGGCTGTGCCATCTACATACTTCAATTAATAAAACTGGGGTTGGTTCCACTTTTTCTGATAACTGGTATGGCGGACATTTTGTTTTCAAAATGGTCTCTATGTAAATAATATTTCTTGTGTCTTCACTACGTACTGTCTTTAGTAAAGTGTATTTATAGTTAGGTTGTGTTGACTGTTTTGCTACGTTTTGCAAGTTCTCTGTATCATCAAAGAAAACATGAGTTGGTCCTATTGTATTCTAATTTTCAAAATGGCTGCCGTGAAAATCATATATTTCTGATATAATCATCAACAAATCATGTGAACTGATATTTTCACAGACTATGATCATTATTGAAAGTAAAATGTGTATGACTAAAGTTAAATTCAAGTCACTGTTTATGACAAACATATTATATTACAAAATTATTGATACAGTGCTTTCAACCAGTTCCATCACCATCTGAATTAGAGATACATCTTGTTGGTATTCCTGAAAAGCAGTGCTGGCACAATCACACTCAAAGGAATTGCTGACATAAAATATATACCATATACAAACTTGTATGCAGGAAAGTGTCGAAGCAATGTCGAAAAGGCAGTATGTATGTGATTAAATGACTTTTTTCGGCATTAAAACGCCATGTGCACATGTTCAGTATGTGTAGACGATTGCGTAAACTGTCAGATTGATTGCCAAAACACAGTTGGAGAGGTTGTATATCTAATACAGAATTGTATGCAGGAAACTAGAAAAATGGCCACGTTGAAAAGGCAGTATTGTTCTATGATCATTATCATTATTTACGATTACCACATGGTCTTAAGAGATCGCAACTTCTGTGTCAATATAAAAGTGATCAGTGCCTTGATTGCCCAAATTGCGTTTCACTAGTTGACATTTTCATATTATGACTTGACAGAGACATGTAGACCTACACATCTAGGTGTGCCACAAAGGCAAGCCAATAGCTAATACCTTCATACCATTGATTCTCGCAGAAAACTAATATGCTCTGATTGAACATGAATAATGGGCATGTTATTTGGCCAGAAACTGTTTCGTTATGTGTACGGACGGACTTTTCAAGTGAATGAAGATCACTTGTCCATGATATAAATACTCTATTCATGTTGTCACAGATTACAGGATATTTTGCTGCTGCTAACGCGATATGGCCTGTCAATGAAACACGTTTCTGTCAAAACATACTAGTTACTGATACGCTAACCCACGAGTCAGTAACATACATATATTCTAACTTAATTAAGGGTATGAATGCACAGGTACATATAGTATTCGCGAATTTATCTGTCAGTGATCACAAGTTGCAAGAAATTGCAAACTTGACTTGAGAAAGATGCTAGAATTGATTCTGCTAGAAAAAAAAAACGAGTCTAACGGGATAACTCAATTACAGAACGCAATGTCCGCAGAAAATAGTGGCGTTATTGGAATGCGGAGATTGGCTGAAAGGTTTTAAACACATAATTCTGACTCCACTCGAGTCTAAAATGTTGCAAGCCGTGCACAATGGACATCTCGGCATTCAGAAATGTCTTAAATCTGCGCTAGATAGTATGTTCTGGTAAAATTGTATGAATATGCTCAATTGAAGATATAAACTGAAATGCCAAAGAGACAGACTATGATATCACACTATGTATCAGACGACCATCCATGACAAACTGTTGCTATAAACATTTCCACTTCATGAAATGAAAATTAATTTCTGGTAACTGTTAACAAGAACTGTCACACAGCATGAAACCTAAAATGGCCATTGGACAATTGTAAGGGATTTACAGTAAGCATGGTATACCATGTACACATGTGTCAGATGAAGTCTGCAATTTGCCTACCAGGTATTTGCTGGTTTTGCACAATAATGATATTTTTTTAACACATGATCTATGTAGCCAATGTCCAGTAGGTTAGCTGAGCGAACAGTAATCATTGTTAAACACAGTTTCTGAAAAACAAAATATGAATGTACATACATATATTTGGGTACACTGGAATATCGAAACTTCCATAACCGGCACGGAATGGTCACCTGCACAGTTATTGATGGGACAGCGGCTTCTCTCCAGTTTATTGACCACTTGTGAGCAGGTATTGCCAAGAAATGTTTCGATTTGTGAGAAAATTAGATCCAGTCATCAACAGAGCAAGAAACGCTATGATAAAAGCATAGTAGCTTTAAAATTAAAATAGTTAAACATTGGCGACCAAGTTGGACTCCATAAACTTGTTGAGACCAGTTGCAGTCTGCTTGCACAATGCCAGATCTTACATTGTACATACTGCAGATGGTGCATCATATCGCCATAACTCACGCTTTCTCATGACAGCAAGGGGAGGATATGAATATTTACCTATGCAAAGCAATATAGAAGACATTAATATATACATTATTGGATAACATGGATGATTTGCCATATTTTATCTTCTTACTTTAAAGGAAAACACATGTGCTGACCAAGATATCATTTGAAGAAACATAACTATAAGCCACAACAATACGTATTACATGTAAATACGTAATACAACTATACGTAATACATGTAAATCCTTGAAGTGGCATTAAGTGTGGCACACTTATTTCCAGCGGCCATTTTGAAGATAATGGAGTCTCGTCAGTAGTAGTTAGCAATAATCTCGACAGTTTGTGTTCATTGTACTATGAGTATAAGCAGAAGAAGCATACAAAATATCACCACTGTATTAAACATGTGTAATAAATATTAGATTGTCAAGTTTAAATGGCGGCCATTTTAAAAATAAAATGGCCGCCATTTCAAAATATACTGAAATAATTATGCCCATATTTGTTATCTATAATAAATAATAATAAAAAACACAACATACAATGATGTTGACGTTAAATATAATTAATCTCAATGGCGGCCATTTTGAAATTCAAAATGGCGGTCATACGGCTCTTAAGAAATGGAACAAACTTCAGTTTTGCTATATGTTGTATATATATATTGTATATATATATGCTTGCAAGTAAACACACACGTTCCAATCACACTATCATTTGAAAGAACATAACTACAGCCACAGAAATACTAGAATGTGTAACAAATCTTTGATGTGGCGATGTACATAACACACTTAGTTTTGGCGGCCATTTTGAAGATAAAGATTATTCATAGCACAATACCAGTTAGCAATAATCTAAGCAGACTGTGTTCAAAGAAATACGGGTATAGCCAGAAGGAAAATACAAAATATTACCTCGACGTTCAAAAATATACAATAAATACTGGATGTCCATGTTTGAAATGGCGGTCATTTTGAAAACCAAAATAACTGGTGTCTCAAAATGTATTGAACTCATTTTGAAAATAGTTATTGTCCATAATAATGTGTTTGTCGTTGCAAAAACACAACACATTGACCTTGACCTCGAAATATAAATTCCAATGGCGGCCATTTTTAATTTGAAGATGGCGGCCATATCATGGCTTATAGAAAAAAATGGAACCAACCCCAGTTTTGTTGTATGTGGTCTATAGATGAAAAAAAACCTTGGATCACACAATGTAGCAAATAAATTCACAAGACCTAAAATAACGACATAACAGTATACGCTATTGGAGACGACGGCATGTATACACGAAAGAACGAACTTTAATGTTTACGTTCGTCTCGACGCGGTGTAAAAACGCAGGAACAAAATGTAGAGTTCTTAATGGTCGTCTCTACACGGTGCAGAAACCAAGGAAGGGAATTTAGGGTTCGTACTGTTCGCTTCTGTGCCGCAAAAAGAACAAATAGACGAAATGTCCCTATTTAACCACCATACGTCTTCGTAATATTGCACTTTTGCCAGTGCATGGTTTCCTTGGATACGATATTCAATGCGACGCAATTCACAAGAAACCAAATAAGGCTGCACTTTGAGGCGCAAGTCTAACATATGTAGCTGTGACTGGAGAAATGGGCCTTATGGGATTTGTGACCTGTTGTGTAGCTCCTGATCAAATAGCTTACTCCTGTAGCCTAAAAACGATCTACATTGCTTCAAATTAAGTATGACGGGTTTTTCGTTGATCGAATTGCGAACAGTGCAGATCCTGATTTGATTGTGCGGATTTTTATACTCCCTGAAACCTTTTCGGGGGAGCATATAGTTATCGCTTTGTCCGGCATCCGGCATCCGGTGGCCGTTTCACTAAACTTCGTATGACTAAAATGTTGATCATGTTGACAAAAATTATGATAGACTAAATTTCACATTATCAATGTTTTATTGTAAACAATTATTGGATTTACATTTATTGAGCATAGGCTGCGTTTGCAGCCTATGCTCAATACATATAAATCCATCAATTTAAATTTCCAGACGATCCTAAATTTGCACCTACGAACATCTTAGTCGTACGAAGTTTAGTGAAACGGGCTCCGGTGTCTGGCGTTCCGCGTCCGCCGTCCGGCGTCCGCCGTTCGAGTTTTACGTTAAAGTTTTTCAAATTGCTATATCTCTGTGACCGCTTGCGATATCAAATTGAAACTGCATATACACATTGATCATCATCCATATTTTCATTGCATACCCTACCCATGCTGCCCATGAGCCCAATGTCAAGGTCAAATGACTTTAAACTTTGTGTTCAAGTTTTACGAATTCAATTTCAAATTCAATTCAATTGAAATTAACATCCAAATATTTATTGTGATCAATAAACAAAACATTGCGTTAAACCTTTCTAGAATTTATCTCTGTTACCAATTGAGATTCTGATGTGAAACCTCATATACACATTGATCACCATTTATTGTGATTAATAAGCATACTACACCAATACCCAGGGTCAAGGAGTTTGAATTTCAATCCAGGCGTCATCGGGGAGCATTCGTCGGATTTACCGACCATCTAGTTTTTACCTGTTATGTGTTGATACTAATTAATCAACGTTCGCTTGAACGCAGGATACTCGGGCGTACTTTGTACGTTCGAGTCATTAACAATGTGTCATTAATCTTCAGCGCACGGTTAACACGCTAATTTGGTTGTACTGTCACTATACTGGTCACGACGGGAATTCTTCGCCACACTCAACTGTGGCTATGGCTGGAGAGATGGGGCTTCTGTGTTGTACGTGTCGATCCAGATCAGCCTACGCATCCGCATCAGGATATGTACTGTTCGCCATTCAATCAATGACGCATTTATAATGCTTCTAAGAAGCACAGTATATCGTTATCACGTTACAAGAGTGTGTTATTTGATCAGAAATTTGGTCACAAATCCCACAAGCCCCATTTCTCCAGTCACGACCACATCCCCATTATCATTGCTACGTGTATGTTGATTACCTTTTGTTGTATCGCAAAATGTGCACATTCTTTAGTGCTATGAGGGTCATCCATACCTGGTTTGGCCCTCACATACGTCTTTGGCATTTTGTATGTGACAGTTGAATCTGGTTATACCCCTTATGTGAGTATTACGATTATTCGTAATCCTAGTTTAAGGGAAGGGGCCAAGTGACTTGGTGTGGTATGATTTACAGTGAAACCTCTCTAAGCCGGACACCCTGCGGACTTCCCAGGGTGTCCGGTTTAGAGAGGTTTCACTGTAATTTCATAAATATGTATATATATATAGTAACAACGGCTTAGTATTATAGAATGAACAATCCGGACACATACATACATATAATACTCCTTGACAATCTTGTGCTTACCAATTGATTTGCATATGTTGGTAATGCTTTTATACTGGTTGCTAGGCAACCGGATGTGACACGCCAACCTGCCATGGACACGACATAAGATAAATAATATGTGTCGCAACATTCACATGTATTTCTATGCAGGTTTTCTTGCTGTAAACGTCAAGTTTTACCAAATAGTGTTCTTCTCCCTCGTCACCGCCTCCATGACGCTCCACGTATGTAATGATGACATCACGTCTCTATGACGTCCGAGACTACAGTGACGTAATATAATGTGACACCATTGATGAAGTGTCAATATGGCGGTATGCCAATTTTCATTCAGATAATATGCACTATATACCAACTTACTTATTCGTTTTCTACGGTGTTCCGTTTATGCCATCGTAATATCGCTGTCAGGTCATGAATACGATAGCACAATAATGATAGTGCGATTTCACGATGCTACGATAACGCTAGTACGATACTACGATGACGATAGTACGATGACGATGGTACGATACTACGATGCTACGATGACGATAGTAAGATACTACGATGTCGATAGTGCGATGAAGATAGTACGATGCTACGATGACGATAATACGATCTCACGGTGCTACGATGATGATACTACGATGCTGCGATGACGATAGTAAGATACTACGATGACGATATTACTATATAATAAGGTACTATCGTATTCGTAGCATCGTGAGATCGTACTATCGTCATCGTAGCATCTTAGACACCAATAAGTCGTCGGCTACTAAAATGTAGTGAAATATTACGATAATTTTCATGGTCAAGTCCAGTCGTTATTTTGAGCAACTGGAATTGTTCAAACCAAACTGGAGTCTGTTATATCGTTTATCAGGCTAAAGGAGTATGCTATTTGACCAGGAGCTACACTTATCACAAATCTCATAAGCTTCATTTCTCCAGTCACAGTCACATATTAATTTTAGTACCAAAAGTCGGTTTCTCGAATACAAATCTCTATGTGAACATGCATGTATCTGACTCACTGGATTAATTATATACTAGTCCAACTTTCTAACCGGTCACCTCCGTATTATTGCACGACTATTTCACTGAGCCAATGTCTTTTTGAAATAGTTAAAAACAAAGTAAAGGCATTGAATGAATGGTTTTATTAGTACAAACGACGTCTGTAAATGGTTTATTTAGAGCAATTTAATTGGTAGGGGTCAAAACTTAAAGTCACACATTTGACGGTTTTCCTGTATGTCATTACAACCCAATATGGAATGGATATGCCATTCGCTCATGCAGCACATTCATTGACATAAACTATCTGTATACACATGCGAGTTTCTGACTAATCAACCATATGTATGTTAATTGTTCCACTAGCATGCCGCGTACAGTGATACACATTCCAAACAAATGCAATATAAGAAGTCCATCTCGTTGCAATTACACAAACGTATTCTGGAATGACACATGTCTTTCATAAGCATGAATTCTATGGCCAGCAGAGCATGATTCAGAAATGTACGTACATTTAATAATATAACAATGTTACATATTAAACCAATATAAATTAAATCAATACTCCAACTGCTGGTCGTGGAATGCATATTTATGCCACATTGAAAGCTCCGCCGCTATGTGCGTGTTTAGCCTGATGTATTGCGTTTCTTCTACACATAGGTTCGGGTGTCTCGTTTGGGTATCTTGTTATATATTGTCCATATCATTGCGTGCACAATGATAATGACAACAACGAAACATTTATGAAACGGCCACAGAAATGATTTATTCACATGGGTTGTTTATCATATCTGAAAAGATACAATGCAATACACCTTGTCATACAGTGCACATCTTTTGTGTTATTACCGATGTACGGTGGTCTATTATATGTGGTCTCATTGCGGTATATTATCACTATTCTGAATAAAACAAGCTGTACAGCGGCTAACTTCGGACAGGTAGAAAGTAGAAGTATTATATTTTCAGCTCTAGGTTCGATGCCCCAACCAGGATGCAGCAAGTACTGACAATGCGCATTAATACTACTAAGATCAAAACAAAACTATTTTGAGTATAAGATAATATCTGCCCAGTATATGCAGCATGCCAAGGGGTAAAACAATCTCCTTTTCGTTAATTTGTTTATTTTCATGCTTCCGCTGATAACATAAACATGATAAATTGTAATATTTCGAAAATGTGTTTCTGTTAACCATGACATACTGTTTGTATATTTGCGATGTATGCTTTCATTCTGTAGCTGCCCAAAAGCCAATAGTCAAAGTCAAATAACGTCTGCGCTAAAGCTTCTGGCAAAATTTGCGTTAATATAGTATCTGTCAACCCAATTGGCGGCCGGGGTTATCCATTGATGGCAGATGTTCTTTTGTTGCATGTACATACATGCCTGTAAAATGCGGCCATCTTTGATTTATACAAATTATATAATTATATTCCTTTAAACTATGAGAAATAAATAGTTTGCAATGTGTCACCTCGTATGTGTCAGAAATTGTTATAATTTCCCTTCTCGTATTACTGGTACACACATATGTACGTTCTGTTAGTAGATTAACACTGGCCGCCAACGTTTCTCATATATATTTAAACGTTAATTATCTTCGGACATAATGGAATGTGCAGACTATTATGTGTGGTACCGTACATGTGAAATGTTGATAATATATGAGCAATGACATACACAACACAAATATGGGTCATTGTTGTTCCAGGTCGTGTATACCAACAGAAGTCAGCATATATATGCAGTCTTGTCATTGTCTTCACTTCTTACACTCGATTAGGCGAAACCTTGAACAGGCGATACCAAATAAATTTAGTTGCATGCCTATATTGGTCTAAATAGGACAATAATATTGGCTTTTGTTAGGTCACTGCTCATAAAATATTAGTCGCTAAGCATTATGGTACCACTTGGTTATATGTGTACTTATATACTATAACTGTGTGTTGCATTACAGGGAAACTTGATTATCATTATGGCGTAGTCACTCATGGCATTGGTCAGGGTCTTGGACAATAGTTTGTCCCCAGACATAACCTCCTTGGTATATGGCCCGTTTGCAATGCTCTTGCAATGCTGCTTCTGTTGGCGGTATGTTGTCAATTTTTCTTGAACCTTGTGAAAACAATTGCTTCCTTGCACAGTTAACGTTACTCTGCTCAGATGTTCTGCTGTACAAGAGCACCCCGAATCGCTGAATGGTGTTGAAGCCATCAGCAGACATTTGCACAGGGGTATTTGCAAGACTGATCAAAGTATCTGTCAATTGTGGAAGGACTTTCCATACATCCCAACATGATTTCTTCCCATGCCCAGCAAAGAAGGAGACTGTATCACAGCCTGTGAGGCTGTGGAACATTGGCAATGCCTTTGCCTTCTGTGTACCAATATTTGATAATATGGTATGGGAACCAATGTACCTGAATGCTTTCCCAGTACCGAAAGCTACCCACAGCTCTTCAAGATCTAGACGACACAGGATTGACACAGCTAGCACAACAACGTCTGTGTCTGTTGTGCGGATAATGATTTTGGTGTGTCCCTGTTTCACACAATCAGCAATGTGAACCATGATTCGAGAATCGGCCTCCTCGTGGCTGCATGGTTCTAGTTGTGTCTAGTTCGGGATCAGAGCACATCACACTTGTGTCAGCTGTCGTTTCTAAGATATTCTCGTGCTGCACCTCCTTGATTAAATACTCAGCAAGGAAGGAAAACAAGTCAGCTTTGTTACTGTCCACCTGAAGGAAGGACTGCCAGTTCGAGGTAATAGGTGCTGTAGCTGGAACATGTATATGCTCACCTGTATCCAGCTTGTTCCGTGTGGATTTCCTAAGATTGTTTGCAATGTACCTATCCCAAACAATATCCAGTCTCTGTACGTGTTTGATACGTCTCAGGATATATGGAGCGAATACATCTGCTGCATAGTCTTTTTTTAATGTGCTTGGAACACTGGTTCCTCCTTTTCTGGGGGGGGGGGGGGGGGTGAAGTAGCATATGTACAATGGCAGCACCATCAAGTACTTCTGCTTCAACTGTTGGTAACAGTGTATCATCTACCGCAACTCTGTCATGGGTAGTTGATTGTAGGACCATTACCAAGTCAGCCTTTGAGCCAGTCCGCATCTCGCGAATGTTTGTCAATGATTGGGGGTATGCCTGGTTTTCATACTGAAAACAATCAGAAATATTGCTATTATGTGACTGCAGGCAATAAACAATCTGGAACACAAGGCTGTGTTGGCTTTGAGAGATGATGTCTGGTTTTTGGTTTGGGTAAGTGTTTTCTTCGTCGGTGTTTTGAACAATGCAATCTTTTTCTTTGAAATGGTGTCTGTCACCGGTTTTTGACACAACAGTAATCTCTCAGTGACATACCCTTCATACTGTTTGTTGCCAATCTCCTCTACTGTTTGGACCTGTTGCACCACAGATTCATCCATCACTATCTTTGTGTGAACGGCTATGAGCTCTGACCCATGATCAAGAAATGGGTTATCCATTTCTTTCAGAACTTTCACCATCTCATTCACATTGCCTTTGAACTCGTCTTGTATGGATTTGGATTGTTCATGGTGCTTTGGGTCTCCTGTGCGGTGCGTGTTATCAAATGCATTGATAACTCGCGCGATTTCTGATCCTGCGATCATCCATCTCAGGAGACCACTTGGATTTTCTGTTAATCCAACAGCACCACCATCACTCTTTATAAGCAGATACAGCTGCACATGGTTGTTATCCATTGCAATGGAAGAGAACTGATGGATGCTCTTCTGCACTGTGAAGTGCCCTGACATGAACTCATGGTACACAGTGAAATGCCACAGATAATGGACGCACACCAGAACATCATAGCTAACTTTATACTGAACTCTGCAAGAGGGTTAAACTATACTGATATGAAGATATGTAAGTGCGCTTTTACGGCACGGAACATACGGCATTATTATACAATAACTGTACCGCAGTTGAGAAGAGACCTGATGCAGTTTACCTTTTACGACCTGCTTAGTCTCAGACTGGTCTGCGCATATATTGACGTCTGATCATGGCATACATGCCATACTGGCCTTCAATCTAGGTTTTCAATGACGAGGGATCTAGGGCTTTGGGTTATTTACCAGCATTCTGGTGTAACATTCAGTCTGCTCTCCCATCTCCCGCCCCTACCTCCCACCCCTACCCGCTATCTCCCACCTCCTGCCCCGCTCTTCAGTTATAATTACAAGGTGATGTATCACTTTATTTTGATTTGGTAGTTTGGTGTCATCTGAGGGACCATTGCAAAAAGCATATGCAGTATTCACCATTTTAATGAATCAGTGGCGTAGCCATATGGGGTAAATTTGGTTATGTGTGTATTTGTACATTTTTTTTTCTGTGGGAAGTACGTGCAATATATGTTGTAAATTTGTGAAATCAATATTGTTTTGGGGAAGAAACACGGGGAAGGAAGGCTACACACAATCCCCCTCCCCAAACCCCCTCGGCAAGAATCTGGCTATGCCACCATTGTTTAATGTCATTTGCTGGCGAATGAATGTTTAATGTTCCAATGTCTCCCAAATGACACCAGCACCTAGCACATAACATAACGAGGTCATGGGCACCAATTCATTCCGGTAGTGGGGTATTGGACCTGAGTTTGATATTGATTTTGCTCATTCACATGGCAAGTAGTGTTGTTGTTGTTGTTGTTATTGCTGCTGTTCCTAGACTAACATCACACATTACCTTTCTGTGACACCAACCTAGATTGAAAATTCTGATAACTTGAATCAAAATAATTATATTGCGCAATTATATATATATATTGATCTGTGTCATCAGGGTCATGATTTGAAGATGTGTTCATGCAATGCATACAACGGCCATTTTTAACATTGGCGGCCATTTTGAACCACATGATATTTTTCAAAGGTTTCCTTTATTTTATACACAATAAAGTATGTTTTTGTTTAAATTGCCATCAAACGTGTGTCTCTATGGCATCTATAAACAAAGATGTGTTCATGTAATGCATACGGCGGCCTCTTTTTAATATTGGCGGCCATCTTGGACCGTAGGGCATATTTAATTTATGTCCTGGGCTTTTTTATTGTATACATAATAAATGTAACTTGGTAAAAATAACAAATAGCCATCAAATATGTGTCTCTATGTCATCTGTAAGCAGAGATGTGTTCACTTTTATGCATACGGCGGCCATTTTTAATATTGGCGGCCATCTTGAACCACAGGGCATATTTTACTCGTGTCCAGGGCTTTTTTTATTGTATACACAATAAAGTAACTCTGTGCAAAAGTTCATGCTTGTATCACAAAGTGCACACCTCATGTGCTTAGCTCCTCTACTATGTGGTGGCCAGTACCAGTGTAGACCCTGATAATTATGGTGTACGAACGGGGTCAATACTAAACTTACAGGTGCAGCTATAAAATATACAGATGCAGCTGTGAAAAATACAGCTGCACCTGTAAAAATACAGCTGCACCTGTAAAAATACAGTTTAGTTTTGACCCCGTTCGTATGGTATATGGTGTACGAACGGGGTGAAAACTAAACGTACAGGTGCAGCTATAAAAAATATACAGGTGCACCTGTAAATATACAGGTGCACCTGTAAAAAATACAGCTACACCTGTAAAAAATACAGCTGCACCTGCAACAAATAAAGTTTAGTTTTGACCCCGTTCGTACACATGGTCAAAACTAAAGTTACAGGTGCAGCTATAAAAATATACAGGTGCATCTGTATTTTAGCTCATGTGAGCTATTGTTACCGCAATGTGTCCGTCGTCCGTCGTCCGTGAACATTTTCAAACGTCTTCTCCTCGGTAACCATTGGGCCTATAGTCACCAAACTTCATGGTCATGGTCCTTAGGTAGGGGGATTACAAAATTGTTAAAATGACGTAATTACGTAATCCAAGATGGCCGCCGTCTAAAAATAGCACAAACTTTTCAAAAATCTACTTCTCAAGAACCGCCAACCGGATTTAGACAAAACTTGATAGGAATGATCGATGTACAATGCTCTTTCAAAGTTGTTAAAATGGTGACCCGGGATCAAAAATGGGCTTGGCCCTTGTGGTCAAATTTTATTTTTGACCGGATAAGGTCATGACATATATCAAATCCAAGGTATCAACGAGGCGATCACTCTCGTGCAATGTTTGTCGAAATCGGATGGTTACGTCATCCAAGATGGCCGCCGAAAGGTCAAAAGGTCGTTCTTTTATTAGAGATTTCAAAATTCTTCTTCACATGAACCGCTAGGCCCATGGTAGCCAAACTTAAAAGTTATGGTCCATGGATTAAGCCTTTTCAGATTTGTTAAAATGGAGGTCATCGCTAATCCAAGATGGCCGCCGTCTAAAAATAGCATACTTTCTTAAAAAATCTTCTTTTCATGAACCTCTCGCCGGATTTCGACTAAGCTTGGTAGGAATGATCAATGTACAATGCTCTTTCAAAGTTGTTATAATGGTGACCCCGGGGTCAAAAATGGGCGTGGCCCGTGGGGTCAAATTGGGGTCAAATTTTATTTTTCACCGAATATGGTCATGTTTATATCAAATCGAATGTATCAAAGAGGCGATCGATTTGGTACATTTTTTGTCGAAATTGGATGGTCATGTCATCCAAGATGGCCGCCGAAAGGTCAAAAGGTCGTTCTTTTATTGGAGATTTCAAAATTCTTCTTCACACGAACCGCTTGGCCCATGGTGGCCAAACTTCACAGTTATGGTCCATGTGTTAAGCCTTTACCGATTTGTTAAAACGGAGGTCGTCGTTAATCCAAGATGGCCGCCGTCTAAAAATAGCATACATTCTTAAAAAAATATTTTTCTTATGAACCGCCAGCCGGATTTCGATGGAGAATGCTCTTTCAAAGGTGTTAAAATGGTGACACCTGGGTCAAAAATAGGCGTGACCCGTGGGTTCTAATTGGGGTCAAATTGTATTTTTGTCCGAATATGCTCATGTCATGTATCAAATTGAATGTATCGATGGTGCAATATTTGTCTGAATCGGATGATTATGTCATCCAAGATGGCAGACGAAAGGTCAAAAGGTCATCCTTTTATGAGATTTTAAACATAGTCGTCTCATGAACCGATTGGCCAATGGTCAGCAAACTCTACCTGTATGGTCCTTAGGTGAAGCCTTTCCAAAGTTGTTGAAACTAAGTTGGCCTGAAATCCAACATGGCCGCCGTCTAAAAATAGCACAAATTCTTAAAAAATATTTTTCTCATGAACTGCCAGCAGGATTTCGACGAAACTTGGTAAGAATGATCGATGTACAATGCTCTTTCAAAGTTGTTAAAATGGTGACCCCGGGGTCAAAAATGGGCGTGGCCCGTAGGGTCAAATTGGGGTCAAATTTGTGTTCATGGAGTCAGGTGAGCGAATTAGGGCCACCATGGCCCCCTTATTTACAGCTGAACCTGTTAATGTATAGATGCACCTGTAAATGTACAGCTACAGCTGTAAATGTATAGCTGCAGCTGTACAGGTGCAGCTGTATTTTTTACAGTTATAGCTGCAGGTATAAAATAAAGCTTCAGATATACATTTACTGCTGCAGCTGTACATTTTACAGGTGCAGCTATACATTTACAGGTGCAGCTGTAAAAAATGCAGGTGTACCTGTATATTTTTATTGCTGCACCTGTAAGTTTAGTTTTGACCCCGTTCGTGCACCATAGATAATCACGCCATGAGATGTTATAAATAGAGAATAGTAGGTTAGTGCCGTGAATGGGAAAACATATCTGGCGAGGCTTAGGAAACTGGATGGGCGAGCCTATCCGGTTTCCGTGCCGAGCCAGATATTTTTTATCATTCACGGCACCAACCTACTATTCTATTTATCCCGTTAACATTCTAAAACAGCATTTAAATCAACTTAATTTAGCCTTCAAAAGTGAGATAAGTTAGAACCGAATTACGTCAAACACTCATTGGCGCACAGAACATAGTTCGATAAAGTATGGTTGTAAAATGCCTTAATCAACAGCCATGACAGTAAATAGATCAATAATTGTTTTAGACTTTAGGAACTTTACACATCGAAATATTTCACGAATACTCTTAAACTGTTACAACGATTTTGTTTCTGTTCTTTTCACCGTTCGTGAATCATGCCATTCCTGGAAGTGGAAATGAAAAAAACAACAAGAAAACAGCTTTACGATTTAATCCTATTTAGAATGGCGACCATCCATCCCGAATTAACCATTACAGCGAGTACTTCATGCAGAATTCACCAGACCCATCCATTTACATTTGGGGCGGATTTAGACATAGCACTACAGTATGGCTTTACTACCGTTACAGCCATAGACCTCAAAGATACCTACTGTAGCGACTTGATTTCAAGATTTGAAATATGTCGATTATTGTCTAAATACGCACCTAATGGTGCTAAACCAGCAGTGCAAAACCAGAAATTATATTAAATAGCCTGTATGAGTTACAATGGGTGACTTGCCTATTAAAATAAAGTGTTTATCGCTCCTTTTGTCCGACTACATAAAGTGTACAAAGTTTACAACGCTACGGTCGCCATTTTGCCGAAGAATTTCCAGCAGATTAAATTAATTTCCGTAGTTCTGTTTTTAGTCCGGCGGCCAAAGGCCGATTTTGGCGCTTAACCTTGTTTTGAATAACTTAAGTTTTTTATTACTGATTTTGCCTATGTAGACTTTCTAGTTTTATAATCCGATTGATGACAATCTGTTACCCTTGAGCATTTGGAGAAATCTGCATACATTCAAGATGGCTGCCACCAAGATATTGACGTGCTGACACAAATGGGCAACTTTAAAATTTAATTCCTTAACTGCATATAGAAAAAATCCAAGATGACCGCCAAATGTGACTATTTTACATACTTTCACTAATTTTTCATATCAAAGAATATATGTTTTTTAATTATGTGTTTAAAACAATGAATGTGTGTTTTTTTTTAACTTTGATGTGAAATTATCAGGCATGGGAGTGGAACACTATCCCCAATCCTGAACATTTATTTGAGCAGCGGATTGCGCTGCGATTTGCTAGGGGTGTCTGGGGGTATGCCCCCCCCCCCCCCCATAAATTTTGTTCAATTCTAGATGCTCTGTGCTTCATTCTGAGGTATATTTAGTATTAAATAGATCACATTTTCCCCTGAAAAATATGCTATAATTAGGAAAAATTGGCAACATAATCCATTTCAATTTAAAATAATACTTGCAACAAGAAGTCAGTACATGTATAACAGGGATTCCGCTGGGGAAAATAAAAGAATCGCCACTTAAAAAAACAAAAATTACAAGATTCACAAAAGTGGTCCCTGGGATCTCAAATCCGGATTTCAGGATTAATCCGGAAATTTCCCATGCCTGAATTATATACTAATCTATATAACACATGTCCAAGATGGCAGCCATATATGAATATATTACAATGTACTTGCAACCGTATCTTGAAATAAGAAACACTATATTCTTGCAATCATATCAGAGCAAATTTGCATACCAATATTGTATTTAGGTATATAATTATTCCAATACATTGGGTATGTATTTAGACACATGTTTCAATAGCATTAGTCCAAGGTGACCTTGTTTTGTCTTGTATTGCCATTTCATAGCAGGATTCATACTCCTATTGTTGGCAGGGAGATATATATTGTACTTTACAATATACTTCAAGGACTTCCTAATTTGTAAAAATACCAGATGCCTTCGTTTATATCATTGGCTCCAACAACTCAAATGCTCAATGTGATTTACTGTGCAACATCGCATGACATGGCTCCTCTAGGTAGCGTCATTAACAAATTGAGTGTCTGAATATAGCAATTGAACAAGTACAAATGGATGATACGTCTATATATTTCTGTCACAATCGGTGACTACGTACAATAACATAGTTCAGCCATCCTGTAGCTTATTCCAGTTTCTGGCTACCATTACGTGCCTTCAACCTACTTAGTACAACCACTTAGGACTCCCGCTGATATTATTGGCCACATGTTTTCTTTCTGTGAAAGTAGTCAGTTTCCACAAAGCGGCTGTATGCACATGATGGTAGATGTACAACACTTTAATATCACGTATTACTTTGTAAGCTGCAAGAAATTGATGTGTTTTCAGACCACTATCGCCGATGTAGAGCAACATATTTATATATTGTTTCAAAGATAAGCAATACAAATACTTTATTTTTGTCGAATTATTGTGTAGTTATATGCCATTAAATTATTTTTACTTATTTAAACATATGACAGAATTCAGCACCTGTGATTGCATAATATATGTAAAAACTAAGACATGACGCCGTCAGTATACATAAATGTGGATCAAAGAAAACAATCTTAATCACAAATATAATAATTCCCGAGAAGAACATGGAGATGCTATATATTAAATACCACAGGGAGGACACAACTAATACAAATGTAATTGATATTATATGACAGACAATCTAGTTGTGCCACTACTAAATACTCACGGTAACAACAAATAGTATAGTACCTGCAGACAGCAATACACATGGTACACAACCATATAAAGAACATGACAATATTCAAGGTACCATAATATGGATATGAGGCATACAGTATTCACGCAATTTAATAGACTAATATGAAAATGCTGAACAATATAACTGTCTAAATTGTTTGTGTCATCATAATTATATCATTATTTTCTTATAGTTATATTTACAATATTAGCTTTCAATTACGGAAACCGATATAGTTTGTGTAATTAATGTCTTTTTTGTACAGTATACATGTATTCATCATTTTTTATTCATCATTGCCTTGTATAATACTGTCCTTTTCACGTATGATGGAGAGGTTTGCGGGAGAAATTATATGGTGGCTAATCAGGTTTTGACAATACCAAAGCGGCATCCTTGTTGTCATGTCTTCGTGTACTGCACTTCAATATGATTGTTTTTTTTTGTCTCGCCCGCGAAAGCGGAAAGCGAGACTAAGGTTTTGCTTTTCAGGAGTCGTCGTCGTCGGCGGCGACGTCGTCGTCATCATTCAATGTTAAGTTTTCGTGTTACTGTCATACTTCAACACCTTATCAGCTACAGTCATCAAACTTTATACATACCTTTACTATGATATGTACATGAAAATAGGACTATTATCGGGGCCCCAGGGTCAAGGTAAATGCACCAGGGTCAAGGTCAATGCGGAACAAGGCGAGACGTTTGATTCCGTGGAATTCTTGTTTTATGTTGGGACTGTTGGGTAATAGTTGTTGTCCATGTATACTGCATCTCTAGAGCCTCCATTATCCATATATTGACCTCCTTTGAATGTAATATTTTAATCATTACACGATATGATTGCCATTGCGAGGTAATTTATCTTTGTATATACGTATCTAATATTGCAGATATATTTACTTATAATCCTAGTAATTATATGCAATTTGTTCAATATAAGGCAACATTATTTTTATATTTGGCGGCCATCTATGATTTCTGCTATTGGTAGTTATCTAATTGTATTCCTAAGTTAGTAAAACGTTCATAGTATACATAACTTCAGTACTTTTATTCCAATTTACTACGATATGACTTCCATGTGCAATTACATACTTAATTATTATTCTCTGTGATGATCATCATGGGATAATTTCTGTATACATGGCGGCCATCTTGGAATTTCGCTCTTCACAAATGTGTCTAGTTTAATCAAATTTACTGTAAGCGTTTATCATGTCAATATATCCAAGATTAATATACATGTTGTTTTCATATGGAGTGTACGTGGGAGCAGTCATATGCAAACTATCATGTTACGTTTGGCGGCCATGTTTGATTTTCACCGTTTAACAGTGAATTGAAATTTAATGTTGATCACTTATCTCGATAAGTCAAGTAAATCCACTTTATGCTGTTAATGTATGCTAATACCTCATGTGGAAACAACTATAATACACACTATAACTGTTTGGCAGCCATTTTGGATTTATGCAAATTTCTCAAAACGATCAAAGATGACATACATGTAGTGCCATCAGTCGGATTCTTAATGTTGATGATCTGGGCAATCAAAATCGCCAATAAAAAAACTATTTTATTCAAAATAAAGTTAAGCTCCTGCATGGAACGTGCCATACACTTGGCTGCCAGACTATCTGACATCTGAGCGGGAAACCCCCACATATGTCAATCGATTTCATTGGTTGGTTACTTTGCAGATTTCCGATATTGTACCTCGGAAAGAAAATGGCGACGGTGATAAACTGAAAGGGTTATGCACGCTGTTTTACAAAGAAATGTTGAGAAATAACTAGTAAGGAAAGTAGTTGCATATAAATTATGAATGAAATTTGGTGTATTAATATTATTTAAACGTATTGTCAAGATTATTTCGGTATCGTAGAGTTCACGATGTGTCAAAATTATGCGCGTATTCGTATGATCGAATATTTGAGTTTAGATTTCGCTATGTGACCCAATGGGATGGAAGCCAGTCTCTATAGCAAGGTAAATAATACATGATAAAAGTCAGATAATGAAAAATAGAAGTTAAACATGATATAGAGACATGGCATGTTAGTCTAGGGCGGATTGCGATCTATCCAGAATAAAAATCAACAACACAAACACCATTTTGTTTCGTTTATTCCTTAACTGACTGGAATCACTGGGAGCAGCCAGTTTTATTTTAAATGACGTAGTAGACTTATTGACGCAAACATTATTTAAGTATGTCGTCAGTCATGTCTGAATGACGCACGAAATGGGTAGAGAGCAAACGCAATTGAAAATTGAGGGTCGTAATGGAAATTGATTTGACATTCAGAAAATGGCATGAACTTAATTTTATTTTCTGGCGATATCGTTTTTATTTGCCAAATTTAACCCTCACACTGTAAACAGTTCCATTTCCATCGGACTATTCAGTCAACTCGAGAAGTAGCTATACTGGAAAAAGTAGTCACCAACACGAATGACGCGTATGAATTGTGATTAGGTCGTATTGACAGGATATCAAATATGTTTCACGGCACCTTGTTTCACGGCACATAGGCACTGCGTTGACGGGATAAAGCTTCTTCGTCCGCATTCTACCGACCAATTATCATCCGCACTGTAGTACGGCTTCCGATCGGAAAATATCGATGTCACGCGGCGGCTTCGTGTCGCGACAATTGTACGGCTGCTGATCAGTAAGCATTCGGTACGACGGTAGCAGCTATTTGATCCTGAAAAGGCGGGTGGCTGGGATTTGACCTCTACTAACGTTTGTTTGAGGGTAAATGAAAAACAATTATTTGTTCAATAAATGTAAATCCAACAATTGTTTACAAGAAAACACTGTTAATGTGAATTTTACAGACTATCATAACTTCGCACTTACGAACATTTTAGTCGTACGAAGATTAGTGAAACGGCCCCAGCTTAGCAGGTTGGTCAGAGGAGATGATACTCGTCTGTTTGGGAAGTACAGGGGCGGATCTAGAGGGCTATTTCCAGCATCTTATCTGTGGCGATATCGAGTAAATACGAGTAAATACAGTCTAAATGCTAATAGAAAGTATCAGGTCTCTACGTGTAGAATGTGACATGTTTAAATGGCATTTGCCGATTTATCTCGTTATGGCTTGTACCGCCTGTTATGGTGTGGAGTTTCTGTAAGAAATTGCATAAAATGATATGGTGTTGTGCGAAAACACGCTACGGTTTGCACAGGTGCGACAAAATAGATACGGTGTATCGCACATTTTTCTTCAGAGCAAGCTGGCATAAGGTGCGTTGATTACAGCATCATTGACCGTCAGTTGCTCGTGTTCTCGTATTATAATTAAAAAACAAGGTCAAGTGTCCAATCATGAAGACAGTCCTTAAGCCGCTGCTGCAACTATTGTTTTCTTTCTATTCTGCAACGCCTCCTTTCGGGGATTATGTGCAGGATCATATTATATTATATACATATGCGTAATTAGTCGGTAGCGTTATTGTACCATTTACAGCTGGGTGGAGTGAAGCAGTGTGGATAAAGTGTAGTGCATACTGACACAACGCACATCACTCCGGAACAACACTCGCACCATTCCGTAAATCGAGAATAATGTCTCGGGCGCCAAATGGTAGACCATTCTAGTTCGTCAGCTTTATCATGTTTATGATTACTGGTTCCAACTGACAGGATACCGGATACAGGAAACTACGCAACAAACCGGTAAATCTGCCCCCAGATCTAGCCATACCAGTTACAACAAGCAAGTAAGCCTGCAACCAATGCATTGACAGACATTTTGGTATAAACACATTTTATTAAATTATAATTTACAGCACTTTTAGGTATACAAGCAGTGTAATAGGATTGGAACGAACTAGTGCTATCTTATATAGTTCCTCTCATTGAACAAGGTAATTAGTCTCTCAATCTGACATAACCATTACAAATCTAAAGCAAACAGCGCAATGGTATCACGTGTCAGCATGATGCCCCCTTTGATGTAACAATGGCAAATACAATCGTGTATTATTATGTTTACGGATGTTTTCGTATATAGAAAAGGGGTTTGAGCTAGATTTTAGCTAAACAAAAAACAACAACAAACTAGAGCAGCTGAAGCTGCATCAACGGTTTGAGGCTTGATGTACTGACAAACGTACACTGGCAAAGTGATTAGAAGACATTGCCAATGACGAAAACATATGAAACTGAAAAAAAATTGATGCAATTCCAATGAAATTGAAAAAATAAAGTTTTGTATTTTCAGAATCGCTTGACTATCCTAAGCATTTTTCATTATATAACGTTCTACGAAATGTGTACCGTTAACCCCCTAGTCTGACATTGAAGTTGAGACGATTCTAAAGCACTCACAGCATGTCAGTTCGTATATAAAACCAGTGTCTGATACAGCCCACCATACCTGTCTGGCCTCCACCTCGAAGTTTGTCAGCTGTACACACTGTTCTAGGCGGCTAAGTTTATATGCTCGTTCTCAAACTTCAAATGCATGTAGCTCGCGCATTTGAGCAGATAGCTAAAAACT
The DNA here is from genome assembly GCA_029237695.1 of Conchocele bisecta. NCBI lineage: Eukaryota > Metazoa > Mollusca > Bivalvia > Lucinida > Thyasiridae > Conchocele > Conchocele bisecta. The sequence goes on from CM055266.1 coordinate 26,177,014, forward strand.
ACCAGCGAATTGGAGATAGAGAATTTTATTGGCTTTTTAATGCAAAAAAAATATTTGAAATCGGTTGAATAATAAGGAAGTTATGACCATTTCAATTTTTTTTAAAAACTTCAAATGCCTACAACTCTCTCATTTGGGCAGATAGCCAAAAACTACCAGCGAAACGGAGATAGAGAATTTTGTTGGCTTTTTAATGGAAAAAAAATATTTGAAATCGGTTAGATAATAACAAAGTTATGAACATTTCAAATTTGAAAAATTGAAAAAAAAACGTCCAAGTTTGAAAGGCAATAGAATCGGAACTCTTCAAGCTATAGCTCTGAAAAGTATCATCTTTTGTGCGGATGAATGTCCCGCGTCACGCTGTCAAAAAATTATGTTGCTGAGATTACTGTACAAATTGGAAACTGTTTTCGAAGACCACCCGTTAAAATAAAAAAGAAAATCCGAAATTGTTGATTTTTTTCATTTTTCTCAACTTCACATGTCAATAGCTCTCTCATTTGAGCAGATAGCCAATAACGACCGGGCAAACGAAGATAGAGATTTCTCGCAGCTTTCGAATACAAAAAAAGAAATTTTTGAAATCGGTTGAAAAATGTGGAAGTTATAGGACATTATATGATATATGACGTCACTTCCGGTTTCGTGGAAAGTGACGTCATGAGAATTCTGAAAATTGCGTTATTCTCGTCTCACAGTTGATACAAATCGGCATACAAAATTTGAAGTCGATCCGACAAGCGGTTTGGGCTGTAGTCCCGACGGCTGAATAAAAAGAAAAAAGAAACCAACGAAAACAAAAGGTTTGAGGAATCAAATTCCTCAAACCTAAAAATAATATAAATATATGCATTTGCTACAGGAGGGTCCACGTCGTCTCATTGGATCGTGAAACAATGATTTATGAAACGCACATCAAACATATCAATGCATATAGACGTAATTCACAAAAATCACTTACTGCGGATGATATATATTTGCACAGCGTAAAATACGTCATTTTCGTGGGATAAGTCATTATTTCCAAACATTAAGATGTCTAAGGTGCCATTTATCAATAATTGAAAACTAACATCGGGTAATTGTGTAATGGTTAGAAATAAAGTTGCTCTTATATCATGATAGTGTGAACTGTTAAGGAGGTAATGTTGTACATTTCATATACGACCACAAAGACAGATTGGGGAATCTGAAATGTGTTTTTCTGGTTGAGATCATAATTAACAGAGCTACACTTTTCTTATCCCATGGTAGTAGTGTTTTGGCACTATCTTCGAACAAAGATTTCAAACTAAAATAATTCGATTCGATTCGGATTATATTTAAGGGTGGGAATTGGATCCAACACTTTCCAAACCGGGGATATATAGCACAGTAAAGAAGCAGGTCGATGATCGTCGGTCTGGTTTATGTTTCCGCATTTTAATAAATGTTGCATTTATGCAGGCTCCAAAAATGTGCGCCAAACATAGGAGAATCTATGCAGGTATGGTAACCTATAATTTGAGGCCTCCTATAGCACCCATCAGCTTATCGGAGTGTGATATAGTATGGCTGGTTAGCGATTAGCGAACCAATTTATACCCTGATCAATACAACGGCATAGCTTCTACAGTATCTACATGATTGCATATGACCGATGCACTGACTAATTTACCGTATGTCAGACAGAGTAAGACCTGACCAGACTGCCGATTCACGCAGTCTGGTCTGGGACTACACTGTCCACAAACGCCGTAAGACCCCTTTACCCAGCCATGGACCAAAAACATCATGCACCTTTATACTAATGACGTCACATTGATACCTTTAATAAAGTCCACTGCATGTGTACAGTGCGCATGGTTGATTGCCGACTACAGACAATGGGACCAGCTGGGTGCCGCTATGCTTGTCGTCTGCAATCTCCAAATTGGCCCAATATATTACGTTTATGTATGTAGTAGATAAAATATTTCATGGAGTAGAAATGAACAGTATATACCAACACTAAATGTATTACTGTATTCATAGTAATGTTTACATGCACATGTTATTAAGATTCTCACCCATACACACCATAAAACAATCGTGTGCAAACACTGCAGACCCAGGTGGGACAGCTCACGGCGAACCGCCTCATGAGGATTTACAGTGTTTGTTAGATTTGAGGCGGCTTTCAGCTGCGCCGAAAACCTATTGTATTCGTTGGTTTTTTTTTTTTTTTTTTTTTTTTTTTTTTATTCAGCCGTTCAGTCTACAGCCCAAACCGCTGGTCGGATCGACTTCAAATTTTGCATGCCGATTCGGATCAAGTGTGAGCAGAGACTCAGAGATTTTCAGATATCTCTTAATGCCTCTTTCCACGAAACCGGAAGTGACGTCATACTTTCTATAACTGCCTTATTTTCCAACAGATTTCAAAAATTCTTTTTGCATTGGAAAGCTGGCAACATTCTCCATCTCGGATTCACTGACAGTTCTCGGCTATCTGGTCAAATAAGAGAGCTATAGGCATTTGAAGTTGAAAAATGTACATACTTTTCAACGATTTTGCCGATTTTTTGACGAATTTCGGCTGATAACGGGTGGTCTTTACAAACGTTTTCCAATTTGTACAGTAATGTCAGCAACATAATTTCTTGCCAGTGTGATAGGGGAGTGTCAGGCGCATAAAAGATGATAATTTTCAGAGCTCTATCTTGACTACTTCCGGTTCTATTGGATGTCAAAGATGAACGTCTTTTTTTCAAGTTTTCAAAATAGAGCAAACGGATGTGACGTCAGCTTCGTTATTTATCAATAGATTTCAAAATTTCTTTTTGCGGTCGATATTTCAGTCCTTTAGCTAAAACTTTCCCGCTTTGTGCCAGGCCTATGGTGAAAAACAAACGAAAACTTCATTGGCGGAATATTGCACATATTTAATTTTATTAGGTGTATTTACAAATGGCGTAAACTGCAATTTAAGGGCGATAACTATCGAAAAATAATCATCCGCTGACTTACGGGCTCCCTCCATCTACACCAAACCGCTGGTCGGATTGACTTCAAATTTTGCATGCCGATTCGGATCAAGTGTGAGCAGAGACTCAGAGATTTTCAGATATATATTAATGCTACTTTCCACGAAAACGGAAATGACGTCATACTTCATATAACTTCCTTATTTTCCAACCGATTTCAAGAAATCTTTTTGCATTGGAAAGCTGACAAAATTCTCTATCTCAAACTCACTGACAGTTTTCGGCTATCTGCTCAAATAAAAGAGCTATATGCATTTGAAGTTGAAAAATGTACATACTTTTCAACGATTTTGCCGAATTTAGGCTGATAACGGGTGGTCTTTACAAACGTTTTCACAATTTGTACAGTACTGTCAGCAACATAATTTCTTGCCAGGGTGATAGGGGAGTGTCAGCCGCATGAAAGATGATAATTTTCAGAGCTATATCTTGACTACTTACGGCTCTATTCGATGTCAAAGATTAACGTATTTTTTCAAGTTTTCAAAATCGAGCAAACGGATGTGACGTCAGCTTCGTTATTTATCATTCGATTTCAATAGTTTTTGCTGTAGTCGATATTTCAGTCCTTTAGCTAAAACTTTGGCTGAGGATCGAACCCGGTATCCCTCGCTCCGAGTCCATCGCTCTACCTCTAAGCTAACCGGCCCCACATCGGTGTGATGATGCGAACATAATAATGTTGGACTGTTCATTCTAAAACTTCAGAAATTCTTTTTGCAACCGATAGTTTACACCTTGGGCTAAAGCTTAGTTACACATGAAATCAATGTTTGAGGCTCAAACCGTTGATGCAGCTCAAGCTGCTCTAGTTATCATTATTATTTGATTAAAGTGATATGTCGATCGATAGCATAGCATAATCACCCGATATTCATAGGTGTGTTTGCAGTCTGCAATCGTGAAATTCACAAATGTTTGAAGACGCACATTTGACCATGTTGTCATTCAGGCAGCACGATATGTACATCAATAATTTTAAGTTAGTCTATGTCTCTGATGTAGATTGAAACATGTCATGCATACTATGTATTTAGAGTCATGATCACTACATGTAAAAACGTAAATATATATTGAAACATTGTATACATACGACTCCCTCGCGTGCTTTCGAATTTCGGCTTCAACGTGAGGGCGTCAAAAGATGACAATACCAATTGAAGCTAACCCAGTCTCCTTCTCTGCATATATACATGTAGAGATCGAGGACAGCTGGGCCATGCCACTGTCATTTCCATTTGTATAACCTGGTGTAACACATTCATCTATACTTTTCAAGTACAGTATACATGCATACAAGTCTGCTGCAATATAGTGTACATTTATTTCGAATATTGATATCCATAGTTAGCAATTATAATTATTGTTCATAAAAATGTCTGTCAAAATTATGTTACGCTGATAAGTGACACAGATTTCGAAAGCTTTTTTTTGTATTCAACAAAATTGTCTGTGCTACTTGATTAATTCAATACTTGTATGATAAACACAGCTTATGCATCCATATAGGACAAGGCCTCATATGGAAGTTTCTCCCGCCCATTGGGACTTAATCATTTTATTTGCATTTTTGTATTACTTTAAGGCTTTATCATGTCGTTTTCCATCACTGTGTACTATCGGCTTTTTAAAATGAGACACATGAATGCCATTATTTGTAGTACATGTCACCTGACTATTGTAGCAGACACCCTGTCGCCATTTTGATTGCTTATGCCACGAAAATCAATATGTACTCATATACCGCATGTTGCGGTCTGAGATTTACAAAATAAAGATATGTTCTGTTTACGTATGTTGTTCGTTTTGAGTGACATATTACGGATTGGTCAAAGGAAATTAAGTGACGAATGTACTAGCTGAGTCACTAATTTCTAGCGAGTGTGCTCTACGTAATTAACGTATAATTACATTCTAATCCTACATAATCACCATCGAGAAAAGAGGAAAGTGTAGCTTAGTCTGCTGCATCAGAATGCTATAGTAGCCTACCAGATAACAGTGGTTGCTGATTTTATGTTGCTAATTGGGTTTTGTATATATTATGTTTTGTTATTTACTAGTATTTATTTAATTTTAGTTTGAGGCACATACCACACCGTCAGTTTTTGGCCGCAAATACACTAATAAACATTAAATGCAGATGGTCAATTTCGACATAAAAATAAATTACTCCTGGTTGAGGAAACCTCCGGTTTCCCCGGTAGCTCAGGAGTCCCTGTAGTAAAGTTACAAAAAAAGCCTCAAAAGGAGTCGATTGGCTGCCACTTAGCTAGACCAGCAGCCTCCGTGGAGCCCGGCACAACTCCACTCAATCAGTTGTGCCGGGCTCCACGGAGGCTGCTTGTCTAGCTAACTGGCAGCCAATCGCCTTCTTTTGAAGGATACGAAACATCGCATTTTCTCGGAAAACCCGGTGTGCCTATTACGTGTTATGATTACTTGGTAGGATTAAGTTGGTGCTACCTTATGTACGATTAAGCGATGTAATACCTGCAAGCGAAGTCGCGCCTATTCTAAAGTAGCTAAAATGCAATATTAATGATGTATTCATATTGTATTCATATTGCTGATACGAAACAGAAAATGTGCATATTTCTTACTTAAAATTAGTCTATCCTATCAGGAAATGGATAATCTTGTTAATACAGAAGGAATCAGCTAAATATAGCAGTAACTGAAAAAGCTAGTAGCGTGAGAACTCTAGCGCAATTTTAAACAGCGGCTGGCTATTTGTTTAGCGAAAACAGCTAAAATACAATACGAATGGTGTTATCATAATACGGATTTGTCACAGAAAATGCATAAGTGTAAAAGTAGTCTATCCTATCCAGAAATGGTTAATATTGTTATTACAAAAGAAATCATCCAAATATAGCAAGAAATACAAAATCTAGTAGCGTGAAAACTTTGGGGCAAGTTTCACCGTGATTGGCTGCCAGCGAAGTCGCGCCTATTCGAAAATGGCTAGAATGCATGATGATAGATGTATTAATATTGAGGACATGAAACAGAAAATGTGCATATTTCTTACTTAAAATTAGTCTATCCTATCAGGAAATGGATAATCTTGTTAATACAGAAGGAATCAGCTAAATATAGCAGTAACTGAAAAAGCTAGTAGCGTGAGAACTCTAGCGCAATTTTAAACAGCGGCTGGCTATTTGTTTAGCGAAAACAGCTAAAATACAATACGAATGGTGTTATCATAATACGGATTTGTCACAGAAAATGCATAAGTGTAAAAGTAGTCTATCCTATCCAGAAATGGTTAATATTGTTATTACAAAAGAAATCATCCAAATATAGCAAGAAATACAAAATCTAGTAGCGTGAAAACTTTGGGGCAAGTTTCACCGTGATTGGCTGCCAGCGAAGTCGCGCCTATTCGAAAATGGCTAGAATGCATGATGATAGATATATTAATATTGAGGACATGAAACAGAAAATGTGCATATTTCTTGCTTAAAATTAGTTTAGGAATTGGATAATCTTGTAAATACAAAAGGAATCAGCTAAATATAGCAAGAAATAAAAACTAGTAGCGTGAGCACTCTTAGCGCAATGACACAGAAAATGTACATGTTTCTTGCTTAAAAGTAAGTATATCCTATCAAAAAATTGTTAATCTTGTTGTTACAAAAGAAATCATCCAAATATAGATATAAATTAAAAAGAAAGCTAGTAGCGTGAGAACTTTGTGGCAAGATTTGCCGTGATTGGCTGGTTTCTCGAATTTATGGCACACCAGATAAACGTAATTGATCCAGATATGGAAGGTGTTCGAGTCAATTCCCACCCTTAAATATAAGCAAAATCGAAAAAAACGTAATCGATTAATAACATTTAGGGAGTGAGCCATCTATGTATAGTATTTATATTTATATTTCTCTGCTGCGAAGGACTATAAAGGAATGTTGTAAATTTCGCAAGTGTCGATGTCTCCCGGACGGTAGCGCTAAAGTATTCCATTCTCTAATGACTGAATACAATTTAGTTTGTGAGTGAGGTGGGTGGAAGTTACTATTGTTCCGTAAATTATATCGAGTGGTGATTCAAACAGCCTGAGTGACAAATGATGACAGATACTCGGGTGTTAAACCATTTTGTAATATAAAATTAACTTTTGTTTTCGTAGGCTTTCCCATCCTACTTCCTGGTAAAGATGATTCAATGATACCAATTGTGTGGCACCTGTGACGATTCTCTCTGCTTCATGGTGTATTTTATTTCATGTTTTTCACTTTTTGAGCAAGTATCCCAAATAACGTTGTCATATTTTAGAACTGAGCGTATGAATGCAAATGGTGTGCAGTGTTTTTTATTGATAGTTTGAACTTCAAGCTCCTCATACTATTAATTATTGACCAAACTTTGTCTTTGATATATGAGATCTGGTGTTGGCAAGTACACTAGTTTGTTAAAACTATACCACGGTGTTTATGACAATCAAGTTCACTTATGGGTTGATTAAACGTATGCAGTTAGGGATCTTGTGGTTTAATAATTTTGCAGGATATGAGCAGTGATTCAGTTTTTGCGGGGTTAAACGTAACTAGCCATTTTGTTGCCCAATTAGAAAATTTTACCTATATCGGTTTGTAATATTTCACCTGCTTCAATAGGATCGTCTGCAACAATGTAAAGGCTGGTATCGTCCGCAAACAACGTATATTCGAGTGTATGGTGTCTACAATATCATTAATAACTAGAGCAGTTTGAGCTGCATCAACGGTTTGAGCCTCAAACATTGATTTCATGTGTAACTAAGCTTTAGCCCAAGGTGTAAACTATCGGTTACAAAAAGAATTTCTGAAGTTTTAGAATGAACAGTCCAACATTATTGTGTTCGCATCATCACACCGATGTGGGGCCGGTTAGCTTAGAGGTAGAGCGATTGACTCGGAGCGAGGGATACCGGGTTCGATCCTCAGCCAAAGTTTTAGCTAAAGGACTGAAATATCGACTACAGCAAAAACAATTGAAATCGAATGATAAATAACGAAGCTGACGTCACATCCGTTTGCTCTATTTTGAAAACTTGAAAAAATACGTTCATCTTTGACATCGAATAGAGCCGTAAGTAGTCAAGATATAGCTCTGAAAATTATCATCTTTCATGCGGCTGATACTCCCCTATCACCCTGGCAAGAAATTATGTTGCTGACAGTACTGTACAAATTGGAAAACGTTTGTAAAGACCACCCGTTATCAGCCGAAATTCGGCAAAATCGTTGAAAAGTATGTACATTTTTCAAATTCAAATGCAAATAGATCTTTTATTTGAGCAGATAGCCGAAAACTGTCAGTGAATCTGAGATAGAGAATTTTGTCAGCTTTCCAATGCAAAAAGAATTTTTGAAATCGGTTGGAAAATAAGGAAGTTATAGGAAGTATGACGTCACTTCCGTTTTCGTGGAAAGTAGCATTAAAAGTTATCTGAAAAACTCTGAGTCTCTGCTCACACTTGATCCGAATCGGTATGCAAAATTTGAAGTCGATCCGACCAGCGGTTTGGTGTAGATGGAGGGAGCCCGTAAGTCAGCGGATGATTATTTTTCCATAGTTATCGCCCTTAAATTGCAGTTTACGCCATTTGTAAATACACCTAATAAAACGGAAATATGCAATATTCCGCCAGTGAAGTTTTCGTTTGTTTTTCACCATAGGCCGGGCACAAAGCGGGAAAGTTTTAGCTAAAGGACTGAAATATCGACCGCAGCAAGAAATTTTGAAATCTATTGATAAATAACGAAGCTGACGTCACATCCGTTTGCTCTATTTTGAAAACTTGAAAAAAAGACGTTCATCTTTGACATCCAATAGAACCGGAAGTAGTCAAGATAGAGCTCTGAAAATTATCATCTTTTATGCGCCTGACACTCCCCTATCACACTGGCAAGAAATTATGTTGCTGACATTACTGTACAAATTGGAAAACGTTTGTAAAGACCACCCGTTATCAGCCGAAATTCGGCAAAAATTCGGCAAAATCGTTGAAAAGTATGTACATTTTTCAACTTCAAATGCCTATAGCTCTCTTAGTTGACCAGATAGCCGAGAACTGTCAGTTAGGTCGAGATAGAGAATTTTGTCAGCTTTCCAATGCAAAAAGAATGTTTGAAATTGGTTGGAAAATAAGGAAGTTATAGAAAGTTATAGAAAATATGACGTCACTTCCGGTTTCGTGGAAAGTGGCATTAAGATATTTCTGAAAATCTCTGAGTCTCTGCTCACACTTTATCCGAATCGGCATGCAACATTTGAAGTCAATCCGACCAGCGGTTTGGGCTGTAGACTGAACGGCTGAATTAAAAAAAAAATATAAAAAATAAAAAAAAAAACCAACGAATACAATAGGTTTTCGGCGCAGCTGAAAGCCGCCTCAAACCTAAAGATAAGAAACAAGAGTGGTCCAAAGATAGAGCGCTGAGGCATACCTACATTTATTATATTCCAATCAGATTTGGTACCGGATATCTACACACTGACGTCTATTTTATGCCCCCCCCCCCCCCGGTCTCGGTAGAGCCAGAGGCATGTATTGTTTGTACTGTGTGTCCGTGTGTCCGTGAGTATCTCAATTACGTCATAACTTATATATCCCTTGATGGCTTACTTTAATATTTCAATACATCAAACCTGTGGACAAATGCCACACCTCCATGATGCCCTTAATGTGACCTTGACCTTTTGACCTTCACAACTTTGAACTTTTTCAAACATTATTCACACATTAAAAAGTTTGCCGGAGTTCTCAATTCTGTCATATCGTCTATATCTCTTGAAGGATTACATTAATATTTGACCTTCACAACTGTGCTTATGAATACTTATCACTTTTAGTTAATTAACTTTGCCACAGTTTCTCCAATCTGCCACCGGGGACATTCGTGTGCCTACAGGCCACATTTGTTTTGCTTAGATAACTATCAAACCAGTTTAGTATATTTCCTATTAACCCTATTGATTGTAATGTTGATATTAGTCCTCTATGCCAGACTATATATCAAACGGTTTACTAATATCAAAGAATAATACTTTTACCTCGTCATCATCATCCAGTGCGTGGCAGAATGCATTGTATACATATGTTAGCTAATTTATTGTGGAGTTAGTAGGTATACATTCTGACTGGCTGGGTGTCAATATCTTATGAGTATGTAAGAAGTTATATACTCATTAGATATTTGAAGACAATTCTCTCGAAAACCTTTTCGATGGTGTTTAAATGGATATATGACGATACTTACGGACTTGTGTCACATATACGTATATGCTATGATAGCTGTACCGAATTTGTAAAAACAATAATTCATAGCTATAACTATCCAAAATATAGATCAATATTCCCAAAACAGACCCATGAACCCATGTAAAGAAGAAGAAACTAACGCCATTTTTCAAGATGGCCGCCAATTATTATTGTATTGTTTTAATAAGGACTGTGACGTTTCAGTCTGATTAATATTAACTGGGTAAATTGCTATAATTCCTTCACAGTTTGAATATGAAATGATTTAGGATACATGTTACATTTGGTTGAATCAGTAAATGGCAATATATATCAAAATGGCTTCCGAAATAGGCTGTTTTTTCAACATTTTTCTGCAAACCACGTGCTGTTACGAAATATTACATACATTCATAAAGTTGAAACACATATACATGGATTTCCCTCACAAATACATATAAATTACGGGAGATGGTGATGCAAAATCCTACCAAAACTGTCAAAAAATTCAAAATGGCCGCCAAATGTATCTTGTTTTTTCCCTATTCTTTACTCTGTTTTAAACAGCATTTCATGTGCAATTTTGCATGTATCCATACCAGTTCGAAAAACTTGATTATATATACATATCCAGTTATATTATGCTATAATTATATTTTCAAAATGGCCCCCAAAATAATGATAATATTGACGATGAAGCTGCAGTTTTCAGTAATTGAACAACAGTAACATTGCGCTATTATGTATATTTTCAAAGACAAACAAAAAATGGATTTCAATCATTTTGATTTTTTAAGAAATGTTTCAAAGTGTTTTCCTAAATGTATTGACTGTTGACAATGAATACAATGTTATTATTGAGCTGTCTAATTAATGTGATTGATAACATGCGCACTGCTCTGCATTAGGCAAGCATGATAATCATTGGCCAAGGCTGTATGTACAATGGTACATTGTATGATGGATGGCATGAGTATGCCTATTCCAAGTATGTATGGTTTTCTTCAGCATTGAGAATCCCACATATGTATTCACATTTGCCAATAATTTAAATTGTTCACGAGTTGCAAACATTGGAAATTAAATACAATACATGTACATGGTAACGATCTATAATTCATGCAACCACTGGTGTATTCAGTTCTACATTAAACACTACGTGTGCTGTATATAGTTTCTACTTAAACAGTATTGAAACTCATACATTAAAAACTTAATCAGGTACAGTGTTACAATGACTTCCGTTTCAAGATGACCATCAGCATTGTCGCTTTTGCAAATAGGATGTGATATTGGCGGATCTATACTTACACTATTAATACAGCTGTAATTTGTTAAAATAGTTGATTATATCCGTACCCCAAGGATGTTCTCATATTGTATTGTGCTAACCCATATAATATAATTGAATGCATGTATGTGGTTGCTTTAGTAATGGAATGTGTCCATCAGGAGTGTAAATAAATATGAAAGAGGACCTTAGGGATTGTTCGTGGATTCAATATCACATAGTGGTATATGATATGTATGTAAATGCATACCATAAAGACATGTCCATTAGCTACAAACTATGTGCAGTATGAATATGCTAAACATTTAAATACTATTCTGCTTTCAGGAAACAAATGTGCAACTGGTACATGCTAATAGTGTTTTTAGGTTATTATAATGGCATTGCATGGCATGACCAAAGAGCCATATAAATACAAAATTTGTGGTAGATGTGGTAGACAAAGTGCCTTCCATAAACTTGATTCTGACCGCCCGCGTAAATAGTTAGAACGTCATGTATACATTAGTTCAACTGCATAGTAAATCCAAGTGCAATGTGTCTAGTTAGAGGCTATGTGCTATTGTTTAAATGAAATGTTGATACATTGCATAATATGTTGTGGGGATACGTTTATCATTTTAAATGATTTAAACGCATATTGATGGTGCTATGAATGTATGTGGCAGCACATTGTAACACATGAGCTTGTGTAATACAAAAACATAATTGACTTGGTCATCTTTGGAATAACAGTACCACTAAATAGGGTCTTCTGTTGAATGTTATAGTTATATGTATGCAGGTCAGATGTGCATGCTTTTAAAACTGGACTAGATCGATTGTTGAATACCCCAGAATGGCTTTGTCAGACTTCATACATACTAATATACCAATACATGCACTAAACTGTATGCATTGTAGACGCATGTATGGTCATCAGTTATATAATTATATTCATGAACTTGGAGGACATATACATCTTTTCAGAAGGCATTAATATTTTCAGACACATTTGTCACATATTCATTTTGGCACAGTATGAAATGCAAATACTACATTTAAGCGATATTCTTGTATATTTTAAATCAATAATTATGTTGTTATTTCCATGCTATGCCTGTATATGTCAATCTGAATTATTACAAGTAGATTACAAACCTACATCATGTTTGGTTATTGGTATTTTGACACAACAAGTGTAGAATAACACATGTGAAACTATATGTATTAAGAAATTATGGTTAAATATTAACTTACAATGACTCACTTTCAAAATACAATATCGTAATGTGGGCCCCTCTAATGAGATTGTTCGCTAATGGAGCAATATATCTACATGCATTAAACAATGACCATGGTGCATGCACGGGTGTGCACTTACACTGGTAATGGATGACGGCCATACACATTATCGTATGACACGTAGTGTATTTCAGTAGTTATCTGCCTTACAGAGATGCAGTTATTTGCTTGTTCTCTCTAGTTGTCAGCATATCAGCTAGTTATACACTTTTACTATATACACGTTGTACAAGTACATGTCCCAACTACGCATTTGAGTCATATTCCTGCTGAACACTTTGAATGGGTTATGTAAAGAATATTGGAATGCTCAATAAATACATGAAGTACATTATGTGGAATCGTGATATGTATTATACCAGTTTCATCGGTTCCACTACCTAATTGTGTTCTTATGTCAAACTAATTTACTTGCAGGACTGCCATCTTGAAAGTGTACAAATTATGTGTCCAGTTTTATTCCAGCTTATATTGTTGGTATGTTTTACAGTTATCTTCATGTTTTATATTTTAGTATTTATCGCCTCATACATGGGGTAATATGTGCTACAACTCATTCATTGAGCATGGTACAAAATATATATTTTCTATATCCTGCGTGCAAATTTGTACCTGAGTTCTATATTATTGACAGTAATTATATTTATTTATTTATATATTTATTTTACCTAAGTGTGTTTAACGGCCTGTCAACAGCTAAAAGTAATACGTATATGTATCGGAGAAGTTAATATTGGAATACACAACATAGTAATCATGGTAATTATCATGGCTGCATAAATAAGAAATGGACATATAGAGAAGAACAAACATTCATTCTGTATCTGAAATATGTGTGGATAACTAATATTATATGGTTAGTAACTACACATTCATATGAACCTTTCATAAGTAGCTAGTTGGCATCGTATAAAGTAATACAAAGTATTGAATGTAAATTGGTCATTGCAAATATTTAGTGGGTTAGAACTACTTGTTTAACTATTGCATCATCTGCTGTAGACATTATGTAATGCGAATATGGGCATGGAAAATGTTTTGCTAACACTATTGAGTACCATTGATACAATTAATAGACACTGTGAGAGATTTTCATAATCGGACTCGTAACGTAGGTGTTACCATCACTAAGTAAATGTGAAGCGGACGGACAGACGGACGAACACTCGGACACACTGTATCTGAAGTGTGTTCGGATAGCTATCAGTAGTGCTTAAGTAGTTGCATATGCATTTACACCATTTATAAGTAAGTAACAGTGCATAACATAAACTACTTTGTTTTTAACATTGTACCATCGACTGCAGACACCCGATAATCGGCATATATGCAATGAACATGTCTATGAACACTACTATGTCTACAAAAAGCCCCCAGGGGAAGGGTTTCCATTTCTGGCTGACGGCCTAATGATAAACACATGCCACGAGCACAGCGGTGACCGAGGAGCCGTCAACGCCGCACAAACATGCACTCCACGACCAGCGGTGTGCGGCCCCAAAACTAATGGAATGATAGCTCCACAGCAACTATTTCCCAAAGAACTACCGAGAAATAAGTCCCAGCAGGAAAAACATATTTTATAAACGATATATGTCAGGAAGAAACAATTTATACAATGTGCTTTCCTAGCATGGTATCTGACATATAACGGTTACACGATGCAATTGGTATTTAGTTTACTAGTACCCTGCAAATTCAAGATATTAACATATCAAGCCATTAATTAAGAAAACATACCCACGACCCTAGACTATGCTTGCTGAAACTCACGAAGATCGACGCGTTATTTTCTTTCTAGGGTGTACATTTCATTTTATAATTAGTGTACACTGAAAGTAAAACAACATTTGCGATATGACGAACAAAATAACACACAGACAGACGAACGTACGATTGGAACTGGTATACGTTGCTGTAGTTCAAGTGTAGGATGTAATGTATTATCAGCACATACATGTAACTATTGGTAACGAAATAAATTGCACAAAGCTATGCGTTTATATCGGCCTCCATAAGTAGGTGGGGGTATTCACAAATATATAATACATGTATTTTCATTTGAAATAAGAAAGGCACCCACCGGTATTGACTCTTTGTTCTAGATACGAGTAGTAATAAAGTATGATAAACAATCAATCGAATAGCATATAATATGTACATTACACAGGAAAAATATTGACACATATCGGGGGAAAACGTAATTTTAGCGTCATTTTATCACATAATATTAATTTAGTTCGCACAATTGTAAGTAAATTATGCTTAACTATGTCCACGGTATACATTTTCACACTATTAGTGTGATGGCCGCCATGAGAGTAAACATTATCTACATAAATGTTGTAATTGTGCTTCAAGTTACAGAGACAGTTTGTATGAAAGTGACGGCCATTTTGATTTTTCTGTTATTATAACCACTGTGTAAATTTTGCCGAGGGTTGGCCACCGCGGAAATGTAGAAGGAACCCCATACTTCTGAAAAATTGTGGTCAGCCTTTGACAGCATGCACAACATGAATGACCCTGTTGCGCCCCTAGTATGAATGGTAATTCGTCAGCAATCCGTAGCCTATGTCGACGTGAAACATAATTTACGCCGGTGTGGAGTGGAGCGTCCGTGTTAATGTCGATTTCTATTGCTCTGTTACAGGCGGACGTGCCGTGCCGAGTGGAGCAGATGAATAACCCTTCCTGCTACCATGGAGGTAAGATCATAGACACTTTCATTACATTAACAACAACAATAACAACAACAAC
The DNA here is from genome assembly GCA_029237695.1 of Conchocele bisecta. NCBI lineage: Eukaryota > Metazoa > Mollusca > Bivalvia > Lucinida > Thyasiridae > Conchocele > Conchocele bisecta. The sequence goes on from CM055266.1 coordinate 26,192,591, forward strand.
AACAGGAAGGGGGCAGTGGTCAGTTAAGGTTATATATGTTTTGCCAATGGCATATCATTCATATTTTGAGTGTCTTTTCAGATAAAAGGTTGCACACAAATGGCCTTGTACACATACATTATGCTGATAATAACCCACAGCAATATGTATTTATTATGAATAGACGTTTTAAATGAAGAAACTAACAAAATATCTTACCTGAAAATTGTCCAGTTTTTGTGCACATAATCCAACAATCTCGTTACACATTTTGAAAAATAAATATCATTCATAGTTCCACTAATAATCCATGTATGGGCAATGGGAATCAAAACAATGATTGTTTGTCAAATAGTGCCATAATCCATCTTCGAGTTGTGTTCCTTAGCTAATCCAATGCCAAATGTGTTACTCCTTTTGTGCCCAGCTGTTGGTGCCCCAGATGTTATTTCACGGGCAGATCATATACACGCGATAACTCAAGTTTCACCTAATGGTTCTTAGCCATACATGTTTATCTTGGCAAGGGTAGAGCCATATTGATTATCCGTTGAATTATCTCCTCATGACAGCCAGTTTAATTTTCACAGCCGGTATCATTGTCCACACGAAAACTCAAATTCTACTTAATGGATCACACATACATATTGGACAAGGCACGAGAAAGAACATCATTCATTTAAAAAAAACATTCCGATAAGTTATCTGCCCGTGATGGCCATGTCAGCTTTTGCATTCTGTATAATAGTCCACAAAATAACTCCGGCTCTGGTCGACATATTGTAACCAAATTAATTAATCTGTTCACCACCCGTACAGGAAGATCCCTAGCATGCATATTGACTTATACAATGTTCAGTTAGGCTGTTATGGATATGTTAGCAATGCAAGGCACAACTCAGTATACTTATGTTGCAATTTGTGGCGGTTGAGATTGTACTTAATATTTAGTTATCTGTTTATAGCATGGGGCCTCATACGGGTGACTAATTTCAGCATTGAATTAGCCGATATTGAACACAATTGGAAGCTGGATTATGACACTATTTGACAACAAATCATCATTTTGATTCTCATTTCCCATACATGGATTATAAGTGGAACCATGAATGCGATTTATGTTTCAAAATGTGTGACGAGTTTGTTGAATTCTGTGCACGAAAGTTGGACAAATTTCAAGTAAGACATTTTGTTATTTTGTTATTCATAATAAATAAACATTGTTATGGGTAATTATGTGTATACGGCCATTCATTTGCAACTGCTTATCCAAAATATAAACTGTTTTGCTTTTCAAAAAAGACACTCAAAATACGAATGGTCGGCCATTTGCAAAAACGAAATAACCTTAATTTCAAATTGTCAATTTCACGCCCTCGGACAGTATGTATTTAATGCAATATTCCAAATAAGTGGACAGACAGCAAAATGTGTTTGACATTTCTGAACAAAGCACACTAGAAGCTTTTATATAAACAAAAATATGTTGCTCTATTAGTGCTCCTTCCCTATGCAGGAATGTGAAATATCTCGGTGCATCAAACTTCGAGGTAAAAATTCCACTTTTAGGCCATGCCGTGCCACGTCAATTGCGGAACTAGAGACTGAACATTGCATATTTTCTCAATCATCACCCAGAGGCAAATGTACTTTGATGGTGCAAACCCATTCCCATCCATACGTTTTCTCTAGAATAAAATAATGTTTGAAACTCCCAGAAAAGTTTGTTGTTCTGATTATTTGTGTCACAACATATGTATTTGCCCATTTCTGACCAACGGGAACATGTCAGATGGCCCTGGAATGAGCATTCATCAATAAATATGATGTAAAATCTGATTGAAATAAAACAAAGTAGGAAATAATTATTAAATAATCAAAGTGAATTTTAATCAGCAAAAAATGCAATACATGTATTTATAAATGTTACCTATGTGTTATATTTGTACGAAACTAGCGGCTAACTGGTCAATGCTAGCGAAGGGCCATATGGACACTGTGGGACCACATGTGCTTCTAGCGTGTCGTGGATGGTCAAGTATTGCTTACCTATACATGAAACATCTTTCTAAACAATGTACAATTCCAATGCGCCCGGTGTGGTGATTATATCAATATGCAAGGTGTTGACCTCGCATTCGCCATCGTTGTACGAAAATCCCCAAGACACGCTAGAGGCATCTGTGAATGGGACATCTTCAAACGAGGCACCCAGGGAAATACCCTGGTTGTCCGCTTTGGAGATGTTCCACGGTAACTCTGGTATATTCGTACTCTATGACAATGCTTGCGTTGCCTTTCTGCTCAATCAAGATCCGACGTGCTGCTTAGTACCAAATTACAGCAGGGGGCCGTTTCACTAAACTTGCACATTAATTTCACATTAACAACGTTTTCTTGTAAACAATTATTGTATTTACATTTATTAAGCATAGGCTATGCAGCCTATGCTCAATACATGTAAATCCACCAATTGAAATTTCAAGAGTATTCTAAATGTGCACTTACGAACATTTTAATCGTACGAAGTTTAGTGAAACGCCCCAGGACCCGTGCCAAGCGAACAACGCGGTGTCTAGGCTGTGCAGGTGTTGTTACTGCACACGGCTTCACCAACACGGTGTCTTGGATGTGCAGGTATTGTTACTGCACACGGCTTCACCCACACGGTGTCTAGGCTGTCCAGGTGTTGTTGCTGCACACGGCTTCACCAACACGGTGTCTAGGCTGTGCAGGTGTTGTTACGCACACGGCTTCACCAACACGGTGTCTAAGCTGTGCAGGTGTTGTTACTGCACACGGCTTCACCAACACGGTGTCTAGGCTGTGCAGGTGTTGTTATTGCACACGGCTTCACCAACACGGTGTCTAGGCTGTGCAGGTGTTGTTACTGCACACGGCTTCACCCACGGTATTTACGTACGCACGTGTAATAACAACTGCAACATTGCGATGCATCAATATATTTAACTCCGTGGTTCTCTGTCCGAGTTGGAAATAGAAGATTTGACCACGTGACAAATTCACGTACACTGAGTGATTGCAAGTTTGGCTAAATATCGTACATGTATAGCAATCTGGAAAATTGAAACCTTGTATATCCGACCAATGACGTCATCATTCAGGCTTGACAAATGTCACATCTACACAGTGATGATATGAACTTGTGACACAGATTTGAGACAGTAGCGTCACATTTGGTTACAGCAGACAGTCGTTATATAGGGTTTTATGTACGAAGGCGTACGCGGGCACCTTGGGTACTGGTATGGTGTCTGCTATATATATTGAACTGAACTATGTGAAAATATGCACCTGGGGCCCGTTTCACTAAGTGCAAATTTATGATAGTCTGTAAATTTCACATGAACAATGTTTTCTTGTAAATAAGTATTGGATTTAGTAGTATAGAGGGAGTCAAAATGATAACAGCAACCATTTTGCTGTTATTGAGAGGTGTTGCAACTTCCACCACCAACAAAAAGTTGGTGGTGGTATTTGAATGAGAAAGTGGTCTTGTAGTCCCAATTATATTGGAGATTGGGATATTTTATATTCCAACACCGCATTTTCCTCCTCCAATATAGCTAATTTATTCCGTAGATCAGCAACTAATTCTACCAACTCTAGTCTACCACGTTCACCTTTAGCCACCTGGCAGCGCAGTTGCTTATGTCTACAAAGAGTTTGGGCACTAACGAATTTACAAGGGCATCTGGGGCATTGGAATTGTGGGGCGGCACAATTATATTTCTTTGCTAGATGCCTTCGCAGGTTGGCTGGTCGTGCAAACGTTTTACAACATGTAACACACTCCATTTATACCTATAGAAATTTCTGTTCAATTGGGTGTCACAATTGAACAGAAATTTCTATAGGTTGTATTATCGATTATTTATCGGAAAATATGACAACTATTACAACCTTATGTTATTGTGACACCCAATTGAACAGATAAATTTCATAGGTTATATCATACCAAAGTATATATACCAAAATATACCGATATAAAAAAATGCCTACCACAATTAATCAGGTTCAGATTGAAACGTTGAGAGCCGAGGCTAAATCTCTTGGTATTGTCTATAGCAACCGTCTGCACGTTCATGGGTTAAATAAGCTGATACACGCCATAAAGAATGAGGCGTTTACACGTCGAGTAGGTAGGGCATCACAAATGCCGTCTTGGGGTCTCAGGAGTTAACCACTCAAATAGGAAAACGACTACAAATAGAGAGTATAATTGGACTGAGAACGGCCGCCCTGCCGGCTTCCCCCGCCGTAGTTAAACCAAAGCGTAAACTTAAAACCACCCTCCTACACGCAATAGCTGACGAGGGCGAGGCTATTCTAGCGGTTAGAGACGAAGAGATGGAGAAAGTCGAGCAGGGTAGACGCACGTTCACGTTCTCATTTAGGAAACACGTAGAAAATGAAATACCTGATAGGATAGTAGAGAAATTAACTTCTCATCTGACAACAAACTTCCACCTAAGATATTCATACTCCTACAAACTACAACACATTGAGGCAAAAGATCACCGAGGTCGCGCAAAAACAATAATATTTAATAAGAATCTTGGGGGGAGTAGGTGGATGGACTCCTTAGGTGAAGTAGAGAAATGGGCGAAAGATAACGAGAAAAAGAGGATGGATATAGATAAAGTCGAGAGGCCCAACACGAAATGGACGTTCGTGAGGTGGGAGCAGGTTTAGATAAAACTAGTGCAGGGAACACGAGGAGTAGATCTCTGGCTGACTTCCAAACACGCGGCTGGTGGACCTCTCCCAGACTGGTTGAGGAATAAGAAAGGTATGTACTCGTTAGACAAATACAACGATGAGCTGTGTCTATTCAGGTGCCTGGCCATTCACGACGGGGCTTACCCAGACAGGTGTACCGCCCAAGCCAGAGAGATGAGTGCTAAGTATTTCGGTAAGAGAGAGCCTGGGCCTATTCCGCTAGACGAGCTGAAAAAGGTTGATGAGAAGTTTAAGGTGGGTATAGAAGTATATCAGCCAACCGAGAGTGGAATATGGTGGTTGAGGAAGGCACCAGCACACTATGAGGAGGTAGGAACGAAGCATATGACGATAGGCATCTACAAAAACCACGCCTGTAACACGAAAACGTGTCGAAAACGTACGCCTGTGACACTTGCAAACAGAGGTTCACGAAGGCTAGTAACGTTACTCGGCATGGACCCAAGTGCATGAAGGGCGAGACACACGCCGTATGCGAAGGGAAAGTTATCGAGCGCCCTCGCTCCACGTTCGAGAAGGCCTTCTACCCAAAGAGTGTTGGAAGCCTAGGGGCACTTGATTGGATGGCGTCTGTTGAGAGTGAGGAGAACGTGCACATCCACCACGAGCAGTGTGGGCACGGCGGGGAGAGGTGGATCTGTGGATCTCCAGTAGATGGATACTGCAAGGAAAATAATACGGTTTACCAGTATCACGGGTGTTTCTGGCACGGCTGTCCAAAACATCACCCGGCGAGATGGTACGAGTTTCGCACCAGCAACAAGCGGGAGAAAGAGATCCGTGAAGCAGGAGTTAACCTAGTGATAATGTGTGAGTGTAAGTATAACAGAACCGGCGCTAAGATTAAGACAGGATGTCCCACCACACTGTACCCGTACCAGATAGTATACGATTTTGAAGCGTATCTGAGTAAGGAAGGGAGGACCGACCAAACACCAGACCTATCGTACGAGACAGAGCACGTGGACGTCAGATTCATGGACGTTCTCGTGTATCTTGGTCCGGGAGTCAGTTACGATAAGTGGATTAAGGCATACGACTGCTCATCTCAAAAGTCTTTCTTCCCGTATGAGTGGTTTGATTCTGTGGACAAGCTAGACTATCAAGGGCTCCCTGACATAGAGCACTGGTATTCCAAACTCAGATGTGAGATGCTGGTAACCGAGGAGCAGCTGGAGGAGTGCAGGAGAATTTTCGAGGAGAAAGGAATGAGAACATTTAAGGGCTGGGTGAGATACTACAACGATCTCGACGTATCACCTTTTCTAGAGGCATTAGGTAAGATGTGTGACTTTTACAAACATAGAGGAGTATATATATTCAAAGACGCCGTTACCCTACCAGGAGTAGCCATCCAATATCTGATGCGAGGAACGGCGTCGGCAAGTGCTGGTATCTCAGGAAAAGCTGGATCCGGACCGAAGACTGGCCAGCTGTACGCCCCAGAGAAAGAGACGTACGAGATGTTACAGGGAGCTCTAGTCGGAGGACCGTCTATCGTGTTCACCAGATACGCCGATGCAGGTGTTTCTAAGATACGCCCAAACAGTAAGGGTGAAGGGAAACCGTGTCAGGTAGTCCTTGGGTACGACGCTAACGCACTGTACCTGTCGACACTCAAAAAAGAGATGCCGTGCGGTAAGGAAACTATACACCACAATAAGACACCCCACAACCAAAAGATCATAGACAAGTTCTGCCAACGGGTACACAGGGGAAATGATTACTGGTTCGGGTTCGCCGAGGTGGATATAGAAGTCCCAAAGAGCCTGAGAGAAAAGTTTGAAGAGATGTCTCCGCTGTTCCTAAACAGGGTAGTTGAAGAGGAGGAGGTTCCGGAGCACATGCTCCAGTATCTGAAAAACACAGGCAGGAATCGAGGAGACGGAAAAAAATTAGTGGGCACGCTGTCAGCAAAAAAGATGCTGCTGTATGCCCCGCTGTTGAAGTGGTATCTAGAGCACGGGCTAGTGATAACAGGCCTCCACAGGATCCTAGACTACGAAGCTGGAAAACCCTTCGCGTGGTTTGTCGAAAAGGTGACTGAGGCTAGGAGGACCGGAGACGTAGATGAGTCGAAGAAGCCGGTAGCTGAAATAATGAAGTTGGTTGGTAATTCGTGTTGTGGTAAGATGATTGAGGCACCAGAGAGACACCTTAACACTATGTACACTAAAAATGAGAGATGTGTGGATAAAGCACTACGCTCAGCGTTCTTCGAAGATCTGGAAGAGATCGGAGACGCGTATGAGATATCTAGTAGGAAGGCTAAGTGTGCTGTTAAGAGACCGTTTCACTGTGGGATAGCCGTGTACCAACTAGCTAAGTTGAGAATGTTAGAGTTCTATTACGACTTCCTAGACAAGTACGTATCGAGAAAGGACTTTGAACTAATTCAGATGGATACGGAGAGTATGTACATAGGTGTGACTGTTAAACCTGATAGTACAGCTAACGATGAAAGCCTAGACGCGCTGGTGAAGCCTAGACAACGTGTGGCATATGAGAAAGATAAGCACAACTGGCTCGCATGGGATAAATGGAGTAACAGGGAACCTGGGCTGTTCAAGATGGAGTTTCAAGGAGATAGAGCTATAGCGCTATCCAGTAAGTGTTACTTCGTAGAAAAGCTGGCTGAGAGCGAAGACTCCAAGTGGCATCCGGCCAGGCACCAACGACGCGCGCTGGCCACACAACCAACTCCAATCGAGATTGGAATTGAAACCCCGGGCGTAGTGAAGCATTCCTCTAAGGGAATGAGTAAGAGAACCAACAGCGTGAGTTGGAATAGATATAAGAACGCGTTGGAAGGCCATAGAGACGTGGCTAAAAATATAGGGTTCCGTATGAACGGTGGAGTAATGAAAACATACACCCAGAGTAAACTAGGGCTGTCGGCGTACTACGACAAGAGGAGAGTGATGGAAGACGGGGTACACACCGAGCCTCTAACATAGGTAAACAAACAAAAAAAGGACTCTAAATAAGGGGAGAATACTAAAGACTCTGACGATCCGGGGGTAGCTGGGTGTCAGAAGGTACCATAAGAAGTTCTTCACGAACAAACCCACGAGATTGACCATCAGCCAAATAGTAGAGCACGGGCTCATCAGGTTTGGTAATAGATCGATCTAGATGATATACATTGAGAGACCACACGGGATCAGTCGCGTGGCGGCTTCCACCTTCGAGCTCTCCCGGTTGATAGAGGTACCGGACGTCAACATCCGATGGAAGCCGTTGCTTCTCTAAACCAACTGGTCGCCCGCGCTAGACGGCAGAGGGCTTGCTCGTCACCATTTGATGGCATCTACAGGCTTCTTATCGATCAATCTGGTCACCTCTCCGTTCAGTGCGGAGACCACGGCAGGCAGTCTGGCCACCCACTCGGTCGATCGCGAATGAGGGTCTACAAGCTCCTTGGCGTATTGGTGACCGAACAGTCTCTCAGCCAGGGTTCGATTGAAGCGCTCCACGATCCCCTGGTCTCGGTGGATGTTGACGCGGCCGCGTCTGACAGAAACTTTGTGTTTAGACAATAGATGAGATACCGCGCCCATGAACTCGCGGCCGGGATCGACCTGGAGAAGATTTGGCCAATTGAGAGGACTCCTCTTATATATTCGGGAAAGAGCCTCGGCCACCTCCTTAGACTCTTTAGTGGCCAACGGCTCAGCCCCCTTATACCGACTCGCTATGTCAACGATTGTCAGTGCGTACTTGTACGTCTTGCGACCGACGCGATCGTGAGGGAGAAATAGGAGATCCGCTTGGTGGACTTCGTTCGGCACCGGAACGTCGAATTTCGGGCGCGGAATATTGTGAGGCGCGGGCAAATAGATCTGCCAGATGGCCTGCTTCTTAAGCCATTCCTTGGCTGCGTTTTCGGAAACCTTGGTCGCCGCCGCTAGGTTCTTGATGGCTGCGAGCCCCTTCCAGTAGCCGCGGGGGCTAACTTGCGCGCTAGGCGAACCGATAGTTTGGTATTAAGTTTGCGCGTGTCCATCGTATGCGAGGTATTCTAATAGATCGGACAATCTCCAACATGCCATCGCCAGATCGTCCGGTAACTGCGTCGTAGATACTAAACCTTTGTTGGTCAAATTGGGTTGGAACAGGAGAGGGAATTCTGGGGAATTTAACTCTAACATCCGCTTTGCGAAAAGGGTGGCCGCTTTTTCGTCCTCACGCCACTTCTCGAGAGAATATCGGGCCAGACGAATCATACTCTTTGCACCAGGTAAACGATGTTTAAGGGCCGTGTAGCCTACATCAATCATAGCAAAATAAAGTTCGTCAACTAACATCGTTCTATATATATATATTTATAAAAAAATGTTTTTAAAATCAATTATTGCTTATTGCTTATTTCAATCTCGACTGAATATAGTAGCTGACGAGACCCACCACAACCATTCCCACGACGATTTACGCGATCTCGCGGTCTTTTTGGGCATCTGATGGTACATAGAAATCTGAAAGCTGGGATCGGGATCCAGCGGCGCGAGACTTTTCTGCGGATATGCCCGCGCCTACTCGTGGATGGCGTCGTCAACGTTCCGGAAAGTTTGCACGGCGTGATTCTCGCGACGAAGATCTTCGTTGATCCAGTCCAGACGGGCGGTTCGTTTTTGAGACCATGCTTCCTTTGCGCTATTAAGTTGTTCTACAGCTAAATCTACCGAGCGAATCTACCGAGCGAATCACCGAACGCCTGCGGTCGTTGCGGGATGAAAGAGCAGCTCGTTTGGAGGCTGCCTCGACTAACCGTGAGGCTCTCCGCACCCAAACAAGTCGGATCCACGAAACATTATCGAGGGTTCTGCACGAGGACACGACACTCGGTGAGCGTCTTCGCACTCGCGGCTCTCGGTATGACTATATCTACTATAGTTCTAGCTTTCACTGGCGGTGTGACTGCACCCACTCCACCACCCGCGCCAGCACCCGCGCCATCCGGTGGAGCCAAGGAGTGGGTAAAAAAGCATCTAAAAGCCCTCGCCAACCTCCTGGCTAAATTAGCCGGAAAGCGGCTGCCGCGCTGCCTGGGTTGATTGGGGGTCTCGTCTCCTTCTTGCTATCTATATTATCAAAAACGGCCGGATGACTCGCCAAAAATACTTGGGCCTTAATCGTGGCGATCGCCGGTCTCCTACTATTCTCCGCCCGAGAGTTCCTAAAACCAAAGCGCAAATAGTCCGATCGCCACGAGTGCGACGACGAGCACTAATTTTTCATCCTCGTGAGTTGTAGTTCCGAAGGAACTTGCTGGTGCATCAAGTCCTATTGCAGCCGTTGGAACAACGGTGGAACTTGCTGTGACACTAGTTCCCGCTCCTATTCCAATTCGTGAATTGGGGGAACTTGATGAGGTACTTTGTGTTTGGGTGGGTGCTTTTATGAAATCAGATTCATGCGCGGTGCGCTTGATGATATCCGCGTTCACGTTCCCGTTATGGCCGATCTTTTGTTTGACGGTGGCGATTACGATCAGAATATTGTAACCCTCAACCCGGTCGTCTCGTAGTATCATATTGCTCGGCGTCATATACACACCTATTCCAAATACATAGTCTACTGGGGTGCCGGCATACTGCAAAACGTCTTGATACCGCTGGATCGCATCCGGGAGGTCCACCGGTTTGTTTATTGCGTCCTTGACATTTGCCAAGAACTGTTTTTGCACGTCAAACGCCGTCCCGGCTCCTAGTATAGAACTGCGTGCTTGCGCCTGTGCGCCGAGGATGGCCCAGATGTACGTGCAAATGGAGTCGTTGAGGCGAGTAACTCCGGCCTGCGTGAACCCCAGACCCTTATCTAACATAAATATACCCCACGCGTCCTGGACCTCAGCAGCCTGCTGTATGTAATCGACGTGAGCTCGTTTCGGAGGTAGCCACTCGCAGGATGAGACGCCGCAGTGCCGACCTCCAGACACTTCCGGCCCGAAGGTCATCGTCGTGGGGTCAAAATTCACGGCGTTCCGACTGACGGAGTGGTCGCCGGAGTGACAAATTCTTTCGAACGCCCTACGGTCGTATGAGTTGGAAATGGGATTCCAGCCGTCGTCCTGCGGCAGAGAGATTTATTTTCTGTTCTTTGAGAATCCTCCTAATAGTGTAATACGCGTGAAAGTTGTAAACGGCCCTCAAGAAGGGATCCTCCGCGGCCAGATGGTCCTGAGAGGAAACCCCTCATCCGGCTGTTGCGCACCATACGGCGAAGTTGAGCTGATTCTGCCAAAACTGCATCGGTGTTGCTTTACACCCGTTCACGCCCTCCATGGTAGTAATCTTGGGCAGCCTATATTGTTCAAAGATGTCAGGAAAGTTGGTTTGAAAGCCTTTTCCACCACGAACTTGGATAGTGGGGTGCACCAGCCGGGGAGCCTTAGTGTCATATACCCCACCAACCGCGTACTTTGCATTTGAATTAAAGCTAAATGCATTGGTATCCATTGAAAGATATTATTATGTTTGCTACTATCACTAATGTTCAAAAAGAGAGTTGTGAACTTCAGAAGTCAATCGACAACTGCTGCGGAAAACACCGGGTGGGCCTCAGATCAATCACCTTCACGGTTGGATGGCAGAATGTGGGAAAGAGTGAAGGGTTTTACTATGTGAAGGATGAACAACAATTCGGTGTAAAGCTGCCTCACGGACTGTGGGGAATAAGACAGCTCAAAGATTTTGTCAACTCAGAGCTTGACGGTATAATCAACCTCACAGTATCGAAGGCTACCGGGCTAGCAACAATGGCCATCAGCCCTCATAATAAGGTAGTGGTCTCCCCGGGGTTGGGTATTAAACTCGGTTTTAGAGAGACATACTCCGCAAATAAAGGAGTGTTTACCCCGGGTGAGTACGTCGGTGATAACCCGGTGGACTTCACGAAATCTCTCAGGGTGCACCTGGATCGGGTAAACACGTCGTACAACACGGTAGACGGATCCCCAAGCACATTACTGAAAACCGTGCAAGCCAGCGACTGTTTCTTTGGGGATACGGTGACCTTAGACTTCCCATGCCCCGAGATGAAAGTTTTGGAATCGGGACATATCCACGAATGTACGGTCTCTATTCTCGATGATCAAGCGAGAAAGTTGAATAACTATTACCCGATTTCGGTCGTTCTCGAAATTTCCAATTAATTAAACGCATGTTCGTAATAGAATTATCAATATTATTGAAAATGAGTATATACGGACCAGGTAGTTCTTCCAATTCCAATCGGGATTGGGTGACAGATTCAAATAATTTGGAACCAGCAGAAGGGGGATTCGTCCCGACAGAGAGTGACTTTTTAACTACCGGAAAAACCAAGGCCCTGATCAATAAAACTATATCGAAGGCCGCAAACGGGATTCGCAGGAGTATAGCAGATGTTAGAGTAGAAGTGCTAACGGCGACTGCACAAGTTGGGAAAGAGGCCCGGGCGAAAATTGAGAGAGTCCGAACGGGTATTGAGAAAGAGCAGGCGGCCCTTACGGAGGCGTATAGGGTGTTGCGATCAGAGGACTCTCCCAACAGAAAAGCAGCACTTACTGAACTAGGTGAACAAATAACCAAATTTCGAAAAGAGGCCCGGTTGGGGATTGAGGGAGTCCGAACGGGTATTGAGAAAGCCCGAGAAGACCACCAGGCGGCCCTTACGGAGGCGTATAGGGTGTTGCGCTCAGAGGACGCTCTCATCAGAGAAGCAGCACTTACTAAACTAGACGAAAAAATAACAGAATTTCAAAAAGAGACCCGGTTGGGGGTTGAGGGACTCAAAGAAGACCACCAGGCGGCCCTTATGGAGGCTTATAGGGTGTTTCGCTTAGAAGACTCTCAACAGAGAAGCAGCACTTACTGAACTAGACGGAAAAATAACCGAATTTCGAAAGGAGGCCCGGTTGGGGGTTGAGGGGGTCCGAACGGGTATTGATAAAGTCCGAGAAGACCACAAGGTGGCCCTTGCGGAGGCTTATGGGGTGTTGCACTCAGAGGACTCTCTCATCAGAGAAGCGGCGGTTGCTGAACTAGACGGGAAAATAACTGAATTTCAAAAAGAGGCCCGGTTGGGTGTTGAAAAAGCCCTAGAAGACCACCAGGCGACCATTACGGAGGCTTATGAGGTGTTGCGCTCAGAGGACTCTCTCATCAGAGAAGCGGCACTTACTGAACTAGACGAAAAAATAACCAAAGTTTCCGATAAACTGAAACGTGATCGTAGAGCTGCGAACAAAGCACTTGAGGAGACCGCTGAAAAGGTTCGTGCTGAGACCCATACCTCTATCGGGGGCCTTGCCGGATTGTTGAAAACAATGAAAACGCAAAAACGTGTCATAACAGTTTGGGCTGAGAAGCGGGGCCCATTGGTTGAGGGGCTCTCTGAATATTCGTTTGGTGCCAAAGCGAGTAATTAATGTGGGGGATACGCCATGACAGCTCCAGGTACACTTCTCCGAATGGCGGTCTGCTCGGTTAATGCTCATGGTAAACTTGTGGGCGCGGTCATGATAAATCTCGTAGTAGATGGGGAAGAACGGGGGTTTGGAGTCACTAAACTCGCAGGAGATATTTCATCGGTGGTTTTGTTCTCCGGTGATGATCTAATTAGACTTTCCGAAGGTAGTGTTATTAACTTTGTTACGAAAATCGCTGACCCAGCGAGTTCTTACATTATTGTCTCATTGTTAATTGAACTTAATTTGTAAATACTAATATATTGAAAATCATGAACGAATCACCGCTTCCAATTGTCAATACCACTCCATCAACACTGTATCCAATTGTCAATACCAATCCATCAACACTGTATCCAATTCGCGAAAGATGTTTAGATTTTAGGTTGGATAATATCGTCGTTATGCAGGATAGTTTAGTTAGCGAATGCAAAAATAGAAAAAGAATCGCTAAAAAATATAAGCGCGTTGCAAATTTTGCAGAGGCATCAAGTACGGTTCTGTAATGAGTGGTGCGGGGACTGCCGCAACGCTATCTACAATTGTAACAGTTCCAATTGCTGGGGTTTTGAGTGGAATTACAGTTGTATCTGGAATACCTTGTATGTTAATTAGGGTGGCTGGTCGAAAACTCGAGAAAAAATGTAGAAAACATGATAGAATATCCATTCTCGCTAGGTCTAAGAAAAATAGCATCGACGTTATAGTGTCCAAAGCGTTGGCCGATAATGAAATATCAAATTTAGAGTTTGAATCCGTTGTGGAAGAAATGAGGAGATATGAAGAATTAAAAAATGATATTAGAATCAAAGCGCGCGCCACCATGCCCAAGATTGATAGTACTGATTGGGGTAAATTTAGGGTAAAACTTGGAGATAAAGTCGGAGGAAATGTTACAGCACCACCATCCTGGAAATTGTGATATTTTAGTAAATAATTTTTAAAAAATAATTTAAACATTTTCTTAAAATTATAAAATTAATTATATTGTTGCAGTAAACAATTTATTAATAATAATAAACAATTTAAATCTCTTCTCTTCTCTTTTTTAGGCTTAGTGGGATGTGTCACACTCACATCTCCTCCATCCCATCATTGGACTGTTACCGCGGACCCCTCCTCCTCATTACCTCCATCCGCTAGAATGCGTAGAGCAGCCAGAGTGAAATACATGTGGCGAAACCTGTCTCAGCGCTGAAATATTATTGCCGGCGTCCCGACACTTAACTGTGTTTATTTCTCGTATATAAACCTAACTTTTGTTGGTGGAAATGTATGGTATAAGAGAGACAACTCTGACAAGGACGACCCGTTTTAGAAGTACACAGTTGTCTAACTTGGCTCTGTATTCTATAGATGGTCCGCACGTTTTGTCTATTCAGTTTATGCACAAATTCGAGGGGTGTGGGACTGTAGATGGAGCGTAGGGGTGGTGTGTATGTTGGTGGTATCATTTTAGCTCACTCTTGGGAGAAAATAATTATTTTCTCCAAAACACCTATGGAAGGCGCATATTTCGTCGGGGCTAGTGCGATTTCGGCTATTTCGTTGGGTAGCTGAAACAAGGTAGCCGAAAACCTCCATGCTTTTGGGACCGATTTTACACTAGTATTTGGAGCTCCGATAGGTGGGGTAGTTGAAACATGGTATTTGAAACCCTTGCAAATCGGGGACGGATTTTAATATCCCAATCTCCAATATAATTGGGACTACAAGACCACTTTCTCATTCAAATACCACCACAAACTTTTTGTTGGTGGTGGAAGTTACAACACCTCTCAACAACAGCATAATGGTTGCTGTTATCATTTTGACTCCCTCTATACTACTGATTTACATATATTGAATATATATGCATATGCTCAATAAATGTAAATCCATCAATTGAAATTTCTAGACGATCCTAAATTGTTACGAACATTTTAGTCGTACGGAGTTTAGTGAAACGACCCCCGTTATATAGCGTTTATGTACGAAGGCGTACGCGGGCGTTTTACACACTCACCACACCTTGCGTATTTGTATGGTGTCTACATTGAACTGAACTATGTTAAAATCTGAACCAGAAGTCTAGTAAGTGGGTTTATACGACAGCAAACATCGTTAACTGTACGTGTCCATTATGTGTACAGTCCCATAGAAAACGAACAGCCAAATGCCAAGCTGATTCTGACAGGTTAATGTTCCTGTTAATGATTTTGTATTGCACTATGGTGTCAGCTAATGAGATAACAAAGCATGCAGAACTACTTTCACTGCCCAGCTGGAGTCTCCAGTAACCGCCAGACTCGACCATCGTGCATGAGAATATGTACAGTTGAGTTTTATTACCACCAGCGACTATTATTGCCGTAATCTTTGCAACTTAGGTCCAGATCAGAATGAGCAGTCACATCAGGATCTAGACTGTTACCGACTGGATTCATCATTGTCTAAATGGATTAGCAACCCTGGTATTGTTCCATGCTCTCTTGGTAGCCTACAACATGTGTGTGCTGATTTCCACAATAATGCTGGGAGAATTGCTTGTTCTAACAGCTATAAGCTGATGATACAAGAACACACTCGTCTTCTAACCAGTGTAGATATATCTGCGGGTTCAAACTGACCAGCACACTAGCAAGTTAGAAATTAAAATGTGCTGTTGATACATAATTACATGCAGCATATTTTATGTTACATACACCTTGCAGAAATAAATATCTTCATTGCAAAACCTCACTTCAATCTCAAAGTCCCAATCATTCTCAGTGTCAATTAGTGCAAATATTCTAATCAATAACACACAATTGCAAATTATACATATTTGGCCTTATCTTTGTTTATGCGTATATTATGTACACAGTGATCCGTTATGAGACCAACCATGTAAGTAATTTGATACATTTCCACAGTTGTCATAGTTCATGAAAAATATTTACATAATTTATGATTTTCTTCCGTACATGACAACGAATATTTATGACACTTTCAAAGCATATTGCAAGACGTCATCATTTACTAACAAACACAAGGCTGTTATAAATATTATTCTTTGAATATCGCGGATGCTATTATATATGAACTCAATTGAGATAGACGGAATGGCGAACCGTGCAGACCCTGATCAGACTGCGCGGATGTGCAGGCTGATTTGGGTAGCGGAGTTGGCAGCATAGATCATAAGCCCCATTTCTCCGTCATGACAACATATGCCATATGTATGAATGTATGTCATAGATAATTGCAGGTTTTGCAATCGTGGTGCCATAATTATGTGCTCTTCTTATTTACTGCTACATTTTGAATAAAATATAAAAATACAGTAAATATCTAGTACGGTACATATCTCTGCTATCGAATAATAACAAAAAAAGAAGAGTATTTATTATATTTCCCATTTTAGTTCAGAAACCAGACATATTTATTCTGTCCTATGCAGTGGTCAAGCCACCTGACCATTATCCATGCGCGGACACAAAATAGTTCTCACACGTCCAGTTTTATCTTCGCACATAAGGATTATGTTGGGCGATTTGGCTTCTTGTTAGTTTTCGTTTGTTTAGTGGAATGCATACATATATCGATTCACCTCGGTGTATATAAATATTGAATACGATTTTATATTATAATGGTATCATAGATAGTATTTTGGCCCGCATATTCCTACGCCGTATTGGAACCATTTTGGCGGGATTTGGAGAGGTCTTCGGAACACATATTTTGGTAAAATCTTATTTTTTTTTCACAATATATTTGTCGTTGGTCAACCGATTTTGACCGGAGAAAATGCATTTTTGCATCTCTGATAATGATAAAATTGATTATAGCATTATTTATAGATTTTATTTGCGTTATAACATATTTAGAATTTAACTGGGAATTTCAGAATCTTATCATATCGCCTAATGGGCCATTTGACCCGGTGTTAGGAACATTAAAGGAACATTAAATCTCGCTGTAGGAACATTAAATCTGGTTGGTATCGGGGATGCAGACAGGTTTATTCCAGTATCCAGCTGTGCAACTCGGGTTTCCCGACCCCACGTTTTCTTTGAAGTAGTGGGGTTTACAAGTACCCGACTTTCTATGGGAGCGTACACCTAATGTCACGTCATGATTGGTGTCATTTTGTGCTAATTTAACAGCGAATATAATGGCTGCCCACGGGCGTCGACATCTTAATGCAAACTCCATAAGGATTCCGCCATTATAGTGGCGTCCATGTGTCACTGACATGTTCACTTCCGGCGAAAAGCAAGACATTTTGTATACTACAGCGAAACTGCCAAAATTGTACAGGACATTCGGTCTGGTAAACTTTATGTTTTACCAGACCGGACAAAAATTTACCAGACCGAAAAGAAGTATATCAGTCATATAAGAAAGGCTAGCTAGCACCAGAAGCGCATACCAAAGGAAGGTGATTTCATTGAAGCATAGAATAGAAAAGTAAAAAAACACACACAAAAACGGACATGTTCGACGGACCGACGACTTTCGCGAATACTATAATGTGTTTTCGAGTATGCTGAATCCGATTTTCTAAGGAAGCAAGTGATCCGATGAATGCTTCCCGGTTAAAAATGCACATAATCAAGATGGCAGCCACATAGGAAAAAGCTGTGTGCACAACAAATGTGTACATATTTCATATTAATGCATTTTATATTCTAAAATGACAGCAAAGTGTGTTTGCGTTATGCTGTAAACGGATAGTTACATTATGAAAACAGTCAACATTAGGAATTCTCAGTTCGGGAGATAGGCAGCGGATCTATGGCAAGAACAATGCGCATTACCCCACCCACCTGTTGTCTTACTGTAACATGTGGCTGGGTACAAGTAAGGCTATACAAAATAAGAACATATACTTTGGTTCTTAGAGACGGGGTTTGCGGAATCTGACGTGGGAGGGCGGATTTTTAAATATATATTTTGGGTTTAGTATAACCTCTTTAGATGTGAAAAATCACCAGAGTTTCGTCCGACATGATTGGATTTAACATATTTTTGCATGGTAGTGTTTTATATTGATCATGTGATATATCTGAGAACCATTGTACATTTTGTATGGCCTAATGAGGGTTTGTTAATACGCATTTCTGTTGTTTTGTTTGCGATAGATGCCAGTCTTATACCATTGCTTCGCACTGGACACAAATACAACCTCAGCTCTTCCAATTACGAGTTTCACTGTAAGTTATCTCGAAAAAGAGTGCTGTGGTGGCAACGCACACAAGCACACATACATGTGCATGATTGAACATTCTGTGGAGAAATTCGAATCGGACGGAATCGAATGTTGTTTGAACTTGGTAAGATTCATTTCTTTGCAGAATGTTCAGACTAACTACAGAAGTAATGCTGCTAAAGTTGGTATTGGTGGACTCGTAGTGTTAACGGCTGGAACATGCTCATCATTAAAAGGGAGAAACCGCAGTCGTATTGATGAAAAATAAGATTTACCCAAGACCTCATGGCCACCGCCATTAATCCAGTGTAAACAATAGACCACGTTAACCCATACCCTGGGTATATTCACTTAGGAATCTTTAAAGGTACTGTGGCTCAGATGAGGTAGGAAAGAGATTTCTTGAATATATTTACCTTTGTGAGTGATCTGAGAAAGTAAAACAAACTATGAAAAATAGTGTTGTATTATCAAAACAGTAACTCGCGTTAGTAACGCTAGTTTTGCTGAGTATAGCATTCATAACACTGATGTGCTCACACTTAGTAGTCACGTGCCTTGCTTTGACTAGACACTATGTCACCAACCACGTCACCGATAACATTCGCATTTTTAAATTCGGTTATTTTTTATGATCATGCGCGTACATCGTGTGTTAAAGATACAAGCCCACTCAGTAGGCACAGAATGTTCTTTAAATAAACTAAATAAGTTGCGAGTGCGAGTGCCCGCTATACAGATATAATCATTTAGTAAAGTTTATTTTACTCATAGTGACGCGCGGTGGTATCAAGCTATTTTCATATGCAAATGAGGCATGATATTTTTAATTATTTATACTAATTAAATGCGCCACCTGAAAAAATAATATTTTCGACACATTATAAAGCATGATCATTGCACACCAAAACATAAATACAGATAATAACTAGTAATGTCCATTAACATTTTAAGGAAACACGGTTATCGCCCCTGATATCAGTGTGGACATTTACATCTGATACAAAATGTATAATAATGCCAATCAATACGTGGAGTAATGGTGAATGGATGTTTAGTCTGTCAGAAAATGACTTATCTGCAGACTATACAAAACTATCTGTCTCCCTTTATTATAACCTACCGAATGGGTATGCACCTTTAAGGTATTACAGTGTTAATATGGCGATTATATAGAAGTGTGCAATGCTGACCATATCTTGTAATAAAGCTTATGAAACATTTCAAACAAGTTTATCTTGTTGTCTTATCTGCAGCGAAGCGGTAATCAGTGGTAACATGAGAAATTACTGCTCGCGGGTGTTTCTATATATCGGAGAAAGACGTCACTACTAGTTGTTTTTTCCAGTTAAACTGAGCATGAATTTCCTCGACTTAATATGCAGATATGAGATAATTAACCGACAAACGCATGTCTATGACCAAGAACAAGTTGTGACAGCATGCATACAGTATCCAGTGATATATCTCAAGTGTTTGTGTGAAATGCTTATTTGGAGGTACCATCTGAGACACAGCCACTTTAATTTACTGATAGAGACGAGCTTCAGTATCACCCTAAGTTCATATGCAAATGAGTCAGCATTGTTTTAAATTATTTATATTTATATCAATTAAACATGTCACCTGAATAAATAGTGTTATATACGTATTATAAAGTATAACCATTACATAACAAAACAAAGACTAAATATGTGTTCCTTTAACCTTTTGAGGAAAAACGGTTATCGCCCCTGCTACCAAGAGTGGCAATTCACGTCTGATATAGAAACTATGATAATGCCAATTAACACGTCCGGTAATGGCAAATGACAAAAATGTCATATATAAAGAATGGAAGAATATAATTTGCCTCTCTTACAACCTGGGATGTAGTAGGCTTGTTAAGTGACTATTGACTTCAAGTCATGATGCAAAGGTCCACTTTGGTATGGAAGTACTTAAGGACCATAGAAACGTTTTTATCCAAAGACACACGCTATATCTCATTTTCAGGATGGCGGTCGGTGGCCATATTGGAAAAAAATAGCATATGTAAGTTTAGCTAAATTCCATTTAAAGTTAACATTCAAATTAATATGTTGTATGCAAGCTTCCAAGAGTCATGGCGGAATTATTATCAAATATAGAAGTCGTATCTCAAATCCAAGATGGCCGCCGACGACCATATTGGAAAATGTGGCCGAAAGTAAATAGTCGATTAGCTAAATTTCAATTCAAGATTGATTAATTGTTTTTTTCTGTTATATACAAGTTTCTAATGGTAATGTAATAATGATTAACACAATATGGAAGTTGTATATCATATGCAAGATGGCCGCCATCGGCTATATTGGAAAACGTGACCGACGATGTATAAGAAGAATAGTTTATTGCATCGAGGCAACTGCCTCATGAGCATACATACATGACTATGGTATAATATACATACAATGCAAGATGGCGTACATGGGTAAACTACTAAATAATAAATGCAGAAACACCACAATCGTGGCAAATAGGCGAATAGATTTCAGACCATGCCGCGACCACTAATACACATATCTGTACTTGTATCTTACAATCATGTACATCGCACTGTCTCCGCTTACTGATCATAGGGTGTACTAAGTGTTATAGCTCGTATTAATTTTAACAATAAATGAGAAATAGACATACATACACATAGAAATACACATGTACACACACATGCATACATGCACATACATGTACGCACATATACGCACATATACACACCCATATACATGTATATCTTCTTTCTAAATGTGGTATAGTATTACATGTCTATATACGTACATATATAGACACATATACATATGTGTACATACACATACATAAAACACTGCAACAGTGGTAGCGTCATGGCATGAACGTTCTTTCCCTCAAACAGGAATACTTTGATCATACATTGTATTCCAATTGTCGTTTGAAAATAAGTTTGCACATATAATACATGTATCTACTTTCCACACAAGTATATGATAATTTAACGAAGCAAAGCATACAAAGCTTACTAGTAGTTAAAAAAATTTAAAATTTCGGGAGAGTTTTTGTTTTTGGCAAAAAGTTTAGCCCATTGAAGATACATTTGTTCTATGACTTTGTTCTATCTATTGTATGCACATTTCTAGAGGTCATGTAAGAATGAATAGCAAAATACAGAAGTTGTATCTCAAATTTAAGATATATTATAATATGTGGCGGATAATATACAAGTTTACAAACTTTCATTTAAAAGTTATAATGCAACTTTCTTTCAAGGATCATAGAAGAAACCAAAATCCAAACACAAATCGAAAATGGCTGTTGTCCGTCATTTTGAAACAAATGGCCAATTCATAGCTCGCAAATATGTGTCGCTTGCACTATTATAATACAGGTTTTCTAGCTATGTTGAATGCCATAAACTAATTTCTTGAATCATTTTTACAACTGAAATGCAATAAAAATGATATCCCGGAATATATGCTAAAGATCATTTTAACTACATATACATTTTATAAGAAAAAGAGTGGAATGTAAAATGAAAATTGAGAACAGATATGGAACAGAATCACCGAATTAACAAAACCTAGTGGATGACATTCCTTCATGCATAATTTGCTGGAAAATATATTCCATGTGCATATTCTGTTTCCTTTCTACGTGCAATGCTTTGTATTTCAGATACATGATGCAGTTTTTCAAATGAGTGACATTAAAATAACTGAGCAGATGAACGGTGTTCATTAGATAGATGTTATTTTATAATGAGCATTATAATTATATGTATTGCATGCATGAGATACAGACAAAGTGTATACAAGTGACCAGGCTAAGATAATTATTACACTTTTGTGAATGGATATTATGTGAATTACATATGTAAAAGAGTCGAGCATATTCGAACACTGGTATGTCATTTATAGTTAGGTTGAGAGTTGGGTTGAGAGCATGTGCAAATAGAAATAGAACAGTCATATATATGGATAACTATGGACAGGACGTGCCAGCAGGAGTTTCGTGTGTCTTGATGTGCATATTGTATGCAACACATGGCAATATCACTCTTGTGTATGTGAATATATATTTTGTTTGAGAGCGGCTAATTGTATTGCAACACATGTTTTATTTTATGTGCATGCAGAACAGTACAAACATATGGTGCACAGTTTTGGCAGGCTCAATAAAGAACCGGATGTATACAATATGGTGTTTGAGCGACTTATACATGTATGCACATCGCAATATAATGTGATCTCGGAAGCTAAATAGTCACTCGCGTGAATTGTGTTGCAGATAACATATGTTATGGAAACAGGAATAATCTATGTAAATGTATATATTGCACACATTACATGGCATAATAAAATTAACACGAGACGAGACGAAATTCAGTGCGCAAATACATAATGGTTGGCATACATCACGATATAATGGTCAACGAACGTTATTTTATAATTTGTCTACAGCGAGGTATGATTCATCCGCTACTATGTATAATGGTGACTATAACACTATCCCCTGCTAATAGAAACATTGCTATATATCGTGGAATGAGTTTAAACTTTGATACAATGACGTCAATAATATGCAATGACAATGTAAATTGACGAATATAGCTATGATCTGAATTAAAATTGCCTCTGCGAGAGAGATACTGAATATATAGAATAGTACACGAATATGTTTGCATTATGATAAAATGACATGCATAAGATAATATGCATTGTACGACTTAAAGTACTACACTATTACTCTATGTACACTTATAACTGATTAGTATGTGATAATGTATATTACCATTGGATGCATACATTACATCTGTGCATACATTATAATATTTTATACGATTATATGTGATTGGTATATGCATATTTTATTATTACACTGTATACATATATTGCTGAACGGTCATTCCGGTCGTCTGTTGATCTGTACTACTGACAGTAACACTTTTGTTAAAGTTAGCATTCACAGTGTCAGTGCCAAATGCTTTAAGCTGTATGTGTATGTGCAGGCAGTAGCCCCTTTTAATTTTATCAAATGTCTTGCAATACAAGTGCCTATAGTTCTGGATTGCAATTGTTTTCATCATGCCATCTAATTTTGTTTTCATAACTTTTACTAAGTTGTCAATTTTGTGTGCTACTTTCAAATGGTACTTACATACATTATAACAGTTAAAACTGCCTGAAAAAAAGAGTTTGTGGAATCAACCGGATCCAAACAGTACATGTACAAACTGCAAATATTTATTATTTTTATTTGTATGTGTTTCTACATATACATGTCATCTTTTTCCGAATGATTGATGGCAGCCATCTTGGAATTGAGATTCAGTTTTTGTTTACATATGCTATTATATACCTCAGTTAATTTATTCCAAGTGAAAATTGTCTACAGATGGAACAGATGTTTATTATAGCATCTTCGACAGCGAACTCGGATCTAATTGAAAATTGGCTGATGGCGACCATCTTGGATTCGAGATACAACTTAATAATTATGTTATTCAGTGTTTTATGACACATATGTATTTCTATATCAAAGAGGAGAGTCACATTACAACATTAATTCATTAAATACATATCACTACAAAATGTGTGGCATATGAATTTCATATGTTTTTCATATGAATTTCATATGAAAATTTCATATGTAAATGATATAAAGTGAGCCGATATGCAATTCATATGCAAAATCTTCATATGCATTTCATATTCAAATCATATGAACTTCATATGCAAATCATATGAATTTCATATGAAGACCCATGTACAATGCTTTTAAATCAATAACATTTTCATATGAATTTCATATGAATTTCATATGAATTTTGCATATGAAAAACACAATGTGTATTTCATATGAATTGCATATGAAAAAAAATGTATATTTCATATGAATTGCATATGCGCCAAGCCATTTCAGGCTTTTATATGCGCTAAATTCAAACAATACAAACAGTCTGATCAGACTATTGTTTCTGCTGTCCGTGTATCAATGCATTCAGCACGCTTTCTTGTAGATTCTGGAGTATCAAACCTTACAACAACTCTTCTGTTGTCTTGTGTGTGGCAGCTGGTGATCTTTTATAATATTTCTCGTTCCAACGACATAGCATCTCGTTTCCACGACAAGCATCTCGTTCCCACAAGTCAGCGATCTCGTTTCCACGACATAGTCAGCCAATCAAAAGGTAGCAGCATCGTAATTCAAGATGATGGAGTAATATCTGCTAGTCTATTTGCTGATTATGTCAGTCGAACGAGATGATATGTGGTGGGAAAGAGATAACTAACTTGTGATAACGAGATGCTATGTCGTGGTAACGAGATGGCTAACTCGTGGTAAGGAGATCCTGTCTCATGGAAACGAGATGCTATGTCGTGGGATCGAGATAGCTAACTAGTGGTAATGAGAGATCCTATATTATGGGAACAAGATGCTATGTCGTGCGATCGAGATAGCTAACTCGTGGTGACGAGATCATATCTCGTGGGAACAAGATGCTATGTCGTGGGATCGAGATAGCGAACTCGTGGTAACGAGATACTATCTCACGGGAACGACATATGCCATGGGAACGAGATAACTAACAAGATGCAATGCCATGGAAACGAGATAGCTAACTCGTGGGAACGACATAGAGCATAATTGCACAGGTCCAAGTTATGCTGCCGTAAGATGCTGATTCACCAAAAAAAAGATACCAACAATTATTCTCCATATTCTTTGTTTCTCAACACAAGTATATACTGTTACCACCAATTTTAACTGTCTCGGCAAGACGGTTCAAATGAGTGGCATAAATATACATTTTCAATGAGAAATGAAGCAAATAGAAAAAAAAGCAGCAGGGAAGGCGAGTAGCAAAATTGGTGGGGCCTCGTCCGCGTCCACTGAGCGTCCCACCCCCATTTCAGACTCCAATTTTATCATAATTTGTCATAATTTCTCATAATTTATCATAATTTATCATAATTTTTTTTACTTTATCATAATTTCTCTACGCATTCTAGCGGATGGAGGCAATGAAGAGGAGTGGTCCGCGGTAGACAGTCCAATGATGGGGTGTAATAGATGTGAGCGTAACACCTCGCTAAGCCTAACAAAATAAGAACAAAAGAGAAAAAAAAAGCGCCAATGCTTAGCTAGGTGGGCCCAGAATGGTTTTGCCGGCGCGAGTTCGATTCTCGGCTGGACCAAAAACTTTTTTTTGGCTAAGCGAGGTGGGGCCCAGAAGGGTTTTGCCGGCGCGTGTTCGAGCCTCGGGTGGGGTCTTTTTCATTTATTTGTTTTTCTTACACGGTGGTGTAACGGGAGAGAGGGGTGAGGAGATTTTTTCTCTCGTCGGCCCTCCCCTCCGTGACGGGTTTTTTTACGTCTGTGAGAAGTTCAACTTTGTTGAGGGCGCGTGCCTTAGTCCGAATAGTATTTTTTTAAATCCTGATATCTAGACAATTCAAATTCAGCGTCTGATATAATGTTATCGGCTATAGCTTTAGACACGATAACGTCGATGCTGTTTTTTCTTAGACCTCGCGAGAACCGCTATTCGATCGTGCTTTCTGCTCTTAGTTTCTAGTTTTCTATCCACTAATCTGGCAGTCATACAGAGCAGCCCAGCCACAATGGCTACCCCGCTCAAAGCTCCAGCGACAGGCACAGCTGCGACTGTGGACAACAAGGCCACGCTTCCAGCCCCACCCATTATAGAAACGGACGATAGCAAGGTGCTCACCCCCTCCGCTACAGAGTGGCATGCGGTTCTCTTACCAGGCGAATTGCAATTCCTAGATCGCAGGATTGCAATTCGCGTTCCCATTAATTGCAATTTGACCGCAATCGGACTGCAATCATGTGACTGCGGTCCAAAGAGTTGGTTGCGGAATTGCAATACTCCGCTTTTAATTGCAGTTTACGAAAGAATGACCGCTTTACGCTGCGCTCTGCCGTCAAACCAGCGGACCGCTCTGCTTGACCAATGCGGCAATAAAATCTAAATAGTTGATTTTTTCTGACGAAAAGATATATTTTCCTATCTGTATTTAGCCATTTAAAATCCAACAAAATATACATAAATAGTAGAATTAGGTGTATATATACGCGTAACGCTAAGTTTTTACCGCAAATAGCGAAAGAATGACAGCACAAACGCTATCGCGAAAGAATGACCGCACAAACTGGACCGCGAAAGAATGACCGCTTTACGCTGCGCTCTGCTGTCAAACCAGCGGACCGCTCTGCGTGACCAACACGGCAATAAAATCGAAATAGTTGATTTTTCTGACGAAAAGATATATTTTCCTATCTGTATTTAGCCATTTAAAATCCAATGAAATATACATAAATAGTAGAATTAGGTGTATATATACGCGCAACGCTAAGTTTTTACCGCAAATAGCGAAAGAATGACCGCACAAACGCTATCGCGAAAGAATGACTGCACAAACTGGATCGCGAAAGAATGACAGCACAAACGGTATCCCGAAGGAATGACCGCAAACACGGGACCGCGATTGGACCACAATTAGACTGTAATTTCAGAGGGGACGAATTGTAATTCAATTACCGCTGGATTGCAATTCTTGGTAAGAGAATCGCAGGCGTGAGTGTATATTTGCAGCTCGTCTATATTTTTTAGCATTTACCCTCCGAGTTTCCCCCTCTTGTTTTAGAATCTGCTGTATCTCGACGATATTTTCCAACCTGAAGTTTGACGGGGTCAAACTCCTATCCCCCAATTCCAATGCTCGATCGGCAGGTTTTGGTTGTAGGTTCAATGGTATTAAATGTTCACTCGTCATAAATCAAGTTCAATTAACAATGTTACAACAGTGGAAGAACTCGCTGGGTCAGCGATTTTCGTAACAAAGTTAATAACACTACCTTCGGAAACTCTAATTGGATTGTCACCGGCGAACAAAACCACCGCTGACCTCTGTCCAGCGAGTTTAGTGACTCCAATCGCCAGTTCTTCCCCGTCCAGTACGAGATTTACGGTGACCGCGGCCACAGATTTACCCTTAAAATTAACCGAGCAGACCGCCATTCGTAGAAGCGTACCGGGAATTGTCATGACGTATCCCCCATATATATTGCTCGCGTTGGCGCCAAATGAATATGTCCCCTCATTCAATGGGCCCCGCTCCTCAGCCCAAACTGTTATGACACGTTGTTGTGGTTGCAATAGACGTACCTGCGCAACCACTGCACCCAGTCCTTCACATACTTGTGTAATCGCTGTATGGGCCTCAGAGCGAACCCTCCCAGAGACTTCCTCAAGGGCTTTATGAGTGTCTTTACGAACTCGATTTAGTTTATCGGAAATTTCCATAAGCTCTGTATGGGCTTCTTCCCGAAATTCGGTTATTTTCCCGCCTAGTTCAGTAAGTGCTGCATGATCCTCTTCCCCAATTTGGATTATTTTCCCGCCGAGATCCTTAAGTCCTGTATGTGCCTCTTGGCGAACTTGTGCAGTCGCCGTCAGGACGTCTACTCTAAGCTGTGCTATACTCCTGTGAATCTCGTCCGCGGCCGCCGACATAGTTCTATTGATCAGTGATATGGTTTTTCCGGTAGTTAAAAAATCACCTGTGGTGTTGGATCCGGAGTTCCCGTCGGGAACATCATTGTTACTCGGATTCTTTGAATTTATATCCGAAATTGTCAATAAATTGGAAGAACTACCTGGTCCGTACATACTCATAATGTTGGTTGTTATACATTATATTACGAACATGAGTTTAATTCTTTGAATTAATTTGAAATTTCTAGGACCACCGAAATCGGGTAATAGTTCTTCAACTCTTTCGCTTGATCATCAAGAATAGAGACCGTAAATTCGTGGATATGTCGCGATTTAAAAACTTTCATCTCGGGGCATGGGAAGTCTAAGGTCACAGTCTCCCCAAAGAAACAATCACTGGCTTGCACGGTTTTCAATAATGTGCTGGGAGATCCGTCTACCGTGTTGTACGATGTGTTCACTCGATCCAGGTGCACCCTGAGAGTTTTCGTGAAGGCGAAGTCCACCGGGTTATCACCGACGTACTCACCCGGGAAAAACAAGCCTTTATAGGCTGCGTATGCTTCTCTAAAACCGAGTCGCACGGCCAACGTCGGTGTGATCGTTACCCAGTTGTTGGGTTCGACGGTAAAGGTCGCTAGTCCGGTGGCTTTCGAGATTGTGAGGCTGGCTCGTCCGTCAAGCTCAGCCGCGGCAAAACCTTGTAGGGCTCTCGAACTCCAAAGGCCGGGGGCAGCTTTACACCTACTTGGCGGCCGTCCTTCGAGTAGCCGAACCTTTCATTCTCCCATGTTTCGCCAGCCTACCGTGAAGGTGATTGATCTGAGGCCGGCCCTGCGTTTTCCGCAGCAGTTGTCGATCGAATTCTGTAGTTCACAACTCTCTTTTTGAACATTAGTGATAGTAGCAAACATAATAAACTCCGATTAAAATGTCGTTGGATACCAAGTCATTTAGCTTCAATTCAAAGGCAAAGTACGCGGGGGGGGGGGGGGGGGAGGTGTGTACTACTTAACGATAGGAATCCACTACTTAATTAGAAAGCTAATAAACCCAACAATAAGAGTAAACGAAGACACCGGATTTGATCCAAACATATTTGATAATTATAGGCTGCCCAAAATTACTACCCAAGAAACCATAGACGCGTGGAAAACCTCCCCTATGCAGTTTTGGCAGAACCAGTTAAATTTTGCTGTGTGGTGCGCCACAACCGGGTGTGGTGTTTCTTACATAAAACACGTGGAGCATAATGAAAGCACTTTCAGCGAAAGTGCTTATACTTTTCACGTCTACTACACGATCAGGAGAATTATACAAGAGATGAAAACGCAACTACCCGAAGAGGATAAGTGGAACCCTCTATACAACGCGTACGACCACAAAGCCTACGAAAGAATATATGACGATTTTCAGATTTCTAAAAATACCGACTGGAAACAAAAAACAGTTACTAAAAATGGTGGGTTAGGTGATATATTTCTAAACAACAATATCGTAACCCGCAATGGGGGAAGTTTCGATTCAAACACCATGACATTCGGCGCGTCTTCAGATCCACTATTCATGATTGCACTGTAATTTCGCCGGCTGTAAATACCTTCCATCTGTCATACGTCACGTCGACTACATCCAACAAAGCTAACATGCCAATATCGGCTGGGGGACTTTCATTTTGGATAGGGGGAGGGGTTCACCAGGGCTGGGGTTACCCGCCTCAACGACTCCATTCGCACATACGTCTGGGCCATCCTCAGCGCACAGGCGCAATCGCACAGTTCTATAATAGGAGCCGGGACGGCGTTTGACGCGCAAAAACAGTTCTTGCCAAATGTCGAGGACGCCATCTCATCTCCGGTGGACCTCCCGGATGCGATCCAGCGGTATCAAGACGTTTTGCAGAATGCTCGCACCCCAGTAGACTATGTATTTGGAATAGGTGTGTATATGGCGCCGAGCAATATGATACTACGAGACGACCCGGTTGACGGTTGCAATAATAAGATCGTAATCGCCACCGCCAACCAAAAAATCGGCCTTAACGGGAACGAGAACGCGGATATCATCCAGCGCACCGAGCGTGGAAACGATTTCATAAAACCGCAAGCACCCACCCCACACTACGAAGCACCCCATCAAGTTCCTTCGGAACTAGTGTCTCATCAAGTTCCACCGTTGTTCCAAAAGGACTTGATGCACCAACAAGTTCCTTCGGAACTAGTGCCACAGCCCACGAGGAGGAGAAATTAGGGCTCGTCGTCGCCCTCGTGGCGGTCCGACTATTCACGCTTTGGATTTAGGAACTCTCGGGCGGCGAATAGTAGGAGACCGGCGATCGCCACGATTAAAGCCCAAGCATTCCCGTCGAGCCATCCGGCCGTTTTTGATAATATAGATAACATGTAGGAGACGAGACCCCCGATCAGCCCAGGCAGCGCGGCAGCCGCATTTCCGGTTAATTTAGCCAGGAGACTGGCGAGGGCTTTTAGATGCTTTTTGGCCCACTCTTTGGCTCTGCCGGATGGCGCGGGTGCTGGCGCGGGTGCTGTCGCGGGTGCAGCCGCCGCACCGCCAGTGATAGATAGAACTATGGTCGATATAGTCATGCCGAGAGCTGTGAGGATGCTTACTATCGTGACGCCCTGCACAGAGTGCGAAGACGATCACCGAGTGTCGTGTCCTCGTTCAGGACCCTCGAGATTGTTTCGCGGATCCAACTTATTTGGGTGCGGAGAGCCTAAAGGCAAGCCGATGCAGCCTCCAAACGAGCTTCTCTTTCATCCCTCAACGACTGCAGGCGTTCGGTGATCTGCTCGGTAGATTCTCTATCGCCACGAGCTTCCCCAAGTTTTCTTTCTTCTAGCGCGATATGTTCATCCAGCGCCGAGAGTTTGGAGAGGTTAAGGACCAGTTCGCCCCGGACCGTTTGTAGAGCCTTATCGAGTCCCCGGAGTTCGCGAAGAGGTAACGGTGGGTCATCCATCATGCTGAGTATTCCGTCTATCTCGCTTTCGCTGATATCCATTGTGCGAATAGCGTCGGTGGCTACTCGAGGGAGCTCGCTGAGATCGACAGTTTCTATCGTGGCGGGCGTCTTCGCCATCATTTCGTTGGCAAAATGTAGGGTCTCTACAGCGCGGGCCGGCATAACTGTTTTACCAAGCTTCCAATCTACGAATCCTAGTTCATCCCTTATGATTTCGCCACCGCCCCGTTTTCCGGCAATGGTGCTCAGCGCTAGGGGTTTTCCGTTCCTCATGTTGACGATCGGGACATTTGATGTTTTTAGTCGCAACCTACCACACAGATCCAATTGGAACTTGGAGTAGTCGCGGCCGACAGATGGGACCGCACCTTATTCTGCCAAATTGTTGAAGTAGTCGTATACAGCTGACTCGAGTAATTCCTGACTGAGACTACTGGTGTTTTGTAGTGCCACCTATTTCCTCGTCGGCTGGAGTCTCTATGAAGGGCGTTTCGTTATCGTTATCATCATCGATGTCATCATCGATGTCATCATCGATGTCATCATCATCGAGGTAATCGTCTCGGTCGAATTCGTCCATGCCAATATCGTAACCAGCCAACTTTAACGATGTATTAAAGAAAAAACCATACGGGTTTAATAGAGTTAATAAATATGTCTTCGAATCAATACGGCCGCAAACTCAATCCATACCGCAGACTGCGGGAGCCCCTCGGGGCGAAAGGCGTGAGACAGAGCGTCGTTATTACGAACACCCATAGACGATCGACCAGAACCAGCAGCTCTTGGCCCGCTTCCCCAACCTCTGAGCTAGCGACGTCATTGTGCCGGGGACTGTTCGCCTCGCTTTCACTATTTCGCTGACGTCGACGGACGTGGACCGAACCGTCGTTCAGAACCTGGGTCGCGCCATCGTCAAGAAGACCAAGATAAAGATTTCTGGTAATGAGGTGATGTCGATCGACGACAGCGACGTCTACCATTGTTACCAGGACATGTGGAAAACGGCGCAAGAGCGCGAAAACGCGGTCTATCAGGGTATTGACACCAGCAACAATAAGAACGTAACCAGACTTAGAATCGGGGCTGGTGACAAGGTAGATAACGACGCGAGCGACAACGCGATCGCGGCCGCTTACGGCAACCGCTTCTACATCCCGCTCGACTTTGAGTTGCTGGAGAGTCACATGCCCTACTATCAGAGCGCTTTGGCGGACCGCCTTGAATACGAACTAACGTTCAACGACTACGGCCGAGTTCTCATAGCCACTGACATAGCATCGACGTATACGATCGACAAGGTTTCGCTGGAGTACGACATGGTCACGATGCCCGAACTCGCACGATTGATCAGAACCCAGTACGCAGGGCGCGTTGCCATACTTTACGACCGAGTTCTTCGCCACCGCAAGATGACGAAAGACAAAAGCGACACATTGTGGAATATTAAAGTCAACTTACCCGCCCGCTCGATGAAAGGTATACTGATGCTGTTCGAGGATGCTCGGTTCGCGCTCGGGGTTAGAAAAACCGACAAATTCTATAACCCAAAAATCACAAAGGTCGATGTGACGATCGAGGGAGTCCCCAATCAACTCTACAGCCAGGGCCTTCAAGCGCACCAGCAGTGGGACGAAGCCAGAAAGCAGTTTGCTGCCGGCTCTAAGCGCTCCCCGGAGGTTGCCGCGGTTGCCAAAGACCTGCAACTCTCGGACGTCTCCCTCGCGCAGTTCATGACTACCAAATACGCGTTATGGCTAGACATGCGAGCCAGCGCCGACGATCAAATGCACGGTAGTGGACGCCAAGTTGAGAACGCTAGCGAGGGTGTGACGATCCAGATAACCAAAGAGGCACAACTCAACATCGAAGATGGCCGATACGTCTCAGCACTCTACTGAAAATAAAAATAAAGTTTGTGATGCCCACTTTGCCATAATATGTGGGCAGACAGGATGCGGAAAAACGGTTTTCATCCTGGACTTGCTCGGGGGGTCCTATCACGATGCCTTTCGACATATTGTGATCCTGTGTCCCACTGTGCGGCACAACGAGACTTATCAGCGGCGCCCGTGGATATGGACCGACCCTGAGGTATACGTCGCTGACCCCGGCGACAGACTTCACGATGGGCTGCAGTGCTTCTACCAAGCCTTTCAGGGAGAACCCACCCTATACGTGATTGACGACTGCTCAGCCAAGGCGGCGATGACCAAAAAGAAGGACATGCTCTCCGAGCTCGTATTTTCTGGCCGCCATGCGGGGCAAAGCGTATGGATCTCCACTCAGGAAGTACAACGCCGTCCTCAAGGATCTCCGCGAGCAAACTAAATGGGTCGCCCTCTTTCACTGCAAGGACCGAGACTCATTCGATGAATATCTTCGAGAGAACGACATTATCCCAACGCGCGAGGAGCGCCTGGAGGTTCGACAGATGCTTTCGGAAACTAAGCACGCCAAGCTTCTGCTAAAGACTGATCAACCCACAAATTATAAAGTTATCAATTAATTACTGAGCTAATTGAATACTGAATACTGAATTACTGAATATTTACTAAATAATCTACTAAATATCTACTAAATATTACTGAATTATTACTGAATTATTACTGAATTACTGAATTACTGAATTACTAAATTATTACTGAATTACTGAATATTTTCTAAATATTACTGAATTACTGAATTACTGAATTACTGAATTACTGAATTATTACTGAATTATTACTAGTTACTCGTAATTTAAAAACACAGTTTGATGTTAAACTTATAAGACTAGTCAGTATAGTACACCCAACACCGTTGGAATAATGAACTGCAACGAACTTCTCGATCAGCTAATGGAAGAAACAGTCGCTCCGACTGCCGGCACGACTGCCGACACTGTATCTTTCCTGAAAGAAAATGGAACTGTAGGAACATCTGTCGGCACGACTGCCGACACGATATCTTTCCTGAAAGAAAATGAAAAGACGAAAATGAAAATGAAGCGGCTAGCTGCGCTGGTTTCTGGGGGACAATCTGAGCAGTATTTCGGTAGGCGTCTCTCAGTTTATCAGGTGGATAAAATGTCAGATGTCGAGGTTGATAAAATTTATGCGCAATTCGAATCTAAATTGGGGGCAGAGTTGACGAAAACTCTTGGGTCGGCGGCTATTCATGTGTACGCTACCGCTGTCAGTGCAATTCTCCCTATATCTGACACCGCGGGGTTGATTGGCGATTTA
Source organism: Conchocele bisecta (assembly GCA_029237695.1). Lineage (NCBI taxonomy): Eukaryota > Metazoa > Mollusca > Bivalvia > Lucinida > Thyasiridae > Conchocele > Conchocele bisecta. Next base: position 26,226,683 of record CM055266.1, read on the forward strand.
GAGACTGATCCTTTTGTAGGACACACTCTTAGAACAGCCTGCTGCTCAATTTATCACAAGTTTGGAATGTACTTAGCTCCGCTGACAACCGCGTTGACCACGGCTAAGCACTGTCAATTTGGACATATATGCCCACGAACTATAAGCTCAGAAAATGATGACACAAGACGCACCTGCGAGAGTGACGGAGCAGCAATCCCCGATTGCAGTACTTCCAACTCCGCTCCAGCTCAGGAGCAGCATGTTGGAGGAACTATCTCCGATTGCACGACACAAAAACCCAAAAAGACAGGCAGCTGGGCGGGCAGCGGCTGCCACCCGAAAAGCTAAACAAGATAAAATACTGGCCGAGCTTCGAGAGGCCAAACAGTCGTTTTTTGTTCCAGCACCAGCTGCTCCAGCTGCTCCAACTCAGGAGCAGCTGGAGCAGCTGGAGCGGCAGTTGGGGGCAGCAATCTCCGATTGCACTTCCATCGGCGTTGGGGGAGCAAAACGCCCGAAGGTAGCTGCTGTGAAAAAGCAAAACATCCGAAGACAGCTGCGGTTCAATCTCCGCAGGAAGTGCAATCGTGGATTGCTGTAGCTCCTACATGGATCATCCCGTGGGTTGTTGGTGGTGGTCTGGCAGTTGTGGGCACCCTGTGTGCATTCCCGCTGCAAAATTACATTTCGAAACAACCACCAACTCCGCTCCAGCTCAGGAGCAGCATGTTGGAGGCGGTTCCAAAGGAAGTTACGAAACCGATTGCGCCCCATTTAAACATTGATCGCGATCCCTTTTATATGCAATAATCACTATATGTAATGGCTGAATACAATGGTAAAATGATTGTGAATGCGGTTTATCACGCCGTGGTGATATTGGGTCTCAGTATTGGGTTTGCCGCAAGAATCACGCCGTGCAAACTTTCCGGAACGTTGATGAAGCCATGCGTGAGTACGCGTGGGCATATCCGCAGAAAAGTATCGCGCCGCTGGATCCAGAGCCCGAACTTTCAGATTTATATGTACGTCAGAGGCCCAAAAAGACCGCGAGATCGCGTTCGTCGTCGTGGGAATGGTTGCGACAGGTCTCGTCAGCTACTATATTGGAAAAGCAATAAGCAAAAGCAATAAGCAAAAGCAATAAGCAAAAGATAAGCAAAAGCAATAATTTAAAAAAAAAATGTTAAATAATATATATATAGAACGATGTTAGTTGACGAGCTTTATTTCGCTCTGCTCGATGTAGGCTACACGGCCCTTAAACACCGTTTAATTGGCGCAAAGGGTCTGATCAGTCTGGCCCAAGACTCTCTAGAGACGTGGCGCTAGGACGAAAAAGCGGCCACCCTTTTCGCAAAGCGGATGTTTGATTCCCCGAGTTCCTTCAGAACTTAACCGGCAGCTGCAGCGAAACTTCCCCCAAAGGTTTAGTATTGACGACGCAGTTACCGGGCGATCTGGCGAGAACATGTTGGAGACTGTCCGACCTACTAGAATACCTCGCATACAATGGACACACGCAAGCTTGATACCAAACTATCGGTTCGCCTGGCGCGCAAGCTAGCGAACACATACTACAGCCCCCGCGGCTACTGGAAGGGGCTCGCGGCCATCAAGAACCTCGCGGCGGCGACCAAGGTTTCCGAAAACGCAGCCAAGGAATGGCTCAAGGAGCAGGCCATCTGGCAGATCTATTTGCGTACTTTCTAATATACTTTCTAATCTCTTGCTGGGTGGGCTGCTTGACCTCAGTCCCCTCAACTGGTGGACATGCGACCCGCCGGAGCTGGCTCAGGTACTCTACTCTTGAGACGGCGAGGTAAGCAAGGTTTGACCACTCGAGGTAGTCGTCGATGATCCAGACCTTTTGTAGGTCGTGGATAGTGAGGCCCTGGCTCGAGTGAACCGTAATGGCGTAACCGAGGCGCCAATCATCGCCCCTGATGGCAGCCTCTGCAGCCTAAATGGTGACATCGACGACATCATTCAGGACAAGCTCTTCATTGTTGCCTGCACCAGGAATTGTCACATGGATGTTCTGCTTCCGACTGTCTTTGGAGTGGTAGAGAACAGGCACCAGGGTGTCTGGGAAGTACTCCTTATGCCTTTTCAGCAACAAATTCTGCGTCCGGTTGCGTACCTTCTGACGGCTTATGAATATTATGTCACAGGGTCTCCACTGCTCCACAAACCGGGCCCATCCCAGGCATCTGGGCAGTGCCTTGCGCATCTCATTGCATTGGACTATATCTGGCTGGAGACGGATGCGCCGCTTCAGGGCCTTGAGGGCTTCGTCTTTCGCCCTATGGTCTACTTCGACCTCTTCGTAGTAATCTACTTTTTGCTGCAGCCAGTCGTGTGGCATCTCTCCCGTAATCGGTGGCGGTTGACCTTGATCGCCGCAGCAGATGACCTGAATCCCACGTTGATCCAACCAGTCCAATAATATCTCTAGGATGGGCTTGGGCACAGTGCATATCTCGTCCCAGATGATCACACGAGGGATGAACTTTTGACCCATCCGGTCGGGCGTCCATTCATTATGTCCGCTCCATCGGAAGAAGTTGTGGTAGGTCTGGGCTTTGACCCCACGAACCCGCATCTTCTTGGCCAGATGATGTGTCGGGGTAAACACTAGAGGCTCTCTTACCCGGAATAGTTCGATGGCTCTCGTAGTTTTACCACTGCCCCCACCATCATTCATGTAACTCATCCGGTGTCGGGCTATCGGGTCGATGTAGATTGGCGCAGTGCTGGGCGCCATGTCCTTGTCCTGTCAGTGGCCACCCGGACAACCTCCTCAGAGTCGAATATCGAAAGCATAGAGAGGAGGTTGATGTGGTCGTAGGCCAGCATGCTCGCCCGCAAGTGGGTGTATTGTGACTGCGATCCATCGTAATACGTGAGGATATGACCCAGGGGACATTTTGTAGGCGCGCCAACCAAGGTGCCGCTTTGGCGGGTGTCTTGCACAAGGAAGTCGAGTTCTCCCTGGTCTGTCACTAGCCTTCTGGTCAGTCGTTTGCCTTCGGCCTTATTGCCCTGTGTGAACTTGCCGATAACGCTACAGCACTGATCGCGGTCATCAGGGAGCCAGACATCAGTTTGCTTCTCGAACGCTCTCGAGGAGACCCGACTCTACGAGGAAGGCGAGCAGTGGTGTTGGAGCCCATCCCTGCTCTGCGAAATTCTTTCCAAACCACGCGGGGATGACGGGGTGAATGTTGTCTTTGAAATTCCACTCGATAACCTCGGTGAATCCAGTGACAATATTTTTGGGGAGGGGGGCATTAATGCTAACCCTGGTCATCCTGTGTTTTGGGTGACCAAACCGATCGAAATAGGGCTTGGCGTAGCCGAGTCCCTGAGAACTGGTGGGATAGCACGCCTTCATATCGATACTGACAATATCTCGTGTCTCATAGTCCATCGAGTTCCAAAGACCGCCGTGGCCATGCTCCATGCAAGACTTCTGGATGTCATCCGCGAAAGGCGCCGTGGTTGGCTTCCAGTCATTCTTCTCTCTGGTTATTACCGCAGCAGCATGGTTGACGCCGAAGACCTTTTCTGCCATATCGCGGTCGCCTAGATCAGCGCATGCTTTAATCAGGTTGTCGTGCGTTTCCCGAGTCCGGTAGGCGGTACCGTCCTGGAGCACAAACTGGTCCACATTTAGCTTCCTGTCCTCCCTGTCAAGGTCATTACCAAGGTCAGGAATGATCGAGACAAATTGTCTCCCCTATTATCATATGAACCAAGTATGCTTCAATTGTTATGACGTTATGGCCAATATAGCTTGATCTGACGAACGAAAAGTGGTAACAATGCAGTTGAAGTGTAAGGGATAGGCTAGAGTAGATAAGTACACGTAGTCACTTAATCACTTATAATGTACACTATATTACATGGGGAACACACAGGAATACATGACACATTGATATGCGAACATCACTGTACTGTGCATGATACTATTCAATTACTACAAGGTTGTAAGCCAATCGACTGTTATACTTTAACGCAACTTAAAAGCTATAGACGAATAAACTCAGTATGTGGTATCTCAATGGTCCCGTAGTGGACAATAGTATGAATGCACAAGTACTTTGATGATCGCTAATCAAAGTGAAATAACATACAAGTATAACATGGCATAACGAACATTGGAGGACAAATGACAATCATCTGAGCTACCCCAGTGCTGGCGTATCTCAATAGATAGTGGTAATACTGAGTATCAAGGTCCCAAGGTCTACCTCACCCGCAGTATGAGGTCTAGTCAACAATATGGCTATAATCCAACTTCAAGTGGATTAATCCATAAACAATATATGTAGTCTTACTACAATCCTTTAGCCATGATATACCATGATAGGAGTATTACCATACACTATCAAAGTATACATATGTATTGCCTATGCAATATATTTCCAAAGTATGAATGTCAAAGTCAAAACCGGATGTGGTTCCATCACATGATAATTAATAACGATAATGTTCCGGAAGCTGGTACCAGAAGTAAAGTTCCACATGTAGTATTATTTCGAGAAATGGTGGACCAGATGTAAAGTTCCTATGGAATCACTCGACTGTAGCAACCCGGATGTGGTGAACCGGATGTAAAGTATCCATGGTGAATCAATGGGTTGGAATACCGGAAGTGGTAGACCGGATGTAAAGTTCCGATATAATACAAAATGGCGATTATCACGTTGGCTAAGACGCCGGGAAAAGTTTCACTTAGGTGACATTCAACTCGGTGGTAGTATAATGATATGACATGTGTGTATGGCGTTTCACTTCACTAAACTATGGCTGTGACTGTCTGCTGAACGCGATGTAGCTATCACACACTGCTCTATACATGCCTGTACCCGGAGCTGCTACACACACTGCGCCAGACAGACGTACGGACACTCGGACGACCTGACACTCTGCACTGACTGGGGTCTGCCCTCAACGAGTGGACCAAAACGTCCAATGTTGCCCGCTGGAGCGATCTCAAGAGGCTACAAAAATGAAATGAGTCTCCAATTACTGGACGAATACGCACAGACCAGACAGACAGAATGCACAACGGACTAGAACGGGAATCGAACAAACGGCAAATCACAGCTGAAATAAAATGTTGTAGGTACTACCACCAAAATCTCGTGTCATGGTGAATACAGTACTATCTTTCTGTTTACCAGAAAATATGTGTCCCACCAACACATAGCGAGACATCGCTTATATACGCACCAGTGAAACCATGCACGGAATAATGAAATATGCCTACCCCTCGTTCGACATCTCACATAAATATTACAAAACCATGGCTTTTGCCATTTCACCCGTGGGTTATATTTGGCATAAATATATGTTCCCACGCCATAAATTCAACCAAACCAGTGTACAGCCCTCGTGGAATAAATACCATCCAACATGGTTATACCCCACACTACCATAAATCTGCACACTATAGACCCAGATCTCATAATCCGAAATCTACTCGACTGGTCTCGACAATGCGAAGGTCGCTTTTTGGCCCCGCCAAACCCTCCATATCGGTCCTACGGCTATACACTCAAATGAGAGTGTAGCACATACTAAACTCAAATATCGTGGTCATTTACGGAAATATCACGACACAAAGCATCACCAGTATGGGATCTGATATATCCGTGTTGGCCAGTACCAGGCTATGCGGAAACACTAACCCTAACGTATACATAACAGGGCAGACCATGGTATGGTCTGCGCTATATACTGGCTTCACCTACAGAAGGTCCCTTATATGGTGAACAACTGACACGCGGACAAACTCGGCTGGCACGGACAGTGGACATCCGTAATACTAAAAGGTCTTTTCCCTAGCGAAACCAGCACACGCAGTCAACGAGTTCTCTACCACACACATGCATAGTCTGTGTCAAATATGGCGTGACATCAGTAAAACATTGCTCATAAAATAGACGTATATTTAAATCCGCAAAAAGGACACGCATAAACGTATTTCCACCAATACAACATAAGCCCCGTTATTACACGCACATTGTACAAGGCAAATGTACATGCTAAATCTCAGGTATGTAAAAATCACAGGTGTGTGAAATCGGAATCACAGGTATGTGAAATCAATAGTACGCACAACAATACAAAACAGTACCACACATCACAAATATACAATTATACGGAATCCAGAATGTACAAGAATGCACGTGTCACGCGACATATCTCCCCCCTAAACAAAAAGTGTTTACACTTTCGTGCATAATCGCGAGACACGTTGGCACAGCTGAATCTACCCCGATATCCTGCTCAGGTAGTCTGCCCCCAGATTGTCGGCCCCTTTTATCGCAACAATACGCATTCTGGCTGACTGTTCCCCTGACCTTAAATAGGAATGGTACCCCTTAATTCTTAATGGGTCCTGCGTTGACGATTTTATCTCCTGTTTCTCTATATGGGTGTGTCCTGGTGTGTCCCTCAGGACATGGGTGAATTCCCGTAAGATCTCTTTGACTTGGGTCTTTTGTTTCTTGCCTAAATCAGGCGACAGGTCAACTTTGCTCTCCGTATCGGACTCTAATCCCCTGGGACATAACATGTTTTCTTCGGCACTACACCCACTTGGACTAGGATCCCCCTCTACTGTGTCTTCTATCACGGCCGCATTTATTACAGTGAGTATTCCCTTCCCTGGGTGCTCAGGCCTAGTCTCCTACCTCTTTAACATGTTTGCATGAAAGGTTTTCAACTTCCCTCCCATGTCAACCCTATAGTCCCACTCATTAACTACCTCTGTTATGGGGTATGGTCCCTTCCACCTAAGAAGCAATTTGTTGTTGTCTGTCGGTAGTAGTACAAGTACCTGATCTGCCACTGCATACTGCCTACTACGAGTCTTACGGTTGTAGTACTTTGCGTACTTTTTGGACGCACTCTTCAAGTCCTCATGCGCGATTTCGAAGTTTTCACGTTTTCTCGAGCCGTTCGCGCAAGTCGAGGACGTACTGATACGTCGTTTTGACGTTGTCCTCTATGTCCTTCTCGGACCACAGATCTCTTAGTATGCTCATCGGACCCCGAACGGTCCTTCCGTACAATAGTTCAAACGGTGAGAAAGCCAAACTTTCTTGAGGGGACTTCGCGATACGCGAATAAGAGCGCGTTAATGTATTTGTCCCAATCTTTGGGACGTTCGCTTGCCATTCTACGAAGCATTTGCTTTAACGTACCATTGAACCGTTCCACGAGACCGTTACACTGTGGGTGGTACGGTGTCGTGGTTAATTGTCTCAGCGATAACAATCTACTTAACTTCCTCCATGACTGCCGACGTAAATTGACTACCCGATCGGTGAGCATCTCCTCGGGATACCCAGTCTACTGAACATATCCACGAGAGCTTCCGCGACTCGTTCGGCCTCGATGCCTGGTAGTGGTACCGCTTCTGGGTACCTAGTTGCATAATCAACTAACGTTAGTATGTAACGATTCTTTCGATCGGTAGCTGGAAAAATTGGCCCTACAATGTCAACTGCGACTCGTTTGAACGGAGTGTCTATCAACGGCATAGTTCCTAACGGAACCTTGGTGATGTGTCCCTTTGACACAGTCTTTTGACATATGTCACAAGACCTACACAACCTTGTAATGTCACTGCCCACGCCTGGCCAATACAATTCTGATAACACTCGATCAGTTGTCTTCTTAACCCCTAAATGGCCCGCCATGATCGATTCATGTGCCACTTTCATCACGGTAGTCCTAAGTGTTTTTGGGACTACCAGCTGATGGTACATCCTACCTGACCCTATCGATTCGAAATTACGATACAACAAGTCTTTTCGGTATGCGAATTTCGATTTGTTTCCGTTCTTACTTGACCGTACCGTTCCGTCTTTTGCTTTGTTATTCGAACCGACGTCAATGTGACGTCATGTGCCTGCGCCTCTTTGAATTCATCGCGTGATACGTTCGCGATTGCGGTAGGGACTTTGAGGGTCTTATATGATTCGTCTCGGGCTGTCGTTTGTGACCTAGTTTCAACTGCGCACGATTTTGCGTCTCTAAAATCGGATATCACTGGTAATTCTGACCCGTCTATATTACCTATGGTAACATCATACATTGTATCTGTCATGCAAAGGGCTTCTACCTGACCTTTGAAAAAAGGTGTATCTAGATCTACCCGGGCGGTAGGAATTCCACTCATTTTGATCCTATTTACCAGCATGCATGTTGAAACTTTGCTTAAAAACTGATCTGGTTGTACTAAGCTTTCCCTGACGACCACCCGGTATACCCAGTATCTCGCATTACTGTGACCTTTTTCCCATTCAATGTGCCCTCTGCTACGGGTAGCCTATCCATACCAAATGTACATCCGTTAATCAACTCCGGCTGTATCTCGCTACCTGAACATACAATAGTGGTGTCGGTATCAACCATACAGACATTTCCTTGGTTTTCCCCTGGTTGTTCCGTGTTTTGCCATCTACCTCTACCTCTGCCTCTAATGTGCCTTCCACTTCTACCTCTATTTCTACCTTTGTACCGACCTCTCTGTTCTTTATCTACAAAACTTACATGTTTCTCTTCCTCGACTGCTGCTGCTTTGTAAGCTGAGGACCGGTCACGTTTAGGACAATCGTAGGACATGTGACCTTCTTTGCCACAATGGTAACATGTCCCGCGATGCCTATCGTAGCCGTTCCTGCTGGTACTTCTGTCATAAAACTGCCTCTACTCGGCTTTCTATCATAACTACCCCCTACTTGCTTCTTATATTTTGGTCTCTATTCTGATATCTGTCCCTATCTCGACTCCTATCTCTGGATCGATTATCTGCACTACTTACCTTGCGCCTCTGGTTATCTACTAACCTGTACACAGTTCTGTTGCTAGTACTGTTCCTCTGAACTACATACTTGCTACCTCCTCTAGCTTCTGCAAAGTAATCTGCCTGAACCGCCATCTGATCTATCGAGTCAAATGTTTTCTCTTTGAGAAATAAGTAGAGCTCACGACTGCATATACTTAACATCTGATCTCTGATCATGTAGTCTAGTACTCCTTCATATGTTCTATTCACCTTACCTAACTCAAACCATCTATCTAAATAGTTCTTTGACCGACTGACATATTGCACAAATGATTCACTGTGATCAGGTTTGGTGTTTTTGAACATGCGTCTGAACCCATCTTCCGTTAGATCAAAACATTTCAACAAAGCGGTTTTCAACTTATCATAGTCAAGAGCATCATCAATAGGTAGTCTAGAATATACATCTAATGCCTTGCCCTTCAATAAAGCACTCAAGTGTAGTGACCACTTATCTCTCCCCACCTTTGTATTGCGGCGTACCTCTCAAATCTAGCTAAGTAGCTATCCATGTTGTCATTATTCTGATCAAAATGTGGCAGCTTCGGACCGAATGCTCTGCCATAGTCATGTCTCTCTCCATCTACTACTCCACCCCTTTCTACTTTTGCCATTTCTACCTGGTGCTTAGTGTCTAATTCTCGCAATTTAAATTCTAGAGCTAACTGTGCTTCATTGGCATCTAATCTATCTTTCCCCATCTGTCGCTCAACCTCTTTAGCTAACTGCTCAGCATCTAACCTATCCTTTTCAGCCTGTCGCTCAACCTCCTTAGCTAACTGCTCAGCATCTAACCTATCTTTCTCCATCTGTCGTTCGACCTCTTTAGCCAACCGCTCAGCATCTAACCTATCTTTCTCAGCCTGCCTAGCCTCTAGTCTTTCCTGTCTTTCTCTCTCCTGCTCTTCCTTCACAAAGGCCCTTAACTCTGAATCTGCTAGCCCTAAGCTTTTGCCTATCTCCATTAGCTCCTTAATGGACGACATTCTCACTCTCAACTCAACTCCGGATTATCGATTTACACGCTTTACCCGACGGTACACAAGGTCTCTAGCACTCAAATCACTTGGTGATTTGTGCGAGTCTCTTGCTTCACGTCTATAAGGTTAAGGTAAATCAATCCGGTCTCTACTCCTAACGACGGTATAAGTTTCTTAATTCGGGTAAGTCAATCCGGTATAAGTATGGTCTAATGTAATGGTATATTTACAATACCCCCTCTATGGTACGGGACACAAAAATTGGGGACTGGTTATAGACACCTGGCAGGATATAGTATTGTTCATACACAATATAATAGTGGTAGTAATCTCGCCTCAGATGTAGAAGTGTCTGTTCAACAAATCAAAAGTTACAATGACCCTTACATCGACTATCTCACAAGATCGTCTCAACTCTACACTTCTGTACCTAGGTAGTCAAATCCTGTATGTGGTGATGTATTAGTGCCTAAGTGTTGGAGGGCATCTTACCTTAACTCCCAAGGCAAACAAATACAAGATTGAATTTTGACGACACTAGGGGTACAGCTATTCTAGCCTCCTTACTTCAACTGCTTTGAAGAAACTGATTATGAAAAGAGGAAACAAACCCCACTTCTGACACCATTGTCAAGGTCATTACCAAGGTCAGGAATGATCGAGACAAATTGTCTCCCCTATTATCATATGAACCAAGTATGCTTCAATTGTTATGACGTTATGGCCAATATAGCTTGATCTGACGAACGAAAAGTGGTAACAATGCAGTTGAAGTGTAAGGGATAGGCTAGAGTAGATAAGTACACGTAGTCACTTAATCACTTATAATGTACACTATATTACATGGGGAACACACAGGAATACATGACACATTGATATGCGAACATCACTGTACTGTGCATGATACTATTCAATTACTACAAGGTTGTAAGCCAATCGACTGTTATACTTTAACGCAACTTAAAAGCTATAGACGAATAAACTCAGTATTTGGTGGTATCTCAATGGTCCCGTAGTGGACAATAGTATGAATGCACATGTACTTGATGATCGCTAATCAAAGGGAAATAACATACAAGTATAACATGGCATAACGAACATTGGAGGACAAATGACAATCATCTGAGCTACCCCAGTGCTGGCGTATCTCAATAGATAGTGGTAATAACTGAGTATCAAGGTCCCAAGGTCTACCTCACCCGCAGTATGAGGTCTAGTCAACAATATGGCTATAATCCAACTTCAAGTGGATTAATCCATAAACAATATATGTAGTCTTACTACAATCCTTTTAGCCATGATATGCCATGATAGGAGTATTACCATACACTATCAAAGTATATTTTATAGTATTGCCTATGCAATAAATTTCCAAAGTATGAATGTCAAAGTCAAAACCGGATGTGGTTCCATCACATGATAGTCAATAACGATAATGTTCCGGAAGCTGGTACCGGAAGTAAAGTTCCACATGTAGTATTATTTCGAGAAATGGTGGACCAGATGTAAAGTTCCTATGGTATCACTCGACTGTAGCAACCCGGATGTGGTGAACCGGATGTAAAGTATCCATGGTGAATCAATGGGTTGGAATACCGGAAGTGGTAGACCGGATGTAAAGTTCCGATATAATACAAAATGGCGATTATCACGTTGGCTAAGACGCCGGGAAAAGTTTCACTTAGGTGACATTCAACTCGGTGGTAGTATAATGATATGACATGTGTGTATGGCGTTTCACTTCACTAAACTATGGCTGTGACTGTCTGCTGAACGCGATGTAGCTATCACACACTGCTCTATACAGGCCTGTACCCGGAGCTGCTACACACACTGCGCCATACAGACGTACGGACACTCGGACGACCTGACACTCTGCACTGACTGTGGTCTGCCCTCAACGAGTGGACCAAAACGTCCAATGTTGCCCGCTGGAGCGATCTCAAGAGGCTACAAAAATGAAATGAGTCTCCAATTACTGGACGAATACGCACAGACAGACAGACAGAATGCACAACGGACTAGAACGGAAATCGAACAACGGCAAATCACAGCTGAAATAAATTGTTGTAGGTACATACCAAAATCCTCCGTGTCACTGGTGAATACAGTACTATCTTTCTGTTACCAGAAAATATGTGTCCCACCAACACATAGCGAGACATCGCTTATATACGCACCAGTGAAACCATGCACGGAATAATGAATATGCCTACCCCTCGTTCGACATCTCACATAAATATTACAAAACCATGGCTTTTGCCATTTCACCCGTGGGTTATATTTGGCATAAATATATGTTCCCACGCCATAAATTCAACAAAACCAGTGTACAGCCCTCGTGGTGGAATAAATACCATCCAACATGGTATACCCCACACTACCATACATCTGCACACTATAGACCCAGATCTCATAATCCGAATTCTACTCGACTGGTCTCGACAATGCGAAGGTCGCTTTTTGGCCCCGCCAAACCCCTCCATATCGGTCCTACGGCTATACACTCAAATGAGAGTGTAGCACATACTAAACTCAAATATCGTGGTCATTTACGGAAATATCACGACACAAAGCATCACCAGTATGGGATCTGATATATCCGTGTTGGCCAGTACCAGGCTATGCGGAAACACTAACCCGTAGCATACATAACAGGGCAGACCATGGTATGGTCTGCGCTATATACTGGCTTCACCTACAGAAGGTCCCTTATATGGTGAACAACTGACACGCGGACAAACTCGGCTGGCACGGACAGTGGACATCCGTAATACTAAAAGGTCTTTCCCTAGCGAAACCAGCACACGCAGTCAACGAGTTCTCTACCACACACATGCATAGTCTGTGTCAAATATGGCGTGACATCAGTAAAACATTGCTCATAAATAAATAGCGTATATTTAAATCCGCAAAAAGGACACGCATAAACGTATTTCCACCAATACAACATAAGCCCCGTTATTACACGCACATTGTACAAGGCAAATGTACATGCTAAATCTCAGGTATGTAAAAATCACAGGTGTGTGAAATCGGAATCACAGGTATGTGAAATCAATAGTACGCACAACAATACAAAACAGTACCACACATCACAAATATACAATTATACGGAATCCAGAATGTACAAGAATGAACGTGTCACGCGACATATCTCCCCTAAGAGCCATACAGCGACCGTTGCTTCTGTGATAGCTTCCCACACATCACCCTGATATATGCGAACCTGTCTAGAACGCGGAAAGTGCAGGTCTTTAGACCAGGCGTGGCCGTTGTGGACGATGAGTTCTACTTTTCGATAGCTTCGGGTACCACGTCGCTGGTACTTCCCACTGTCGTAGATGTCCCCACCGGCAATGTCCTTCAAGACGATCGCCCGTTGGAGAATACTTTCAAGCTCAGCAACGTCGCCAACTGTCGCACCCGGTTCATGGACCCTGTCCTCCCACTGCTGGATTTTCTGTCGCCTCGTGGTTGTGAGTCCCTGGCCCCTCAATGTCATTTCAAAGTGATCCACCACTCTCTGGGCTACGCAGTTGAGGTCGCCATCTCTTAGCGAAGCAAGGTTGGCAGGATCTGGGTCTTTTATTGGATACAGCCCATAGACAACCGCGGTAACGGGGTAGGCATTTTGGTAGTATGGTCTATCGATCCCGCTCAGAGCTCCCGGCTTTGTGTCACTGTTAATGTTTACAACGCATTGGCCCTTACGCTTTTATTTTTTCACGGGATCAAATTTGTCTTCGACCACCCAATCTCCCTCATCCTGTTCTCGTAAATACTTGAGTTTCAGGATGTATTCCCCCTGTGGGAGTTCTTGGAGAAGGCTCGATGCCCTATCGTCTGTCATCGTGCCATCTATGGACATGCGGCCCGCTTTGATATCTACTACTTTCAGGTCACCAACTTCGAGCGGGTCTTCTGCCTCAACTCTCCATGTTGAGAAGACCGCTGCGGCGCCATCGACTTCAAACTCGTCTTGGCGTCTTTCAGAATATCAACCCACGGTTCATCGGCTGGAAGCCGCACTGGGGGAGGGGCCTGTGTGTCCAGGTCGATAAATTGTTGATCCTCTGGGATGGGTTCAGATATTCCCGCAAGAAGCTCTTGGATCAATTCATCCATTATGTCAGTACATATACTGAGTATAACCAATGGATTCTTATCTCTAATAGGGTGTTATTTTATTTTTAATACATTTATTGTGTGTTACGGCTTCAAATTATAACATATTATGACAAATTATGACACATTATGAGAAATTATGACAAAATTGGGGTCTGAAATAGGGCTGGGAGGCTCGGTGGACGCTGACGAGGCCCCCACCAATTTTGTTACTCGCCTTCCCTGCTGCTAAAAAAATATAATTGGTTATACGATATATTATTATCTGTATAAGATACATGTATCATATAATTATACTTTATAATGTATCTACTAAAGTTTCGTAGATATAGTACACAGTTTACAAGATATCTTTATTATATATTTATGTACAGTTTAAAAGATATCTAGTATACTATATAAATATCTTATAAAGTTTAGTACATGTCTTATATAACTATACCATGATACATCTAATTATGCTTTTAACTAGGAAAATATGTACTAAAGTTTAGTACTTATCTTAAATTTAGTATCTTAAGTAATGTCATTTATTTAAGATATCTTATTTATTTTAGTTGATATTCTTATGCAAGACATATAATACAGCTTAGTTAAGATCTTGTTTTGGGAATTACTATGAAAACGGCTTGCCATATTACATCTCTTGCAAGTTAATAAATGTAAGAAGTTTTTAACTGTTTTCCAAAACTTGCTGCGGAATAATACTTCGTCACATTATCCCTATTTTTTTATGAAATACCGCAACCACTGCTGGGAGTGCCAGATCCCCATATGAGTGGAAAAACCTTTAAATTCATCTACAGTACTAATACAGGTGTGTCTGTGTTTTTGTTCCTAGTTTGCATGTGGAGTTTTGGTTTGACGCACGCTTGCACTACGTTTACCAGAAAACCAGTTTTTGTAGTTTCTGTGCGTTTCCTCGGGTTTCTTCAGTGCATGCGCTTTATCGTGAAGATTTAACTATTATATCACTGCACATGCACATAGCTTCATGGCAACCCGTTTGCCATTTTTGTTTCAATGTGCATGCCAAGTTTTTAGAGGAAATTCTACGTCATGAAAAAATGGCATTTTTAATTGGATAAGAAAAACAGAAACCCATTTTCAAACGGTAAAACAGGGACTTGATTGGCTAGTAAGAATACAGCAAACGTGTATGGACCACGTTCATTTCACCTTCCCATGAGGAACACAAACACTACTGTAATAGTAGGCGGGTGGGGGAATGGGTTGGGGAGGGGGAATATTCACCCCCTGTGAGTAGTGGGAAATACATTGGGGAGGGCAAAATATTCTGCAACACCATCATGCACTCATGTGCTAAATATGTATCAATTACAAGATCAGTAGCACATAGTTACAGAAATGTACCAGCGTAGTTATAAACTAGTGGTTTGCAAACATGTTTCTGCCAGTTTTAATGTTTAACTGTTTCATGGAAACAACAATCACTTGGATGTATACACATATAAATTGCAGATTATTAACTATATAGCTAACACGGTATGTGTGAAATGTAGTTGGGAATAACATATGGATCAGACAAGACTCCACCAACAAACATTTAGAAATGAATGATTCTTTAATACCGACGTTAATCATGTTAATGTTGACAACTTAAAATATCACAGACAAGTACTGGAAGATTCATTGTAAATAAAAGTGCCTGTGGATATTAATTTTGAACGACAACTTCATGTTGTTTTCTCAATTGTGGCACTTTCCCTTCTATTACACCAAGTTCTAGTTGCATTACCATTATGTCATTATCTGTGTATCTATACATGTGATGTCATGAAAACTACTACCGACAACATCATTAATCAGCGGGATTTCCTTCCATCAGGATGTATCGTATCAAATATTTGGAGAAGTGTGTTTGTTTGTTTGTTTATTGGTGTTTAACGGCCTATCAACAGCTAAGTTCATGTAAGGTCGGTAAACGGTTTCAATCCCGTTTTAACCTGCTGCATTGGGGGGAATGTCCCAAAATCAGAACTGAATATTTCTGAATATTTACATCGAGAAAAAATATATTCAGCCCTGAAATTAGAATAACCTGACCTGAGGCCAGGTCCATATCACACCAAAGTCACTTGGCCCCTTCCCCTAAAATAGGATTACGAATAATCATAATACTCATATAAGGGGTATAACCAGATTTAACTGTCACATACAAAATGCCAAAGACGTATGTGACGGCCAAACCAGGTCTCCAGTCGTGATTCCGTTAAGAACGAACCCCGATCGTTAAATTAGCCATCACATGCTCCCACATGCCACCCACTACATTTGGAGAAGTGGTCCCATTGTATTTTTAGCTCACCTGAGCGAAGCTCATGTGAGCTATTGTTACCGCAATGTGTCCGTCCGTCGTCTCGTCCGTCGTCCGTCGTCCGGCGTCCGTCCGTCGTCCGTGAGCATTTTTAAACGTCTTCTCCTCGGTAACCATTGGGCCTATAGTCACCAAACTTCATGGTCATGGTCCTTAGGTAGGGGGATTACAAAATTTTTAAAATGACGTCATTACGTAATCCAAGATGGCCGCCGTCTAAAAATAGCACAAATTCTTCAAAAATCTTCTTCTCAAGAACCGCCAACCAGATTTCGACAAAACTTGGTAGGAATGATCGATGTATAATGCTCTTTCAAATTTGTTAAAATGGTGACCCCGGGGTCAAAAATGGGCGTGGCCCGTCGGGTCAAATTGGGGTCAAATTTTATTTTTGACCGAATATGGTCATGTCATTTATCAAATCGTAGGTATCGAAGAGGCGATCGCTCTGGTACATTTTTTGTCGAAATTGAATGGTCATGTCATCCAAGATGGCCGCCGAAAGGTCAAAAAGTCGTTATTTTATTAGAGATTTCAAAATTCTTCTTCACACGAACCGCTTAGCCCATGGTGGCCAAACTTCACAGTTATGGTCCATGGGTGAAGCATTTTCAGATTTGTTAAAACGGAGGTCGTCGCTAATCCGAGATGGCCGCTGTCTAAAAATAGCACAAATTCTTAAAAAATATTCTCATGAACCGCCAGCCGGATTTCGACGAAACTTGGTAGGAATTATCGATGTAGAATGCTCTATCAAAGGTGTTAAAATGGTGACCCCGGGGTCAAAAATGGGCGTGGCCCGTGGGGACAAATTGGGGTCAAATTTTATTTTTGACCGTATATGCTCATGTCATATATCAAATTGAAGGTATCGATATGGCGATTGCTATGGTGCAATATTTGTCGGAATCGGATGATTATGTCATCCATGATGGCCGCCAAAAGGTCCATTTATTCGAGATTTTGAACGTCTTTTTCTCAGGAACCACATGGCCGATGCTGGCCAAACTTCATAGTAAGTTAAGATCCTTGGGTGAAGCATTTTCAGATTTGGTAAAATGAGAGTCATTGCTTAATCCAAGATGACCGCCATCTAAAAATATCACAATTGTTTAACACATGAACTCAATGTCACATTCTCCTCTAGTGTTCATGGAGTCAGGTGAGCGAATTAGTGCCATCGTGGCCCTCTTGTTCTTTATTAGCACATTCAGTTCAAATTAAACTAATAGTTATAGAAAACTGTTTGAGAACCATTGTCAACTGATGCGAGACTGTGATTGGAAAAATGTGTAATATGTGGCCTGAGCTCGGGGCTGATGAAAAACTAAGCAAATAATTGGCAACAAATGCAGAGCCTGATCAGACAATGTTGCGGCCTTACATGGGTCTACACTGGTTTGAAAGACCAAATGTCCCATTTCTCAAATCACAGTCACATACATTTTATGATGCATCTACATGTCACCATTATCTTTCTAAGAACTAGCATAATGCACATAAAACCATCACTGGTTACAACTACTTCTATATTGATGGCTGAAATTTGATTACCAGTGAACTGAAAACACACCAGGCATAGCTTAATTTGTATTTACATATGCTGGGGCTATGTATGTCAATAGTTTTTCGCTGCATTGGCTCGACCCTTTAGTCTTTTCTCTGACGCTGCCGTTGTCCATTTCGTATCTGCAAAAATAAATGTGCCGTTTAATACATATATTATTATTATCATATATACATGTGCAGTACATGCATATTTCTTTATTTAAAACCATACTTGGCCTTAAAGGGGCATATCAGGATTTTGGGAACAAAAAATACTATAAAAAATAAAAACGTGTTATCATCATGGCTCTGTGTAAAGTGGTTTAATTAGGGGATAACCATGCTTTGTTTTTCTATTCGGAGCGGTATGTGTGAGGTTTTATGGTCTGTGAATCAGTTTTACGGCGACACGTTAGCGGAGCCGTAAAACTGATTCACAGATCATAAAACCTCACACATACCGCTCCAAATCGGAAAAAAAACAAAGCATGGTTATCCCCATTATAATGCTCCCCGCTTTCTGCAACGTCGTAGCATATCACGAACAGTGATATTTTTCATTACGTCAACAGGTTGTTGTCGTTATCGATAACCGCCTCACAACAAATGAATTTAATGAAATGTAACTCCGCCGAAGAATATTCCCATTTCAAATAGAGATTAACGGGACTTTTTCTAAGGCATCTATACATTTATTCAACTGTAATGTTTATTTTTAACAATTGTATTGTCTTTTATGTGTAGTTGCAACAGTTATTTGCTTTTATTAATTTAAAGAAATGCCAACATTTCTGCATTGGGTTCGTGTGATTTTACAAAGGAAATGTCAACAACTTGTTCATTCTGTTTCAAGGAGCCTTTGTTCCGGCTTTCGTCCATCGTTCCGGATTTACAGGGTCCCTGTTGTAAGCTTCATAGAAAAAGATGTCGACCACAACGGCTCCGTCGCCACTAGACACTACCTTTGTACCGTTTTTGCAACAAAAATGAGGTCGAAAACGTGCATGCGCACGAAAGAGTTCGCACATTTATTCCATTATTCTGTCTGCTTTTCCGGCAACCAGCATATTTAAATGAATTTAATTTTGATAAACATAAAATACTAACGAAAATAATGTATATGTGTATCAAATATCTTTGGGAAAAGAAGTGAAAAACACCTGTTTATGAAGTTGGAGTGGCAGGCATGTGGTTCCCGGTGTTCCGCTCAGTTGTACTGGTTACCAGCCGAGCCGGTTGAAGAATTTGTCGATTCCAAAAGACGAGGAAGAATTTATCGATTCCAAAACACGAGATGGATTTTCACAGATTTCCAGCAATTGACAGATATTTGAACGATATCAAACACAAAGGTAATACATTTACTTAATTACTGTTGCCAAGTAATTGTCTGAAGCGTTTACGGAACGTTTATTGCGGACAAAATAATGCGATATGAATCTATATCCGACAAGAATAGAAGTCGACAATGTTGTTTACAGTCAATATTTTGGCCGTTTTAATAGCTGGTATTCCGATATGTCCCCACTTGTAATAGATCTTGTTTGGTGCTGGTGTCATATAATGGACCTTGAACATTCCCATCCAACAAATGGCGGCAGTAAATTCATAAAAAGAGGGAGAAATCAAAACTATATTGCAGAGGTCTGTCAAAAAGATAGTTGCGAAAGGTAACTTGCAATCTACTGCCGCCGTCCGTAGAGTTAACTTCGCAACTATCAAAAAGATACCACCACCCCACGGGTGACCCCTGTGCATTAGTTGTAGGAACGTAACTCTGCAAAACATGTACTGCAGTACCGTATGTAGCATATATGCTGTCGAATGTACGGGAGGCTTTACGTGCCTGAAACTGCCCTTGTAGTTGTAGCTTAGATAATCTCAGCTATACGTATGTCTTTTAATTTTCATCTGTCTTTTATGTTTTCTGTATCTGTTAGATCAAACAGATACAGAAAATCGATAATCTCAGCCCTACGGATGTCTTCTACTATTTCATCTGTCTTTTGTATTTTCTGTCTTAAATTCGTTAGATGTAACGGATACAGATGAAATATTCTGTGTAATGCAGGGAAGTTGCCCGCCGTTACAGGCAGACAATTCTGGTTACTAATAAGGAAGGATGTATTATACTACTTCTGTTGTTCGTATTTTCTTCTGTATCCTATTACAAGTATTAGTATTAATCAATTGCATAGGTCACTTACATTATTCATTTCTCAATGAAAGTATATGTTGTTACCACTCATTTGAACCGTCTCGCTATAAAGCTATAATTCACTATATAAATAGCTTACAAGGGGTGGGGGTGTTGTGGATGTAACTGACTTTGCAGGTAATATTAACATTTCACAACAAGAAATTATAATGTTACGCAAATTGTACTTCCTGTTAAAATAGTAGAAGAAATGCATCACCAAATTGGTTCGGATTGGCACAAAAATGGTTCGGGCGGCATGAAAATGGTTTGGTTTGTCAAGAAAATGGTTTGGGTGCATGACAATGGTTCGGATTGGCATAAAAAGGTGTAATCGGTATGAAAATAGTTTGGATCGGAATGAACATGATGAAAATTGTTCAGATCAGCATAAAAATAGTTTGGATTTGAGTGAAAATGGTTCATATCGACATGAAAATGATGATGAAAATGTTTCAGATCGGAATGAAAATTCTTTGGACGGGATGAAAATTGTTTGGATCGGCATGAACATGTTTCGGGCATAAACATGTTTTGGGCATGAAAACTTATCGGACCAGCATGAAAATGGTTATAATCAACATGAAAATGGTTCGGTTCGGCGTAAAATGTTTTGAGCATGAAAATGGTTCTTATCGACATGAAAGTGTTTCAGACAGGCATATGAAAATGGTTCGCATGAAAATGGTTCAGATTGCATGAAAATGATTTGGATCAGGATGGAACTTGTTCAGATCAGCATGAAAATGGTTCATAAAAATGGTTTGGATCGGCATGAAAATGGTTGACGGTTCAAACCTGCATGAAAATGGTTTCGGATCGTCATGAAAATGGTTCAGAATTGGCATGAAAATGGTTCAGATCAGCATGTAAATAGTTTGAATCAGCATGAAAATGGTTCGGATGGCATGAAAATAGTTTTGGCATGAAAATGGTTCGGATCGACATGAAAATGGTTGTGATCAGAATGAAAATGGTTCGTATCAACATTCATGTTCAGACCAGCATGAAAATGGTTTGATTCAGATCTGCATGAAAATCGTTCAGAATTGGCATGAAAATGATTATGACCAGCATGAAAATGGTTGGCATCGGCATGAAAATGCTTTATGAAAATGGTTTGGGCATTAAAATGGTTCTTATCGACATGAAAATGGTTTGGATCAGCATGAAAATGGTTCTGACAGGCATGAAAATGCTTCAGATTGGTTTGGTAGGCATGAAAATGTTTGTATGAAACTGGTTCGGGCATGAAAATGGTTCGGATCGGCATGAAAATGGTTCATATCAACATGAAAATGATTTGGATCGGCATGGAAATGGGTCGGACCAGCATGAAAATTGTGTGATTCAGATCTGCATGAAAATGGTTCAGACCTTCGCCAGTTCTTTCAGATTAATCAGTCTGGATCATGTTGGAACATTATATTTAGTGTTGTAATGTCTTAAGTTAACTTCTAGAGCATTTTGAAAACTTTTAGAAATTCAACCAAAATCTGAAAATGCCGGTCCGAAACATTTTCATGTTGATTTGAGCCATTTTCATGCCAATCATAATCATTTTCATGCCGATCTGAACTATTTTCATTACGATCCAGACCATTTCATACCGCTTCCAACCATTTTATTGGAACAATTTTCGTGCCGCTCTCATTTATTTTCATGCCGTTCCGACTATCTTGTATTTGATAAAATTGTAGTAACATATTACATGTGCTTTTAGTTTGATATACTGCAGATGACCTACATGAAAATCAACTTGTGCTTTTGATCATTTGAGACACATTGGCTTTTCATTTGGAAATAAATACAATCAAAGTGTTAAGATGACACTTTATCAGGTAACGAGCTTCGTATTGACCGAATACGTACTGACTGATAACATATTGTTGTATCAGTCATTGACCTGATACAAACAACCGCGTTACAAACAAAGTGAAAACTAACGTTCGATTGGTCGGATGACATCCAAATGACGTTACCGAATGACGTCAGTGTAATGACGCAACATAAACAAGTCCGCATTCTGTCCATAGATAATGACGTCATTTTTTAGCGTACATGTAAAACGTTACCTGATAAATAGAATACCATGCTAGTGTCTTTTGATATCCAGTTTATCAGGCTTTACTCGGAAACGGTAGAAATTCCGCGGCAAGCCTTGGAATTTCTACGCGTTTCCTAGCCTTGCCTGATAAGCTTGATATCAAAAGACACTACCCTGGTATTCTCTATTTATCAAGTAACCTGCCCTGTATTGACCGAATACGTACTGACTGATAACATATCGTTGTATCAGGCATTGACTTGATACAAACATCCAGGTTAATACAATAAAGTGAAAACTGATGTTCCATTGGTCGGATGACGTCACGTGACGTTACCGAATGACGTCAGTGTAATGACACAATGTAAACAAGTCTGCGTTCTGTCCATAGATTACGACATCATCCGACATTCTGTGGTCATTTTTTAGCATAAAACGTTACCTGATAAATAGAATAGGCTACTGTCTTTTGATATCAAATTCGGCTCGGAAACGGTAGGAATTCCTCGGCAAGCTTCAAAATTCCTACGTGTTTCCTAGCCTTGACGTCACAGAAACAAGTCCACATTCTTTTCAACGAAAACAAAGTCACAATTGCTCATTATGTACCTAAAGACGTTACCTGATAAATAGAATACTATGTTAGTGCCTTTTGATATCATGTTTATCAGGCTCGGCTCGGAAACTGTAGAAATTTCTTGGCAAGCCTCGTAATTCCTACGTGCTTCCTAGCCTTGCCTGGTAAACTAGATATCAAAAGACACTACAGTCTGGTATTCTCTATGTCACTACAACATTATGGTAAAGCTCTGCTCTAACAAACAATGTGTTTATATTACAGGACAGAAGATCATTGCTCGGACTACTTGGAAGTTTAGGAAGCCAGCTATGTTAATTAATCTAGCTGTACATTGTGTCACCCAACCTGGTAAAGGTAGCAAACACAACAAATGCTGCAATTGATAGCAGAAATGGACAACCAGCCAACGACTGGGAGCCACATTAGTTCCATGTGTGCCACCGACATGTACTGGATGAGAACCAATTTCATTGCGTCTCCAGCAATGATTGTGAAATTTGTGGTGATGTTAGTGAGCATGTACAGTGCCAAGGATCATCCGCAGTGACAATGGAGCTGTATGGTGTTGAGTTGCGAGAGATTCTGGTCATCTTTGGTTTAAGAACGACTGAGACACAGAGACTAAAGCCATCCAAAAGTGTGCATCCAAAAGTTGAAGTACATGTACTTTTAGTGCATGCTAGGGACCAGAGCTCCAATACGGTTTAGCCTTCAAGAGTAGTTTACCCCCAAAAATATGTTTCAGTGATGAAATTCTCATAGTACAGTACGGACATAGATTTTATTTTATTAATTTGTTCCCATGAAATAACAATTATTTCCCTCAATTTAACAATTCGTTCCCTCGAATTAACAATTCGTTCCCACGATATAACAATTATTTCCCTCGAATTAACAATTAATTCCCACGAATTGACAATTTGTTCCCTCAATTTAACAATTTGTTCCCTCGAATTAACAATTCGTTCTAGTGGGAACGAATTCTTAAATTGAGGGAACAAATTGTTAATTCGTGGGAACGAATTGTTATATTGAGGGGTAATAAAAACGAAGTTCTAAAAAAATAATTCTACGTCCCCTCTGCGACTCCGTATCATGCAGTATTTCACCACTAACTTCAACTGTAAGTACTTCATTTCAGAAACGTTTCATAAACTTGTTAATTGAACAGACATACACAACTATCTGCATCTGTTCTTGATACTTATAGGTAGAAAAGTGTGGTGTAGGACAACATATTTTCAGCTGCAATTTTTTAATGCTGAAATGTCAATGCTGATTTGTACTCCCTCAAATGTATTTCAATGCTGAATTCCTGATGTTCAGTGCTGATTTACCCCGAAAATATGCTTATCTGGAGCTCTGAGGGGCCATGTTAGAACTAAAATAAAATTGTGTTTCTTTGTTGTAGCACGACAAACCTATATGTATGCCCCCGTCTTGGTGGAGCCATAGGCATATAGTATTTGGAATGTGTCTCCGTGTGTCTGTCCGTCCGTCCGTCTGTGTCCGACACATTAAGATGTTTGACGGAGTTTAGAAATTCTGCTATAACTTCTATATTCCTTGAAGGATTACTTAAATATTTCAACACAGCATACTTGTGGACAAATGACACACATCCATGCTGCCCTTAATATGACCTTGACCTTTTGACCATAACAACTTTGAACTTTTTCACACATAAGTTCGTCGGAGCTTCTCATTTTTGTCAGAACTTCTATATATCTTCATGGATTACTTTAATATTTCAATACATCATAGTTGTGGACAAATGCCACACATCAACATTTCCTTTAATATGACCATGACCTTTTGAGATTCATAACTGTGCTTGTGAATACTTATCACTTTGGTTAATTAACTTTGCCACCGTTTCTCCAATCTGCCACCGGGGGTATTTGTGTGCCGACATTGTGTATTGATATTGTAATACCTTGTTCAGTAAACATGTTTTACGATACATATTCAACACTGGTCCATGCACGATTAAAACAGAAAACTGACGAAAATAAATGTGAAGTGCACGTTTCATGCCTAAACCAATCCTAACATTCTGAGTCGTTAATTGATAAAAGTCTGATTTTAATACATGTACATGTATTTCTAAGAAGAACATAGATAATGTGTAAGTGCAGGTATACAGGTATGTTTCACATCATAGGAGATGCTTTAAGTTGGCTACTTGGCAGCTATGTTGTCTAAGTTGGCTAACTGACAGCTACAGTCATTTAAAGTGGCTATATACAGAGCTCTGCTTATATGGACCATTATTGTTTTTTATCCATGCTGCCATTAATATGACCTTGCAACTTTGAACTTTTTCACACATTAGGAAGTTTGCCGGTGTCTCAATTCTGTTATAACTTCTATATCCCGTGTAGGATTACTTTAATATTTCAATACATCATACTTGTGGACAAATGCCACACATCCATGCTGCCCTATATATGACCCTGACATTTTGACCCCAACTTTGAAAACTTTTCACTAATTAAGAAGTTTACCAGAGTTTACATAAGACTTGTGCACAAATGTCGCACATCCATGCTGCCCTTAATATGATATTGACCTTCATAACTGTACATGTGCTTATGAATACTTATCACTTTTGATTAATTAACTTTGCCACAGTTTTTGTGTGCTGACAGGCCACATTTTCGTGATTTATTATTAATTAAAAGATTGCTTTGTTAGGCTGCCATCGGAGGGAATTTGCGCACCAAGAGGCCACATTTCTCTATAATTATAAGTCATATTGAGCATTGGTGTAATACTAATGTAAACATTATTTCTATATTTAGTTTTAAATATATGAATAAAATAATAATTTAGCAATTTATTTTATGCTCAGGGGGGATGAGAATTAATTTTGTCAAAGTGGTCAAATGATCATGCTATAGAGTTAGAATTACTCGGATTGACTATGTGTACATGTATATGGGCCAGAATTCAGTATTTGGCCTAATATGGGGGCATTTAAGAAATTTATTTTGGATTTTGTGCTTTGTTAGAAAAACTACAACGTGGCATAGTCCAAGCCACTAGGGTTTGGACAATTGCAGTTGTTTGCAGAATATACATGCCTTTGACTACGGAGAGATAGAAATGTGCTGAATCTCGTGTATGTAACATTGACAAAGAGGTAATAACAATTTGGTGATCCTATGTTGCTTTCAAATGGCATCTTAGTTTCTTTGTTGTGTAAAGACGTATTTTACTGTGCACTAACAATCACCTTTACCAGAAAATGCATTGATTATTGGTTGATGAAAAAATGGCAACAATATATTTGTCTCGTCAAATGTTACATACACATATTCCATGCTCATTTTAAACTGTTAGAAATGAGATTATACTATATGTTTATGGGTTGTAACAAACCTATTTGGACATTATTTGTTGTAGAGGCATTAGTTTAAATCATGCCTCACCTTGAGAAGTATATTGTGACATTTTATCGAAGTCGCGTATGACAAATATTGACAAATATGCCAAGCAATACTTTTTTTTAGAGACTGGATGCTTATTACTATGTGGCAACTGGAATTTCTTCTTGTAAGACAATAAACTGTATAAAGATAAGATGATTGTTAACAGTTTACACAGAAAATGTTTTGATTAATGTGTAATAAATAAATAGATTGCAATATGTTATTCTTGTAAATGTTACATACACATTTTTCAGGTTTATTTATTTATGTTAGTACTACGTTTACATGAGCAGTTTATAGTTTGCAACCATCCCATTATCACCAAATTTTGTTTAAATCCACAATTCGATCATTTAAAATACCCTGAATACTCCATTGCAACATCTTTAAGGTACTGTAACATGTTTTCGTCAATGTTACGTACATATCATATACCTTCCTTTATTTATACAGCAAATAGCACTACCTGAGCTATTTACAACTTATAATAAACCTACAGGGGCAGGATTTATTTTATAAACTTTTTATAAATTAATTATTATCATGAACGGACTATTTCAACATTTGAGGCAATTGATGTATGTAACAATTTTGTCAATTTTGCCAATGTTACATACACATTATTGAAATTACTTTACTTATGTTGTAAATAAGATTATAAAAGATGTTTGGTTTGTAACAAATCTATTAGGAGAGCTTTATGTTAAATGCATTAATTTTGCTTATATATTGCCATGACCAGTCCGTTAAAACACTTTGATCTGATTTACAGCAGTATGTAACATTTTGACATGAAAAACATGAAAAACTATACCTCCTATCATTTTTTTTCTAGCTGGCCATATCCTCTATGTTTTGGTGCCAAAAGTGAGAATATGCTGATTTCTAACAAAAAACCTGCCTGTTGATTGTTGTTTTCTATGTTCATATGAAGCAACTTCTGCGTATGTAACAGTTTGTTGACAAGAAATATTATAAATATTAAATACACTTTGGTTCAATATGTCAGTAAAGAAATTAATCAGGTTCCATATTGTAAGCTACTGGACTGGTTATACGTAAGTAACAGGGTTTGACAAGAAAATGTTACATACACACACTAATTTTGGTTATATTTTTTTCAATGGTTATACTTCTGATGGACAAATAATTTTTGTACTGAAATATAGTTTGACTGCTCACAAAAACGTACTATCTCTTTCGACGCAATGAAAAGGGCAAGATAAATATGAAATACTTGCACATACTAGGACATGTTAAAAATGTCCCCCTTTTTCACCTAAAAAGTGTGAGATACATACATATTGAATAACTGTACAGCTTGTTCAATCAACTTCAATAACCTATTTTTGGTACTGCTAGATAGTCCATATGTGTATTCATATAACTGAAGTCGTAAAAGTGTTCCATCTCAACATTTCTCTTTGTATGTAGTGTTTAAATTGAATTGACAAGAAAAATATGCATTCTCCAGAATAGCGAATTCTGGCCCATATAGTTTTCATCATTCCATCTGGTCATCCGAATATCCATCCATGACAGCTTATATTATATGCACCCTATAAATCAATGTCAGATACATGTACATGTACTTTTTTAATATGTATGAAATAAATTGAATTATGTGACACTGTTTGCAGTTATTACTCTTATTTAAATATGACTATAAAATTTCTCGGCACGAATTTCATGTTTCGAAATACAGCATTTTAATTAATCGTGTTAATCGAGCTTTAGGCCATAACAAAGTACTTTGGTTCTCAGATATAGCCGCGTCAGAATAATCTCTGCGCGTCAAGCATT
The DNA here is from genome assembly GCA_029237695.1 of Conchocele bisecta. Lineage (NCBI taxonomy): Eukaryota > Metazoa > Mollusca > Bivalvia > Lucinida > Thyasiridae > Conchocele > Conchocele bisecta. Next base: position 26,254,589 of record CM055266.1, read on the forward strand.
TTATCGACATGGAGTAATAAAATTGTACTGTAATTCATCACATGATCAAATAGAAACAGTACCATGTTAAATCCAACCAAGTGTGACGAAATATGCTGATTGTTTACGTCTAAAGTGGTTATAGTCACTTTATAGAACATAATTACATCTATATGCATTTGAAAACTTGAAAAAAAATCATACACAAACATCTCAAACAAAAATAAAATATATATACATGTACATGTATAAACAAAATGCCCTCACGCGTCACATTCTGCAAACCACATGTTTGAGAACCAAAGTACTTTTGTATGGCCTAATCTCTAATTCAAGCTCAATATGGCACAAACTATTTGCTGAGCTTGCTTCTGGAGATATCAAAATAGTGATAACAATGGCATCTGGGCGTCGCACTTCTGTCTCAAGCTGATTAAAGGTATATTTTTACATGTCATTTCAAATTCAGCAGTTTTATGTATCAATTTGTGTAAATGACATGTGTCTACCAACACAATATAAATGGTAAAGTATACCAGACTGGCTTTGAACATTTAGTATACATGTATATGAAACGTTAGATTGTATTTGATCCTAAATTATTTCACTCGGTAACATTCTTACTTTTTATGAGGGGCCAAGTGACTTTGCACCAGGTCAGGTTATTCTAATTTCAGGGCTGAATATATTTTATCTCGATGTAAATATTCCGTTCTGATTTTTGGGATTCCCTCCCCCCCCCCACCCCCCCCCCCCCCCCCCCAATGCAGCAGGTTAAAATGGGATTGAACCCGTTTGCCCGGCCTTACATGACCTTAGCTGTTGATAGGCCGTTAAACACCAATAAAGAAACAAACAAACAAAACTTACTTTTTATGACCCATTATAAAAGTACCGGTAATAATATTAGTACTAATCCTATTACTTTTGGGGAGTGGGGCTAAGTTACTCTAGTGTGGTGAGGACCTGACACCAGGTCAGCTTATTCTAATTTCAGGGCTAAATATATATATTTGTCTGCAAATATTCGGTTCTGACTTTGGATCCCACGCCCCCATCACAGCAGGTAACGTACATGTATGCCATTATGTGATTCAACAGCATTAATCCGGCCAAAAATGACCTTAGCTGTTGACAGGCCGTAAACACGATTAAATCAAACCATTCCACAGCCCACCCATGATGCCCACATCCTCAAGGTTCAATTACTTAGATTGTGTTAACGTTTTTGCAGCATTTGCGGAAGTCTTGGACTACCCGTTATTTCTGCAACTCTATGTCCGATTGACTTGAGACTTCATGTACTTGTTTGGGCGGTTGGTTGGCAGCATGCGAAGGGTACATTTAACAGGGGGATGCATTCTTATCGGAATCCCGATATCCTTGGTTTGACTATCAGGTATATTTTTGGCTTTCTAGTACTTGAGAGCTGAATCCGGTTATACCCATTATAAAAGTAATACGATTAGTACTAATACTATTACTTTTGGGGAGTGGGGCTAAGTGACTCTGGTGTTGTAAGGACCTGTCAGGTTATCCTAATTTCAGGGCTGAATATTTATTTGTTTCTGTAAATACATGTATCCCGTTCTGATTTTGGGATTTTGGCTCGTATGGGACTAGTACTACAGTTTTCCACTGATCAAGTTCATACTTCCCACACACGACTACTATAAAGTACGGACTAGTACTACAGTTTTTCACTGATCAAGTTCATACTTCCCACACACGACTACTATAAAGTTCCGCTGTGCGTAACGCAAACATTATCTCACCCCTCGAATCCTTACGGAATTATCCCCCTTTTTTACTAAAAAATTCCTATTTTTGGCTCATACCGCAAACTAATCATACAGTTTTCCACTGATGAGGTGCATACTTACGTTACATGACTACTAACTATGAATTTAAAGTTGCGCAGTGCGTAACACAATTTTTTTACTCCAACTTAAATCATTACGGAATTATCCCCATTTTTCGACTCCGAAATTCCCATTTTTGGCTCGTACAGCGAACTAGTCCTACATTTTACACCGATCCAATTCATACTTTAAATACCTTACCACCATCAAATGCTGGAGTGTGTAGCAGAAAAAAAAATCACTACCTCAAATCCTTATGGAATTATCCCCCTTTTTCAACTCTGAAATCCCCATTTTTTACTTATATGAAATAGTCCTAAATTGTTTCATCGACCCAATTCATACTTTGCATACCTGACCACAATATAGAGGAAATCAATCAATCAACACAAAAATGTTTACTCCACCTCGAATCCTTATGGAATTATTCCCCTTTTCGACTCGTACAGCGAAATTTGTTTCCACTGAACCAATTCATACCTTGCATACCTGACCACCACCGAGCACCACAGTGTGTAACACAACAATGTTCACTGCATCCCAAATCCTTACATAATTATTCCCTTTTTTTAAGATCCAAAATTCCTATTTTTGACATTTACAGTGAGCTAGTTCTACATTTTCCACTGATCTAATTCATATACTTTGCATACCTGATTACCATAAAGTGCCGCAGTTAGTAACACAAACATTTCCACCTAAAAGCATATGGAGTTATGCCCCATTTGTGACTCAGGAAATGAAACTTTATGCTTGTCTTCTATTTCTTGTGTTAAACCAATTTACTTCATACTCGTGCACATAACAGTCAGCTAATGGTGTAGATCAGCAAGTGACATACACGTACATGTATACCATTTGACCTTAATGTGACATTGACATACGTTTTTTTCTGCTTCATTGACCATGCCTCGGTGGGCGTTTATTGTGACCTCCGGCGCTCTTGTTGGTATATCTCTGCAGGCCCAATTTGTTTGAAACTTCATATACTTATTTGTCATCATCCATATTTATTATTTAGTCCATCCATGCAACCCACTGTGTTCATGGTCAGATGACTTAGCCAAAAACATTAACGCAACTTTCTGTCGTTATATAGCTGCGTCTCACAGGCAATATTCGCCATTTCAAAATTGATTTGATTAAAAATATATGGGCCGCGCCATACGAAAACCGGGCTTAATGACAACATCATGAAAAGCGGTAAACGACGTCGGAAAAACGACGTTTCAAATTGTCTAGCGTCGCCGTAAAAGTTCACAGTTTGCCCTCCCATTTACGTTTACTGGTGTCAGTTAACATTAAGTTTGAACAGAAAACGGAAAATGATAACTTAATGAAACTTTCACTAATATGAGGCATACCTTGTACCTCTGTACACATATTATGACGTCATGACTTGACGTCACGTACTTGTGACATCATTGAACGTGAATACATGTTTGACGTTATGGCCATGGTGTCGTGACAAAATATTATAGCAAGGATACTTGCACGAGTTCCTCGCAGCATCAATGACTTAGAAATGCTTCAGGCGCTGTACATTGTCGCCCTAACTGTCGTTCTTTGACATTTTTACTATTTTTCGTCGGTTGTCCTTATGAATTCAAAATGGTGAACGCATAATTTAACTGGCTACATATCAGCGAAGTCTTCGCGTACACTACCCTTTGATTCCCAAATAATCTTAAATATGAACAACCTAGTGTATGCCAACGATATTACCATCTATTATCTTGGTAAATTGAGACTTTTGAACAATTATATCCAGTACTTAGCAAATGATATGCCATTTAATGCCACTCATTTGATTATAAATGGAGGTAGACACGCAGCTATATAATGACATAAATATCCGGGGTTTGTATTGAATTTAAAATAAATGATTCAACATATTAATTGGAAATGTGATGGTCATAAACTTGCTTTTGTAGTCGAAAGTGCTTGTGTAGTATCAAATCATCAGTTTATCACTTGACTGCATAATAATGTATAGCAGGCGATGGTAATGCGATCCTCAAGAAAGACACACGGCGACAATTATAAGGTATCACGCTATCAAATCTGCCCGGTATCGGTATCGTGTTTTGTCACAAAGTTAATGTTATAAGCGGCCTACTGCCTACTTTAAAATATGTCGTCGCATACGAAATGTAAAATGATGTCGCTATTTATTATTCCCCAAAATTATTTCAGACAGCAGCAAACAACAGGGAAACGTCTCACTCTGCCTTATTTGAAAATTATTCATACGAAATTACGTTATTTGGGCCGCAATCCAAAACATGACGTTACATTAGCAACTGCAACACGAGCCATAAACATTATTTTCATACTTTGTCTTGGCCTAATGGGAGACACTTGGCCAGGCTACGAGATATCCAAACTTGATTGACATGCGATAAAAGATGACAAATCTATAGGACTTGTCCGGATCAACACCCATTGTATACACCGTTGATAAAAACGTCGTAATTTCGACGTCATTGATCTAAAACGTCATATAAGTTTTTACCACGCGTCATAAAACTACTTCTAAAATGAAACATAATTGGGATACATTGATAATTTTGGCGGCATATGGCTTTTAAAAGATGTACAATTCAGAATACGCGAAAAAGTAAAAACTGAAAATGTTGTCATTAAGCCCGGTTTTCGCACGGCGCGGCTCATATATAACACAGGATGATTTGAACACTAGATGGGCATCTAATTATATCAAGTGGTTATCAAACTTTATATAAATATATGCCCTTAAACTTTTCCACACGCCGCACGGTCAAAAGTATCTTGTTTGAAGAGTTAAAACAAATTATAGGAAAAGGGTCCGTTTTGAGCACTTTATTAAATTCTTCTGTATTTTGGGCGGGTGGGGTAATATTTTTGGGAATTTGTTGAAGGGCCACCACACTAAAGTCACGTTTGTCAGTCGTTGTTAGATTTTCTTTTCCGCTTTGGGTTGTACAGGTCAATATGGCAGAATGGATAACCGAAAATGTACCGAAATTAATTTGAAATAATTGCAAGCCCCGCCGCTGGCCATTGTTTACAAAAGCGCGTAGGGTTACATAAATCTGTCAAGTTGTAAAACACAGACTGGTAAAACGGAGATTTTAAATGCTGTGATTTTTCATATTTTATAGGCTCTAATTTCAATTGACCAATCAGATGCGTGCTTTCTATTTTCGGTGCATTAGAATTGAAGATATATGACAATACTATGACCGCTGGGCTGTTTCTATTTTCACCCATATAGGTACGTAACTATCGGATTTCCTATCTTTTTGCGTTCAACAAGGTCATATATCTTCAACTAAACCACTTACACAGGGCTATGATAATGAAAACACGTTTTTATTTTTATTAGTGTTTTTTAAATCCTGATTTACCCCTACGGCCATAATAAAATGTATGTCGGTTTGCGACCGGTCTGACAAAGACGTGCCAACCCAAATTATTTTATCACTGTAAAAGCAACAAGTTTTTTGGTGTTTTTTTGCGCAACTTTTCGTTCTATTTCTTGACATTTGGGTAATAATTATTTATTTGCGACCATCGCTCGTTTTTTCGCGGTGTCAGCTGAACGCTTTTGATCACGTTCTTGTCGCATTGTTACGTAAACCACAAGCGTTTCAGTGATGCAGACGGAAGCAATTGATGGCGCATTTAATTTTTTATGCGAACGCAAAAATTACCTTTCAAAATTTGAATAAAATTAAAAACATAACGTCAAGCCTTCTTGCAAAATTCATATACATCCTCGTCATGTATATGTATTTTACGCTTTCAAATCTAATCATTGAATGTAATAATCCTGAAAATATCAACATTACAATGTTCTGAACAAAAAGTTATTTTACATTGTCGGAGTTTGTATCTTTCTGTACCTACATTATTATTATATTTCCCATGTTCTTTGTCAATTGAAAAATAAATTACCTACCTACCTACCTACCTACCTACCTACCCATCTTTTACAAGTAGGGTCAGGTTTGGGAAAACCTAAATTATTGTAATTGTGGCCCAAATGTCGCTCTTTTTTCTGCTATGCAAACATTTATGACTGAAAAATCATTTATTTAATGGTGTTACCGACATAAATTGGAAACTGATGATACACCCTACTGCTCGCAGCAAACTATATATATGGCCGCGGCCAGCTTGTTGAGCACACCGTGGCATGTTATTACTATCAGGGTGTATTGATGGTACCAAGGTGTATTGATGGTCCAAGTTCCAAGGGTGTATATATGTGGATACAGTGATATAAGGTATGTAGAAAGTTACACACCGTTTTGTAAAAACATTAACACAAATTCAAAGTGATGTGATCTTGACATTGGGTATGTGGGCCACATACTAGTAGTTGAGCTGCAGAATGTAAATATGGATGACGACAAAGAAGTATATGAAGTTCAAAGTCAATGTGACTTAGGGTTGCACAGATATAAAGTACGGTATTTAAAAACTTTACCCCAGATTTCGGACAGATGCACAGACACATGGATTTCATTGTGATCACTACAGTCTCGCTGTTTGCAAGCCGGTTTGACAAAAATGGATCTACAAAAAACATACTTCTCTGTATCTCTTTATTCTGTAAGCTCTCTTAGATTTTCCCATTTTTTACTTCATTGTGTTTGATCTGTGTCCGCCCCGTGCAGGCACCGGGGCGGGATCAACTGATCCTGAGAATAGTGCTGCAGTAGCCATTGCTTGTCGTAAAAGGCGACTAAACTGGCTTAACGATTGGGTTCATACTTTCCGGAACCCACTATACCGGATTTGGCCCTCATGTGCATTTTTGGCTTTCTTGTATGTGAGAGTTGAGTCGGGCTATGCCCCATATATAAAAGTAAGATTAGCGCTAATCCTATTACTTTTAGGGGATGGGATAAATGATGCTGGTGTGGCGAGGGCCTGGCACCAGATCAGGTTGTTTTAATTTCAGGACTGAATATATATTTTGATTGTAAATATTGAGTTCTGAAGTTGGGATTTACCCCCCTTGGACAGGTGGATACGGGACTCGACCCGTTGACCCGTCTGCGTGTAGACTCCCTGAGGCTTGTACCTCTATGTCAGAAAAGCGGACGTTAAACCCTATTCACTCACTCATTCACTCACTTGATCTGTGTCCAAAATTCTGAAACAAATATAAAATCATTGTAACGCAAGAAGTAAATGTGTACATGTGCAACCACATGCATTCGGCGTGTTTCGGCTTTCATCGGTATAACTATATATAGCTATACCGATGAAAGCCGAAACACGCAGAATTCCTGTGTGTGCAACAAGCAAACAACAGTGGCAAATTCACAATGTATGCCAGTTTCAAGTGGAAGTAGGTCCACAAAGCTCCAGATAAGGAATTAGTAATGAGTATTGTCACTCCATCATTTCTGAAGCAATTGGGTATTTCAAAATTTTAATTGGGTAAAATAAAATCACACTACTGTTTTACACATCAGCAGACCATAATTATTGAATAGATTGCTTCTAAATGAAAACATGTATTGGCAAGGAGAAAATTCTAATGAAATACCAAGATGTGTTTTCATGGAAAAATAAGAAAAATATGCTGTATTTGTGGTCTGTTTATTGTTTTCTGCAGCATGATAAAGGTACCACAATTTTTTCATTGTTTTTTGATACTCACTACTTCTGATTTCAATTGGGTTTTTGACAATTTTAGTTGGGTATTTAAGCAAATGCGCAGCTTATCTGGAGCATGGGTCAATGGTCTTTGAAGTTATGTATTTCATTACGTTAATTGATGCGCATGATTGGCTGATAACAGTTTGTATGGACTGACTGATAGACGGACAACAGTGAATAGTTCAACACCATGTTAAGAAAAGAACTGGCATCTTTAAATTAAACTGATCCCCTCGCTGGCAGCCTTAATAAAAAAAATCAAGTTCTTAGTGACCTTGACCTTGGGCGGTCGGACGTGGGTCATATGCAAAACAAAGCAGCATCCATAGTCGCACATTGTTGGCAAATATTATCAAAATCGGTGAAGTGGTTCGGGAGTTATTGAAAAAAGAAAAAAAGTTTTTAACATTTTTGCCAAACAAGGTGAACATAAGTCCTCAGTGACCTTGACCTTGAACGGTCGGATGTGGGTCGTATGCAAAACAAAGCAGCATCCCTAGTCACACATTGTTGCCAAATATTATCAAAATCGGTGGAGTGGTTCATGAGTTATTGAAAAAAGAAAACAAGTTTAACATTGAACGGTCGGATGTGTGTCGTATGCAAAACAAAGCAGCATCCAGAGACACATATTGTGGCCAAATATTATCAAAATCGGTGAAGCGGTTCATGAGTTATTGAGAAATGAAAGGTGTTACTAACGTACATGGACTAACGCTATATCCCCTCTTGCCTTCGGCGAAATAAAATATTTCAGAACTACTATTTACATGCATATTGCAATAGCCAACAAGTTATTTAATTTAAAAATATGCAAATTTGATACTTTGACACTAAATGTTGACCTACATTCAACAGGTTTTGGTATGCACTTCAGATGCTCACATTTTTTGAATGCGTCAAATTGTAGCCGTAGATAAACGAATTATTGTAGCCAGTCGATACTCAGTGTAAGCTGAATACTGTGTGTTACAAGTGGGTGGGGTAATATTCGATGTTGCCTGTGGCTTTGATCACAGGTGATTCTAGCGTGTCTTGGATGGTCAATTATTTTTTGTTTGTTTGTATATACATGAAACAAATTTCTAAACAATGTACAAAACAATTCAAATGCGCCCGGGTGTAATAATAATAGTACTTAGAAAGGTATAAAAATTCCATTCGCCACAATTGAAACAAAAAGCCACGCGATGTAGTCTTCTGGAACTCGCATATACAACGCATTACAGCGTGTCGAAACCGCTGTTTGGGGTGGGCTTTCGGCATACAGTTGACAGTTGCTAATACATTAACATAAATCTCAAAGATTTCGAGAGTAAACTGCACTAAAAGCGCGTCTCACTAACCTAAATTCACTTTTTAAAGTCAAACATCTTCACTTCCTGATTAAAAATGAATGTTAGCCGCCATCTTTGAAAATATTTCAATCACTTGCACGCACTTGCACAAGATGGCGGCTTGTGTATTGCCTCGAACACACAGATCTGCTTTCGCTAAGTTTAGATGCGGCGTAGCCCCATTACGGTTGGAAACTTGTCGTTATGAACAACTGTCTATTGGCAATATGGTTTGCCCTTTTTGTATGACTCAAGTAGAAGATGAGTACCATGTACTGTTTAGCTGCCCTATATACGACATACGTATTGCGCTATACGAAAAAGCAAGTTCTATTGAACCACTGTTCGCTGAAATGCTGATGATTCCAAATTTGTTTTTCTTTTCTCGAATTGCAATATAATACGAGTTTGTGCCAAAACCCTTTGCTGTATTTTAAATCGAAAATCTGCACTGTTGTACAAATAATTTCACATTCACACCATACAACTTAAATATCTACATGGTGAACAGCGTATGCTCTGATCAAACTGCGCGGGGCGCGGGGCGCAGTATCATATGTGAGTATACTGGTCGCAAATGTCGTGAGGTCTCTTTTCTCGAACGGCGGCTCATGTACATGTATAATTCACGCAATCCAATATTAATAATAACATTACACTTCCATATAATGTCCTTTCTGATCATAAATATACTACTAACTAACTTAATATGAACAATAGTGTTTCATTATAAGAGATACACATTTCGAGAGATTCCTTAATTCTTTTAAATGTTTCGTATTCATTAGCTGGTGAAATGTTTGTACATTTGGTCTTTTATAATAATGTTTCAAAAAGGTTGTTCTTGCATGTTTTAGTTCTTTACAGCAAAGCAAGTGTTTGCACTGTTTACAAAATCGCTGCTGTCTATCTGTTCTAGTCCACCTTCCAGTTTCAACTGGTAACTTATGATTTCGTGTGCGAAATAATATAAAATTGGTTTATATACGCTTTCGTCTAGTTTTATTAAATAGTTTTCTGTATAAATATCCTCTTTAAAAAGTCTGTATGTTTTATCCTCCGGTATTGCAGATCTCCATTTTGATATATACAAATCTTTCAGTTTTTGTTTAATACTACAAATGAGCCGTTGCAACCGATAGTTTTAACCAGGATAAGCGCGGTGACAACGGCATCTGCAATAGTTTATTGTATGTTGGCTTATTGGTGTGTAGTCCTTTTAAAGTTTCAATAGAAACATATTATTCAAGTAATGTATTTCATGTACATGTATATGCTGAAATGTAATTATAGCTGCTCATTAAATGAGCCGTTTCTTATAATTCTTACAGAATGGCAATTGTACATGTACCTGTATTGTTTTATTGCTATGTATTGTATGATGTACAGTTGATGAGACGTAAATAAACAATTGAACTGTATACTTCTGTGCCGATATTAATTATTTGCCGTTTACTTGTGATAATGGCGATTATTTTTGTTATTATGAATATGGGTAGTTTTTATTCGATTGGTGGTGGCTAAAATCGTGATTAGTTTGTTTATGTAATTGATGGTCATGTTGTGAAGTCGGAAGATAATACTGGATTACATGCATTGACCGGCATTACATGCATTGTAATGATTGCAGGGTTGACTGAGGATTAATGGTTCGATTAAGGTTTATGTTTTGATAATAGGGTTATTGAGAAAATGGTGTTCATTTCAGATTGTTCAGAAAATAAACAGTGTATACTCAAAACGAACTGTACATGTACTTTTAATCTTTGTTCTTTGATGGCCGCCTGATCGAGTGTTGAACTTGGCTTTAATCATTAACAAAGTATCGCTTTAATCATCACACTAATTAATGACTTTGACACCATGTTCCACCCATTTCACATATCTATGTGTATAATCCCGGCCCTGGGTGTCATAAATTGAAATCCACAGCCGTAGTTCGTATATCGATGTCGCGTGCCGTTATAACGACTCGATACACAATTCAACTTACGTCATGTGATTTTGTACATTCGGAAAACTCATATTTTTCAAGCAAAAAATACCATGATCAAGTACATGCGGAAAAATATAATTCCGCATCGCATATATTCCGGAAATTGTTATCAACTTTCAATAATGTTCCTGAAAAATCGCAGCTGTCCAAAGGTAAAAAATCACTTTGCGGTACACACATTATATATATCATCAATAAACCCTGCAATAATGTATATGTATGAGAAACAGTTGATTTAAGGCAATAAATAAAACTTACTACAGAGGAGTATCAGATGGATAGTGTGTGGATTTTCCCATGTTCATAAATTGAAATCCACAGCCGTATGTCGCATATTGATGCCGTTATACCGACTCGATACACAATTCAACTTACAGACTGCCCACGACATGTGATTTTGTAGATTCTGACAACTCAGATTTTTCATGCAAAATAATTACCAAAAAAATACAATTTTTTCCGTTCTTGATGAAGTTGACGGAAAACAATCGCAGTAGATGCGGAAAAAATATAATTGCACACATACTCCGGAAATTTTGGTGAATTTTAATTAATGTTCGTGATAAATTTCAACTGTCCAAAGGTACCAAATCACATTGCGTGTCTCGTATATATTTTATACTTTATTCAAATGCGCTGTTTTATCATTCAGTTGCGCTAGCGAGTCTGCTGCGAACAACGTAAGCCCTGATCAGATTGTTCGGATTCGCAGTCTAATCTGGGACTACGACGGTCACATTTATAACTTTTGTCAGTCGGCGGCCCAAAAAATAGTTAAAATATACATTTCATATAATTTTTGACCGTCGGCGTGCAACTGTATTGGTAGGCGACCCATTTCCGGCCAAAAATCACGTGGTTTTTTTCGCAATAATTTTAAAAGTTTACATCGGACCGCGATTTTTCTCACATTAACAAATACGTCGGCTCGCCTTACATAGAATAACACAAAATTCATTAGTATAGTGGGAGGTAACTGCTGACAATGGGGCCCGAAAGGGGGTAATTAAAAGGCCAATTAAAATACAGGAGGAGACCCATTTTTCCATTAGGATTTTTCGCGATATTTACTTTTTGTTAAGCTAACACTGCAAAAGTACAATGAAAGTAATTAATACTGTATGGTACTGATCAAATGATAGCAATTAATACATGTATTACACATTTATGAATATTTCTTGACTTTGTGAGGCTTGACTACTGCCTGTTCCACATGTTGTTGCAGACAAACTTTTGGCTATTAACTGAACATATTAAATCTAAAAAATATTTAAAAACTCACCCTGCCCAAAAGAAAATTGTTTGATGACATTCCATCAAATTTTTATTTTATTGCGAACAAAAATAATTTCCAATGGGAATTTAACATGGGACAAAAAGGAGGAGATGACCAAAAGGGTGGATTTTTTTTTTAAATGACTGAAACCTGGTGAGATAGATTGGACATGATGTAAATAAGAAAACAAAAAAGTTAGATTTCGAAAATCGGTCCACAACTAATAAATATTGAATGTGTTTAATATCCAAAAGTTCGTCGGCAGCAAAACGTGGAACAATCAGTATGTGTATTTCTTAGAGTATTTCATAATTCTACGAAACTCAATGTTAGATCCGGTTGATTTTGACATCTTGAAAAATGGTGCATGCTATGCTGTCTCGCCCGAACGGTTTCACGTCAGAATTTAAGGTATTTTTCGGACATTTGTAGCGAAAATTTGAGGTGGTTATGACGCCACTTTGGAATCATTTTCAGGAAATGGTGTGGTGTTACATGTGATAGAACAAGTCATAGAAAAGTCACTGTGCCTCATATTTTCATGAAAACAATTCCAACACATTCAGTCGTGTTGAAAGTTTTGGCCAAAAATAGGTGGGTGTGGTAACATTCTAAAAAAATAAATATACACAGCTGATGCGATTACTGCATTTTTATTGTGGCGCGCGATTTGTACCGGCACATTTTTAGCTATTTTCAACCGTCCCGTGATGCATGAAAGCCGTGCTACAAATGTATGAGGTTGGAATGGGACTTTATATACTGAAATCCAGAGATATCATTCAAATATTATTATTTGTGTATATGTTATTTTTGGTATCAATTGATTTGTATTGATAAATGTCTGCTGTTAAATTAATCAACATAGCTTTGTCTTATATATATGTGCTGCTAAAAGTAAAAGCAAAATCTTATAAGTTCAATTCCGAAGATTTACCAATCGAGGCACGCATAATGGCAGGGGTACCTGGTCAATTCGTATCCACACAATTTCGTCCCTATGCCATTTCGTACCCGATTTGGTAACTTCTTACTCAGTTTTTTGTCAATTCGCACCCATATATCATCAATATAAATTGCATAATAAATTATGTAACATATGAATTGCATATGAAAATTTCATATGCAATTCATATGAAAACTTTTCATATGAATTGAATATGTAACATATGAAGTTCATATGCAAATTTCATATGAATTTCATATGGAAAAAAATTCATATGAAATTCATATGCAACTTTTTCATATGAAATGCATATGAAAAATCTTCATATTAACTTCATATGCACATCATATGAATTCATATCGGCACTTTTCATATGTTTTTCATACGTTTTACATATGCATATCATATTAATTTTGCTGTGTTTATATCGTCGGCCATAATTTCAATAAGGCCGCCGGCAGCCATCTTATGAGATAGAGCGTGTGTCTTTGAATAAAAAACAGTCTATGTACCTGGGGGAACCTTTGCATCTTGATGTGAAGTCAAACCCCTATTTTGTGCACATAGCAAGCCTACTAATGTGGGTGTGCATGTTTGATTGACACGATGATGAAATGCCAGTTCATGGAACTCGTACGCGACGCGACATTGGTACGATATAGGGAGTATTATTGTAAGTAAATGAGCCTTACACGACGATCACATGTATTACCCCATTGACTGGTAATCACTTTTCAATAATTGAGGCATACAATTGAGTCTCTGATTCCTAACTGTTGAAATGTTTGTACAGCTTTAAATATTATTAAATTAAATAATAGTATTATTTAAATATACATTGTCCATGTCTCTGTTACTGTACCACCTAGGACCACCATACTTTCACAACTTCATAAACAACGGGTGCCCACCACAAACTACTATCCAACAATGGCCCTTTTTTTTTACCTTTACCAATTTTTTCCGCATAATCGACTTGGCCATTTCATGTTCGTGTTTAGGTCAATTTCTCGAAAACTTTACCACCTAGGACCACTATACTTTTGCAACTTCCTAACCAATGGGTGCCCACCACATACCACTATCCAACATGTGACCTTATTTTTTACTTTTTCTTATGTTTTCCACGTAATCGACTTAGCCATCATTTTCAGCGTTAAGTTGTCACGTTTTATTCGGGTTCTCACTATACAACCTAGAACCACCATACTTGCATACTTATATGTTATCCAATTGTCTATGCCTTGAAGAAAACCCGTCCTCAGTGACTTTGACTAGTCTGTTGTTACAAGTGACGTGACCACCATTATCTGGCTTGAACTGGAAAGATAATGTGGTTAATGGTCATTACACCAAAATAAGTCACAATGTTGGTATTAGGAAAGTTTGGAAGTGTAGGAAAATTTATAATTGAGACTAAATACATGTTCAATGTATTCCTGTAAATGAAATGCACACGCGCAACAGTTTTACCAGAGCAGGGGCCCATTTCACTAAACTTCGTACGACTAAAATGTTCGTAAGTGCAAATTTAGGATCGTCTTGAAATCTCAATTGATGTATTTCCATTTATTGAGCATAGGCTGCATATGCAGCCTATGCTCAATAAATGTAAATCCAATAATTGCTTGCAAGAAAACATTGTTAATGTGAAATTTACAGAATATCATAATTTTGCACTTACGAACATTTTAGTCGTACGAAGTTTAGTGAAACTGCCCCCAGTTGCTCTGGTTATAGGATGGTCTCCGTCCAGAGCAGACAAAGCGGACTTCACAACGTGGTGTATTCTTACAAAATCAAAATCGGCATTTTATTTTGCAAAACATAACCACTGAAACTACTACATTTACTATTTGTTGGTAACAAATGAGTATTTAAAATTAACAAGGCCATCCATAATTATATCTCCGTTTCCTGTAACCCGACCGACCCGCTAAAAACGGTGCGACCCGATTTTATTTATTGCAATTTCGTTTATTTTCAATATTTGTTTTCAATTCTTTTTTTTTTCAATTTAGTGCTACAGTGGGTTAAAATGGTTAATATAATCTCTGGTCCTAAATGGCATACATGTTCATACAACAACACATACAGCAATTAACATACTTTTATTGCAAGTGTTAAAATATTGTACCTTTTTAATATTAATAATTTTTAAATTCAATGTCATGTGACAGAAAAAAAAAGAAATTGCCTACCGATCGACCCACTTCTAAAATTCTGGGTCGGGTTACAGGAAACAATTTTTAAGGACGGCCCATTTGAATGAAGATCTGAAATAAGAAATGAATATTTGCGAATTATTTCCACCGGACACGGATATCCGGAACAACGGTAATCAGTCTCCAATTAGACGGGCGATTGTCACTGGATCGTTCAATCTGTTACGTGGTATTTCTACTACGGAATCTTTACTACGATTTCTAATATGGATACAACTTTCAAAGCAGTATTGCAACTGGCTGTAAGGTGTAACAGCTGGCTGTAAGTTGTAACAGTATTGTAGCTGGCTGTAAGTTGTAACAGTATTGTAGCTGGCTGTAAGTTGTAACAGTATTGTAGCTGGCTGTAAGTTGTAACAGTATTGCAGCTGGCTGTAAGTTGTAACAGTATTGCAGCTGGCTGTAAGTTGTAACAGTTTATTGCAGCTGGCTGTATGTTGTACAGTATTGCAGTGGCTGTACGTTGTAACAGTATTGCAGCTGGCTGTAAGTGTGTAACAGTATTGCAGCTGGCTGTAAGTTGTAACAGTATTGTAGCTGGCTGTAAGTTGTAACAGTATTGCAGCTGGCTGTAAGTTGTAACAGTATTGCAGCTGGCTGTAAGTTGTAACAGTATTGCAGCTGGCTGTAAGTTGTAACAGTATTGCAGCTGGCTGTAAGTTGTAACAGTATTGTAGCTGGCTGTAAGTTGTAACAGTATTGCAGCTGGCTGTAAGTTGTAAAACAGTAATTGTAGCCTGGCTGTAAGTTGTAACAGTATTGTAGCTGGCTGTAAGTTGTAACAGTATTGTAGCTGGCTGTAAGTTGTAACAGTATTGCAGCTGGCTATAAGTTGTAACAGTATTGCAGCTGGCTGTAAGTTGTAACAGTATTGTAGCTGGCTGTAAGTTGTAACAGTATTTCAGCTGGCTATAAGTTGTAACAGTATTGTAGCTGGCTGTAAGTTGTAACAGTATTGTAGCTGGCTGTAAGTTGTAAACAGTATTCAAGCTGGGCTGTAAGTTTGTAACAGTATTGTAGCTGGCTGTAAGTTGTAACAGTATTGCAGCTGGCTGTAAGTTGTAACAGTATTGCAGCTGGCTATAAGTTGTAACAGTTTGCAACGGGATGTAGTCTAATATTGAACAACAGTTTCCAGTGGTTACTGTAACATAATTAGATGAAAGTACTGTAAGTACACGTGACGAGGTTCTCTCTAGAATTGGTTGGATGTAAACAATATCTGAACATATTTACAAGTATATACAATAAGCTAGGCACTATACCTTAGTTAAATTTTGCCAAATAATGGTATTATAGTGGCTTAGGAATAATTTAACACACAAATTCGTTACAATTGCTAAATAATTTAAGTAGAAAATATAGGTCAATGTCACATGTTATAATTATGTCCGTTCCTTATTTCAGGCTCTGGTGGCAGTACTTTCAGTACTTTGATTCATGTAATCGCAGTACTAGGAGCATATATGGGATGGAAAATAGAATTCGAAGTGAAACACTTATGCAAAAATCGTGCTATGAAAGCCAATTGATGTCATTTTAAATGTCCTACACTATCCCAGTGCGCATGCTTGCAGAGTTTGAGGACCAATGGCCGGGCGCCCCGAGGAAGGTGGAGGTCGAAGAGGTAGCGTTGCATGACGGGACAACGGCGGCAAATTTCACGTGGAAACCGCCGTACGACCGTAAGTGACATATTCTCTAATTTGTATACAGTTGAACCTCTATTGCATGGGTTTCAATGTAACGTATAAATGTGGAGAAATGTGGCTTATGGGATACGTTACCAGTGTAGCTCCTGATTAAATAACACTCTCATGTAGCCTGATAACAATATATATATATCGTGTTATAAGCATAACGAGTGTTACCATGATGGAATGTCAAATACTGCAAGTACACTGGTCGCCAAACACATCAGTCCCAAACTCTAGTGACAGCCACAACTAACGATGGTGGATGTTTGGGAACGCACATCATAATTATAGGAAACAGTCGTGAATGATTATTATAAATACTCGGAAATATAGTGGAATCACTCACATCCGAACACCATGGGAGTTCGCCATGGGTATTCGGCTATGAGCGGTTTCATTGTAATTTTACACGAGCAAGAGCTCGAAGAAGTGTTAGCAACAATTATAACTATGTACCTGGGGGCCGCTTTACTAAACTTCGAACGACCTAAATGTTCGTAAGTGCAAAAATATGATAGTCTGTACATTTCACATTAACACTGTTTTCTTGTAAATAATTATTGGATTTACATTTATTGAGCATAGGCTGCATATGCAGCCTATGCTCAATAAATGTAAATCCATCAATTGAAATTTTCAGACGATCCTAAATTTGCACTTACGAACATTTTAGTCGTACGAAGTTTAGTGAAACGGGTTCCTGGTATATAATTGTGATGACGGATGATTTGGAGGAAGGGGCTGGTGCGCATATCCCCCCCCCCACCCCACTGTCCCTCGCCCGTTACCCCACGTGGTTCACATCGCTCAATAGTATATAGTTTAATAACTGCAAGTATTGCTGTACCCGTATCATGGCCCTCTGATATTCATGCGCGGTGTAGCAAAATTAATGTAGTCTGTAAACCATTAATTTAGATGTCAGTGGTGGCGGCTAATACTTATTATGATACAACCTTAGTATGGTTAGTGTTTTATTGCTTCTTTGTATTGGTCTCCGTTGAATGGTCAATATTGCATCTTTCGAACATTACCTCGTTATTACCTCGTTATTGGACGTGCGCTAAACACAATTCAATCGGTCGACCAATCAATCACTCGCCTAGCGCACAAACAATCTTGCAACCGCTCCGTCGGTATTTCAGAATCGATATCGACTTTGACCGGGTTTTTTCTCACCGTACACCTGGTTGTCGACTTTATCGATCTGCAGATGTCCGTGGGGCCGTACTGTTTCTATAGCAACCTGACTGGCACCAACTGGGCCGCAATCTCCAACCCGCATGTAAGTAACCGTCGCCACCCACAGGTCAATGACGCATAGCAGGGATGGTAAAATGGTTACATTTCCATCAGTATGTCTAAAAACCAGACCTTCTGAGAAATAGAAAGGTGCCATAGAAACCAAAGACCGTCAGTATATGGTTTTCATGTTATTTGTTATGTATCTACCTTTCTGCCGGGTTCTAAGCATGCTTGTGGAAATGTTTACCATTTTGCCATCCCTGCAACGCGTTAATCACTTATATATACCAGTTAATCACTGGTAATAACTCCATTCTCACCGTAGTGTTACCAAACGACACTATCATGGTATTCTATTGATCAGGTGCCACCTTGTATGCTAAAGAATGAGTCAATATGACGCTGAAAATATGTTCGTTGAAAAGAACGTGGACCTGTTTACACTCACGTCACTCGGTAACGTCATCTGGCGTCGTTCGATCAACGAAGGGCCTCTCATCACCTGGTGCAGTGCGTACAACTGTACATGCACGTGCAGCATATGAATGCATATATCTATTATTGGATGGTCAGTTATAACAGTCATTTACGAGGGGTGTTCAATAATTAATTTCCCAACACATACATGATCCCAATAAAATGAAATGACATTAATTTAATGAATGAAAACTATTAGCATAATTAAAACAACAATCAATTTTAAAGACACGTGGTCGTAGGTATGTGCTTAAAGTGATGAAACATGTTTAATGTAGGAAACAATAATTTAATGGTAGATTTACACGGACTATCTTAACCAAATCGTGCTTATAAGTCGTCTTGAAAAGAATATGTATTTGGTAAAATATGTTTATTATACCGAATCATAAATAGCGTTGCGAACGCTAGTTTTGTTGACAGTCGATGGTACTATTTGTATTTAGTTGACTTAATTCCGCATGTGTCTATAACTAGCAACATATTATATGTGTGGAACAGTATTTTGATTTCAAACTAAATAAAAATGTTATGTTTCACAAAGTGTGCTACCTGGTACTGAAATATCGAACGGAAATGCGTTACCAACTTATCTCCCCTTTTCACCAGAGTCAATTGTAGTACATTGTATATAAGAAAACACACAGTCCTTGTAAATGGCATTTGGATTCAATAAAGCGAGAATTAAAGGAACATTGAATATCTTCGACATCATGTGAAACATCATGTGAGACACTGTTTCTTTAAAGTACGTTAGGACATCTCTTTTGTCATATATCATCAGTTGGGTCTCTGTAGAGTGCACATCATTAACAATTTAATCCTTCATATGTTTAGCCACTGTATTTCCACATGCAGTTTAAGTAATAAACCAACTTAAGTGATTGAACTTAAGTGATTGATGCAGTTGTCATTCAACAATGAAACATTTGTACGATAATAAAACTATTCTCAGTCAAATGCATAATATATCATAGTTGTATGCCAGTCCACGTGAACATGCATTTTATTATTATAATGCAATACTTTGACTTTCGTAGGTAGTGTAAAACATATTATGTCCTATTTTTGTATAACTAGGATCAAATGAACAATGTTCTTGAGACAAAAAAAGCGTTACAGCTATTGTATCTTAAATATGCACTGATCACAAGTTATCATTAAGCATAGCTTAAGTTCGACTCGTATGTTCTAAAGGGCCGGCACTAGTCTATATTCAATATCATTATACACTAGTGTAATAAATGTGCAAATCAGACGAGTACAACAAAACACATTAGGGGTAACCAGTATATGCTTAGTATGATGATGTGCTCCTGTAATAAAGCAAATCTGACATTTATGTTGATGTAATATTATATTTATTAAAGCTCCTTGACTGATTTATAAAGAAACTCAGCATGGCCTCTTATGACATCAGTAAACTCGTTAATAAATATCATAGTAAATCATCACGCAAGTAACATCCTCTCTCTCTATATATATAGCACTGTTTTTGAGACCTGATGATATATGCCACATCACGAGTGTGTGTATGTTTATATCACTTTTCTGTTATTTACTGAACGCCCCTCATTTATGTCCTATTTTTGTCGTTGACAATTGTCTTTCCACGTGCTAAACTACATGTATATGTAAACAGAAATATACTGTAGACTACGTGTGGGAGATTCACTAGGTAAGCTTTTATTTAAAGTATTTCAACAATGTTTTACATTATAGTTTAGACATTTCTGCCGTCCGTCTGTATATCTATTTTTACATAGGGTATACCTATGTATTGGCATCGCCTCCGACAGTTACATGTAGCCACGCCCCAAACCCCCCTCGATGCGATGGTAGGTAGTGATATCTTGGAGTAACCGTAACATCAAAATGCATTGTGTTACTCAACGTTTAACTGTCATACGCAACCGCTAATTGAAAATAATATTATGAAAAACTACTTGCACTGCACAATATCAACAACGGATGTTCTACGTACAAAAATACATCGGATTATTTGAGAGGGGGTGGTAACGTTACGGCCACTATAGGGGCACTATGGTAACATGGTCAGTATAGGGGCAGAATAATGGCCAATATAGGGGCACTTATAAACATGCCATATAAACACTGACATCTATTTGTAACACTGATAAGTATATAAGGGGACACTTGTATGTCTACCAAGAGTTGAGATAAAGGATCTTATGGCATTTGTAACCAGTATGAACATAGAACAGCGTGCCTAACAGTACTAGTGTAACACTAACGCTAACGCCATGTAAAGGCTAACGTCGAGCGATAACTTAGTATAGTGAACGAGGGAACCATTGTATATGTACCACAGTTATAACAATGGACATTACGACATTTGTCACCTGTGTAGCTCAAGATCAGCCTGCGTAACAGCACAATCTAAAACAACAATATGACAATTATACTGCGCTGTATGTGGCACATATTGGCAGTAGTTTCTATGATATTTAGTTACTTTAATGTGGTGGAACTAGTGTTATGTAATGTTATTTCCCTTCTAACTGGGCCGTATAGGGGCCCTCGGGTAACATGGTCCAAATAGGAGCACTAAAATGGTACAAACAGGGGCACATATGTACATGGCGAGTATCATACAGGAGACGACGGGTGGGAACCATACAGGAGACGACGGGTGGGAACCTTACTGGTCTGTATAGTGGCCCTCGGGTAACATGGTCAGCACAGGGGCACTTAAATGGTCACAATAGGGGCACATGTGTACATGTAGTATATCATACAGGAGGCGACGGGTGGGAACCATACTGGTCTGTATAGTGGCCCTCGGGTAACATGGTCAGTATAGGGGCACTTAAATGGTCACAACAGGGGCACATGTGTACATGTAGTATATCATACAGGAGACGACGGGTGGGAACCTTACTGGTCTGTATAGGGGCCCTAGGGTAACATGGTCAGTATAGGGGCACTTAAATGGTCACAATAGGGGCACATGTGTACATGTAGTATATCATACAGGAGGCGACGGGTGTGAACCTTACTGGTCTTTATAGGGGCCCTCGGGTAACATGGTCAGTATAGGGGCACTTAAATGGTCACAATAGGGGCACATGTGTACATGTAGTATATCATACAGGAGGCGACGGGTAGGAACCTTACTGGTCCGTATAGGGGTCCTATGGTAACATGGTCAGTATAGGGGCACATAAATGGTCACAATAGGGGCACATGTGTACATGTAGTATATCATACAGGAGACGACGGGTGGGAACCATAGTGGTCTGTATAGGGGCCCTCGGGTAACATGGTCAGTATAGGGGCACTTAAATGGTCAGAATAGGGGCACATGTCTACATGTAGTATATCATACAGGAGGCGATGGGTGGGAACCTTACTGGTCTGTATAGGGCACCTCGGGTAGCATGGTCAGTATAGGGGCACTTAAATGGTCACAATAGGGGCACATGTGTACATGTAGTATATCATACAGGAGGCGACGGGTGTGAACCTTACTGGTCTTTATATGGGGCCCTCGGGTAACATGGTCAGTATAGGGGCACTTAAATGGTCACAATAGGGGCACATGTGTACATGTAGTATATCATACAGGAGGCGACGGGTGGGAACCTTACTGGTCTGTAGAGGGGCCCTCGGGTAACATGGTCAGTATAGGGGCACTTAAATGGTCACAATAGGGGCACATGTGTACATGTAGTATATCATACAGGAGGCGACGGGTGGGAACCTTACTGGTCTGTATAGGGGCCCTCGGGTAACATGGTCAGTATAGGGGCACTTAAATGGTCACAATAGGGGCACATGTGTACATGTAGTATATCATACAGGAGACGACGGGTGGGAACCTTACTGGTCCGTATAGGGGCCCTCGGGTAACATGGTCAGTATAGGGGCACACAAATGGTCACAATAGGGGCACATGTGTACATGTAGTATATCATACAGGAGTCGACGGGTGGGAACCTTACTGGTCGGTCTGTATAGGGGCCCTCGGGTAACATGGTCAGCATAGGGGCACTTAAATGGTCACAATAGGGGCACATGTGTACATGTAGTATATCATACAGGAGACGACGGGTGGGAACCTTACTGGTCCGTATAGGGGCATATGGTAACATGGTCAGTATAGGGGCACTTAAATGATCACAATAGTGGCACAGGCGTACATGTAGTATATCATACAGGAGACGACGGGTGGGAACCTTACTGGTCCGTATAGGGGCCCTCGGGTAACATGGTCAGTATAGGGGCAGTTAAATGGTCACAATAGGGGCACATATGTACATGTAGTATATCATATAGGAGATGGCGGGTGGGAACCTTACTGGGGCCCTTATAGGGGCCCTCGGGTAACCTGGTCAGTATAAGGGAACTTGGACGGTCTCAATAGGGGCACATGCGTACATGTAGTATATCATACAGGAGGCGACGGGTGGGAACCTTATTGGTCTGTATAGGGGCCCTCGGGTAACATGGTCAGTATAGGGGCAGTTAAATGGTCACAATAGGGGCACATATGTACATGTAGTATATCATATAGGAGACGGCGGGTGGGAACCTTAATGGTCCGTATAGGGGCCCTCGGGTAACCTGGTCAGTATAGGGGAACTTGGACGGTCACAATAGGGGCACATGCGTACATGTAGTATATCATACAGGAGACGACGGGTGGGAACCTTACTGGTCCGTATAGGGGCCCTCGGGTAACATGGTCAGTATAGGGGCACTTAAATGGTCACAATAGGGGCACATATGTACACGTAGTATATCATACAGGAGACGACGGGTGGGAACCTTACTGGTCCGTATAGGGCCCCTCGGGTAACATGGTCAGCATAGGGGCACTTAAATGGTCACAATAGTGGCACATGTGTACATGTAGTATATCATACAGGAGGCGACGGGTGGGAACCTTACTGGTCCGTATAGGGACCCTATGGTAACATGGTCAGTATAGGGGCACATAAATGGTCACAATAGGGGCACATGTGTACATGTAGTATATCATACAGGAGACGACGGGTGGGAACCATAGTGGTCTGTATAGGGGCCCTCGGGTAACATGGTCAGTATAGGGGCACTTAAATGGTCAGAATAGGGGTACATGTCTACATGTAGTATATCGTACAGGACGCGATGGATGGGAACCTTACTGGTCCGTATAGGGCACCTCGGGTAGCATGGTCAGTATAGGGGCACTTAAATGGTCACAATAGGGGCACATGTGTACATGTAGTATATCATACAGGAGGCGACGGGTGTGAACCTTACTGGTCTTTATAGGGGCCCTCGGGTAACATGGTCAGTATAGGGGCACTTAAATGGTCACAATAGGGGCACATGTGTACATGTAGTATATCATACAGGAGGCGACGGGTGGGAACCTTACTGGTCCGTATAGGGGCCCTATGTTAACATGGTCAGTATAGGGGCACATAAATGGTCACAATAGGGGCACATGTGTACATGTAGTATATCATACAGGAGACGACGGGTGGGAACCATAGTGGTCTGTATAGGGCACCTCGGGTAGCATGGTCAGTATAGGGGCACTTAAATGGTCAGAATAGGGGCACATGTCTACATGTAGTATATCATACAGGAGGCGATGGTGGGAACCTTACTGGTCCGTAATAGGGCACCTCGGGTAGCATGGTCAGTATAGGGGCCACTTAAATGGTCACAATAGGGGTCACATGTGTACATGAGTACATACAGGAGGCGACGGGTGGGAACCTACTGGTCTGTATAGGGGACTCGGGTAACATGGTCAGTAATAGGGGCACTTAAGTGGTCACAATAGGGGCACATGTGTACATGTAGTACCCGAGGGCCCCTATACGGACCAGTAGGTTCCCCACCCGTCGCCTCCTGTATGAAATACTACAGTACACATGTGCCCCTATTGTACCATTTAAGTGCCCCTATACTGACCAGGTACCGACGGCCCCTATACCAACCAGTATGGTTCCCACCCGTCGCCCCTGTTGATATACAACAGGACACATGTGCCCCTATGGTGGGCACTTAAGTGCCCCTAGACGACCATGTTACCCGAGGGCCCCTGTACAGACCAGTAAGGTTCCCACCCGTCGTCTCCTGTATGATATACTACATGTACACATGTGCCCCTATTGTGACCACTTAAGTGCCCCTATACCCGAGGGCCCCTATACGGACCAGTATGGTTCCCACCCGTCGCCTCCTGTATGATATACTACATGTACACATGTGCCCCTATTGTGACCATTTAAGTGCCCCTATGCTGACCAGGTTACCCGAAGGCCCCTATACAGACCAGTATGGTTCCCACCCGTCGCCTCCTGTATGATATACTACATGTACACATGTGCCCCTATTGTGACCATTTAAGTACCCCTATACTGACCATGTAACCATAGGGCCCCTATACGGCCCAGTTAGAAAGGAAATAACATTACATAACACTAGTTCCACCACATTAAAGTAACTAAATATCAGAGAAACTACTGCCAATATGTGTCACATACAGCGCAGTATTATTGTCATATATTTGTTTTAGATTGTGCTGTTACGCAGGCTGATCTTGACCTACACAGGTGACAAATGTCGTAATGCCCATTGTTATAACTGTGGTACATATACAATGGTTCCCTCGTTCACTATACTAAGTTATCGCTCGACGTTAGCCTTTACATGGCGTTAGCGTTAGTGTTACACTAGTACTGTTAGGCACGCTGTTCTGTGTTCATACTGGTTACAAATGCCGTAAGATCCTATATCTCAACTCTTGGTAGACATACAAGTGTCCCCTTATATACTTATCAGTGTTACAAATAGATGTCAGTGTTTATATGGCATGTTTATAAGTGCCCCTATAGTGGCCATTATTCGGCCCCTATACTGACCATGTTACCATAGTGCCCCTATAGTGACCGTAACGTTACCACCCCTACTGGATTATTTTGTTGCGCGTGATTTACCCCCATTTGCGGCACAAATCGTGCGGTCATCGCTAAATTTAGTAACAGAGTTAACTCCCCTCCGAATACTCTCCGAAACAAGCGACGCGTTTAACACACAAACTACATCAAGTTTGACCTTCCGACAGCCTATTTTAAACTCACCCGACACCTGTGCGAAACAAAACTCGCACGTGTAGGTCTAACTGATGTTTAGTCCTCATTCTCTCTCTCTCTATCGATGGATTTACAACGGATTTTAGTGACATTCCCGAATTCGCCCTGTTTGACATTTGTCTATGGTGGCCAATACACGCCAACATGAGTGTCAATTCTACATTCAGGGAAGGGGGTCAATAAGTCAGTATTTAAGGTGATAACTTACAGTCAGGGAACTAATTAATGACAGTATAACACATCCAGCGTATATTAATACCCATATTAATGCAAGTACTGAAATGGGACACAAAAAAATCTAACAAGTTTTTGGGCTTCCATACATTGAATTTTTTGTCAGCGGTTTCCCCAATGACGTCATTTGTATGTTTTAATATACTCGATCCGGGGCCAACTATTTAATTCACAAAACAGAAGTAAACTTGGCGATGTACCGATAAGGCATTTTCAGGCGCGACATCGCTTCCGTGGCGGAATTATTGTAACTATTGCTCTTCAATCAGTTTTCAATATATCTATAATGATCATAGATATCTGGAATCTGTATACTTGAATTGATGATGTCTTGTATATGTGTTACCGTATCTTTCTGATATTGCTATGCATAATCTGTAATGGTGTTGAATGTTTTGGTACATACTGTAGCAGTGAATACTGTACTTCAAGTTGTGCCATATCAATAGTTTACCCCTTAACCATTAAAACGCTGAAAAATAAAATTGCCGCCTGCTCATTTTGTATATTTTAATCTCTTTAAAAACCTGTTTTGGCAGCGCAGTACATTCGTCTCAATATGTTTTTGAGGAGAAAATATAAAAATATTTAATACAGCAGACGACAATTGTCGTTTCCAGCGCTTTAAAGGTACATGCCCATTCAGTAAGCCCAAAATGTCATTTATAGGAATTAAATAAGTGTAT
Organism: Conchocele bisecta; assembly: GCA_029237695.1. Classification (NCBI taxonomy): domain Eukaryota; kingdom Metazoa; phylum Mollusca; class Bivalvia; order Lucinida; family Thyasiridae; genus Conchocele; species Conchocele bisecta. The sequence goes on from CM055266.1 coordinate 26,281,322, forward strand.
AACTGTGTCACTATTCCACCAGTTCTAAACGTTACAAGTGCCCGCTATAATCATTTAGTAATATTTATTTTACTGATAATGACGCGCGGTGGTATCAGGCTATTTTCATATGCAAATGAGGCATGATATTTTTTAATTATTTATACTAAAGAAATGCGTCACCTGAAAATATAATCTTTTCGACATATTTTAAAGTATGATCATTGCACATCATACAATAAATACAGAGATTAAATAGTAATGTCCGTTAACATTTTAAGCAAACACGGTTATCGCCCCTGATATCAGTGTGTAAATTTACGTCTGATATAAAATGTATAATAATGCCAATCAGTACGTGGGATAATGGCGCATGAATGTTTATTTTGCCAGGAAATGTCTCAGATGATGTCTCTGTTGTAAGAACATTTTGTACCTACTGAGTGGGCATGTACCTTTAAGGGTTAATGAAACTGCAACACCAACAATCAATCAATCAATCAATCAATCTAGTTTAATCTTGTAGTACCCTATGTTCAGTACTTTCAGTACTTTGATTGTTTATACATCTGTCCGCGGCATTGACAAGAGTTGTGATTACATGTGCGTCACTGGCACGGAGAAGCACCTTGCAGCATGTGTACCTTTATCATCATTCACCATCCAAATTAGCGTTTTATGTTCTACATGTAATCATTCCGCTGATCGCAAAACATCAACAACTGCTACATTGGTGACATGTATTAAATATAGGAAATGGTATTGATCGAATGGCGACCAACACATGCAATGATCAAACTGCGCGGATGCCCAGACTGACTGATCAGGGCTACGCTAGCTATCTTAAGACCGCTTTTCTTAGCCAGTGTTCCTTCTGTCAAGCTATCAATTCACACAATGACCATAGTCACACAACGTGTGTGGTTTGCCGTGAGGCACGACTTTTTCGTGCCCAGGTTTGCATATAGATGCAAACTTTTCTTTTGTCTACAGAGTTGTTCAAATTGCTTACCAACCTCTGACAAACAATAGAGTCGATGTGTAAGACCATTTATTGCCAGTGAGCGTGTTTTGACCGATCAGTGTAAAGCTTGTTACCTGTAGCATATTTCACCAAAATTGCAAAGTATACTTATCTTGCTAAGTACACTTTGAGAGAGAAATTTTCAATTGAAAGATAAATTTAGTAATTTTTATTATACTGAATTTAATACATTATCACAGCCATTTTGGCTGTGATAATGTACATGATGTAATAAATTCAGTATACTAATTCTGCATACTTTTCATCATCAAATATATGCAGTGGTTAGTTCTATATGAAATAATGCATTTCGGTAAAAATAAATGATTACTCCCTCAAAGTATACTTAGCTAGATAAGTATGCTTAACAAGTTTGGAGAAATTGGCTACTGATCAAACACGCTGACGGATACATAACTACTTTCATTTACGCTTTATTGGTCAAACGACGTAAACAAGTTCATGTTCGTTTCTAGTTGCTCATTCCGCAGCATAAAACGTTACCTGATAAAAATAATGCAATCCGAGTGTATTGTGATCCAGTCCACAGGTGGAAGACTCGGACCTATGACACCAAAAAAATGCCTATTAAAAAAATAAAAAAACCCATTACCCCACCCACTTGGTCTCGTACATTACCATCTTCTATAAAGAAAGGTGGATAACATTGTGGCCATTATAGAAAGAGCCCTCTCGTTTCCGACTCGCACAAACACAATGCACATCGATTAAATGTATGATTTCTGTCGCTGGCAATCGATAAAGGTATTAGGTGTGCATATATTCACTTCAAATCGCTCTTTCCAGCATTTATTCAGTTATTCGCATTTTGTATACCCCATCCAAAGCGAAATTTGCGTGTACGAAAGAATCTCACACAGAATCGGAGGCCGTCCGGCGTGGATTATCGGTCATATTTGACCAATAACTGATCGCCAGCTCAAACTAAAGTGGTGCACCATGACCATATACATTAGCAACTCCAACCATACAAAGTTCGTCCAATTGTGATCGTTCACCGATCTAAAAAAAAACCTTTTTTATACTTTCATTCATGATTCGCGTACTATCAGATTATGTCTTCCGGAATCCCGAAATAGGTTGAATGACGTCATTACAGTTTAGATTTAGCCAATCAGAGATGTTCTTTACATATACGCTTCCGGTTGTATTATGGAAGATGGTGCATTGACCCGGTTCCAGATAATGAACGAAATTAGACAAAAAGTGTTTTTTAGATCGGTGAACGATCACAATTGGACGAACTTTGTATGGTTGGAGTTTCTAATGTATATGGTCATGGTGCACGTCATTAGTTTGAGCTGGCGATCAGCTATCGGCCAATATGACCGATAATCCACGCCGGACGGCCTCCGATTCTGTGTGAGATTCTTTCGTACACGCAACTTTCGCTTTGGATGGGGTAATCAAAACGTGAATAACTCAATACATACTTGAAACAGCGATTTGAAGTGAGTATATTCACACACCTAATACCTTTATCGATTGCCAGAGACATATTTCATACATTTAATCGATGTTTATTGTGTTTGTGCGAATCGGAAAAGAGAGGGCTCTTTCTATAATAGCCATATTCATACCCACCTTTCTTTACAGAAGATGGTAATTTGTACAATATCAAATGGGTGGGGTAATGGGATTTTTTAATAGGCATTTATTTGGTGTCATAGGTCCGAGTCTTCCACCTGTGATCCAGTCAGGTTCCACCGGGAAACGGTAAGAATTCCTCGATGAACATAGCAATTCATACGCGTTTCCTAACAGGTGTATATAACAAGACACCAGCCTGGTATCCTCTACGCACCATATACATGTATATCTAGCCTACTGTCTAATTCACGAAACCTGCCTAAAATGTATGGCTATATAAACAAGGCAAAAACAATATTTTTTCGATAATTTTTTTTTTAATTTAAGAATGAGCCATTTTGCTAAATTTTGTCAAATATTGATTTTATTACTAAAAATTGATTTGTATATTATTATGGGAATTTAACATGGGGGAAAAGGAGGTGGAAGAACTTGGGGAGGAGCCAAAAAAACGAAATATTTTGGAAATTTACTCCGAAATCTCCGATGATCTAACATCCTGATATGCCCCTTTAAATGCAAGCTAAGAGTACATACATCATAGTGTTGGTCATATATCACATGCTACTGTTTCCCATAGCATGTCTGATAATTACAATGCCGCTACTGGATAACTGCTGAGTGTATTCATTTCAACGCGTGTTTTACACACTCCTTGCTGTACCACCTCAATACTGACTGGTCATTAAGACATAATTGGAAAAGCTTTGTCATTGCAATATAAGTCCGTTTTTCACCCTCTTCGAATTGTAAGACATTTTCCGAAATCCTTTTCGTAAAGAAAATATGTCCTTTTTATGTAATTTTCAGAATACAAAATGTCCTTTTCGTATTCTAGTCACACCGCACTTCCATGCGTCATTTCGTACTGTTGATAGAAGGTCCACCACCACCGTTGATTTTTTTCTATATAAACTAACCAATGACCGCACATTTCGCTATTCTCTGCTACTTTCATTTTTCGTATGAATGTTGTGGGACCTATGTTCACATAACCTGCACCCATTCTGCTCTGGATGTTCACTAATTAAAATATAGGTTTAATTAGTGTTAAAACATATAAATTCAATCTCCTGTGACCACCTTGGTGGTGGCGCAAAAAGACAGCGGCTGGAATTGAAACCGCTTCACATGAGAAACATTATCCGACATACAAAATAATCCCAAAGCATATGCTTGAAACTGATGCAAATGATACATTAACATTCCTGTGAAGTAGATTAGTGCATCAATTGACTGGTTTCTGCAAGCAAATGGTGTTTACGGCATATGGCTTGTTTTTTAACGTGCTACTTTTGACTACCCCGCCCATGAATACCTGATGAGTTAGCATTGTTAAGCCGATAAGGACAACTTATGTTTACAGATCTGGCAAATTTGCCCACTATTCCCAGCTATTTCCTATTCCCTGATATAGTAAGAAGTTTGGGGCCAATGTATCCATTAGTTTTCGTATAATGACCGTTCAACTCCAGCCAGTGACTTGTCTAAATTCCAACTCGAACATATATACAACTATGAAGAGATGTTGCAATAAACACTTCACTATCTATTTTGTAATATGAAGAATTGGGCCTACATAAGAGCATGTTTAACATTTCTACAGTCACAGACCACATACACAAGTCTAGCAACATAATAACCACTAAAAACGTTTTTGTTGGAAAATGGTCCAGCCTTTGAACGGTCATGCTTTACTGCTCAGAAAATGTCACAAAGCTGGTTTATGCCACTGCTAGTGTATGAGTAGTGATCATATATGGGAACATTACGTGAGGTTAGCTATGTTTGAAGACTAGGTTCACCAGTTGCATGGGCGGATTCAGGGGGGGGGGGGGCGACCCGGCGCACGCCCCCCCCCCCCCTAAAATTATCTGAGTAAAGATTGTTTACAAGTTACAAGGCACGTTTCATGCCAAGTGCCATGTGCCATGTATTCCATGCATTTGTCCGTCGTTTTCTTATTGTTTCAACATTTAAACGATTTCAATCAAAAATCATGTCTAAACATACTGTGACAGTGTCAATATTTTTGCTCTAAAATGCGCCAGAACGCAGGAAATGCGATGCTCGGTCGAATATTGCAAAATAGTTACGCCCCCCCACCCCCCCCCCCCTCCTACCCCCCCCCCCCCCTAACCGAAATCCTGGATCCGCGCCTGAGTTGTGTCACCAGGGCATATTTGATGACTTTATACGGCTTCCAATGGATGTCGATTTTGGTGAATTTCATTAAAAGTCATCTGAATATTTTCCAATGTTTACGTATGTATCGCTGTATCGACATATTTAAGAATTCAAATCCCTGAACTAATTATTCTCCAGACAGCTGAATTCACTATGTGGACCTTATTGATGCTTAGATGTGAAAGTTAAAAATGAAAGTAGCAGAGAATAGCAAAATGTGTGATCATTGGTTAGTTTATATAGGACAAATCAGTGGTGGTGGTGGACCTGTTGGCCGCCGTTAGAGATGATCCTAGAATGCATTGTTGCGTAATTTGTATTATCAACCGGAACACGGGAATTGCGAAACATACTGCTCCAGATGCTTGTTGTTGTAGAATTCAGACTTGATTAAGTCGCACTTAGTATCCCCATTTTTGTTCGAAATGGCAAGAAAAATTCACCACATCAATTTGCTGTGTTAGCTTTGTCTTTTAGTTCGTGTTTATGACAACGAAAATCAGACACCGATAATAAACAGGTTACATCTTACACTACAGGTTGCATCTTGCACTACAGGTTACATCTTACACACACTACAGGTTACATCTTGCACTACAGGTTACATCTTACAGGTTACATGTTGCACTACAGGTTACATCTTACACTACAGGTTACATCTTACACTACACTACATGTTACATCTTACACTACATGTTACATCTTACACTACATGTTACATCTTACACTACATGGTTACATCTTACACTACATGTTACATCTTACACTACAGGTTACATCTTACACTACACTACATGTTACATCTTACACTACACTACAGGTTACATATTACACTACATGTTACATCTTACACTACAGGTTACATCTTACACTACAGGTTACATCTTGCACTACAGGTTACATCTTACACTACAGGTTACATCTTGCACTACAGGTTACATCTTACACTACAGGTTACATCTTGCACTACACTACAGGTTACATCTTACACTACAGGTTACATCTTACACTACAGGTTACATCTTACACTACAGGTTACATCTTGCACACACTACAGGTTTTACCATCTGGTTACACTACACTACATGTTACATCTTACACTACATGTTACATCTTACACTACAGTTACATCTTACACTACATGTTACATCTTACACTACATGTTACATCTTACCCACTACAGGTTTACACTTACACTACATGTTACAATCCTACACTACATGATTACATCTTACACTACATTTACATCTTCCACTAACAGTTACTCTTACACTACACACAGGTTACAATCTTACACACACTACAGGTACAATCTTACACTAACATTTACAACTACAGTTACTTTTTTTACCCTACATGGTAACATCTTACACTACAGTTACATCTTACACTTACATGTTACATCTACACTACATTGTTATCCCAGCTACACTCAGGTTACATCTTACACTACATGTTAACATCCTACACACATTTACTCTTACACTACACTACAGGTTACATCTTCTTACACTACAGGTTACATCTTACACTTACATGGTTAACATCCTTACACTAACACTACAGTTAACAATCTTTACAACTACACTACAGTTACATCTTACACTACACACAGTTACCATCTTACCACTACAGGTTACAACTTACACTTTACATGTATATCTTACACTTACATGTTACATCTTTACAACTACAGGTTTACATCTTTACACTACATGGTACATCTTACACTCCTGTTACATCTTACACACATGGTTACATTCTTACACTACATTGTTTAATCTTACACTACATTTTTGTTACAATCTTACACTAAATGTTACATCATAACACAACAGTTTCATCTACACTACATTACCTCTTACACTACATGTACATTCTTACACTACAGGATTACATCTTACACTACCTATTACATCTTACACTACATGTTACATCTTACTCTAAACTACAGTTACATTCTTACACTAACACTACATGTTACAGTCTTAACCACCTCATGTACATCTACACTACATGGTTACATCTTACACTCACATCTTAACACTACATGTTCATTTTCTTACACTACAGGTTACATCTTACAACACTACATGTTACATCCATTACAACTACATGTTACATCTTACACTACATGTTACTTCTTTACACTACATTGTTACAGCTTTACACTACACGACATTGTTACATCTTACACTACATGTTACATCTTTACACTACATGTTTACATCTTACACTACACTACAGGTTACATCTTAACACTACATGGTTACACCTTATACACTACAATGTTCATTCGTACACTACATGTTACATGTTACACTTTTACACTACAGTTACATCGTACACTAACTTTACATTTTACATCTTACACTACACTACATGGTTACATCTTACACAACATGTTACATCTACACTACAACTCATACAGGTTTACATCTTACACTACATGGTTACCAGTCTTACAACTAATATACATGGTTACATCTTACTCTACACTACAGGTTAACATCTTACTCTACGGAGTTACATCTTACACGACATGTTACATTCTACACTACATGGTTACATCTTACACACAGGTTACATCTTAACACTACATGGTTAACATCTTACCACTACATTACATTGGTTATCAATTCTTAACCTACTACAGTACATCTTACTCTACAGATACATCTTACACTACATTTACATCTTACACTACCTGGTTACATCTTACACTACAGCTTACATCTTACACTACATGGTTACATCTTACACTTACCAATGTTTCATCTTACACTACAGTTACACTTACATGACAGGTTCATCTTACACTACATTTTACATCTTACACTACATGTACATCTTACTTACACCTACATGTTCATCGTACACTACACTTACAGTTACGATCTTACACTACAATATTTACATCTTACACTACATGTTAACATCTTACACTCCACATGTTTAACATCTTACACTACAGGTTACATCTTACACAACACACATTTTTTACATCATAACTACCACTACAGTTTACATATAACACTTACATGTTACATTCTACACTACAGTTACAATCTTCACAACAGGTTTTTACAATCTTGCCAAACTACAGGTTTTAAAATCTTACACTACAGGTTACATCTTGCACTACAGGTTACATCTTACACTACAGGTTACATCTTGCACACACTACAGGTTACATCTTACACTACACTACAGGTTACATATTACACTACATGTTACATCTTACACTACAGGTTACATCTTACACTATATGTTACATCTTACACTACATGTTACATCTTACACTACAGGTTACATCTTACACTACATGTTACATCTTACATCTTACACTACATGTTACATCTTACACTACATGTTACATCTTACACTACATGTTACATCTTACACTACATGTTACATCTTACACTACACTACAGGTTACATCTTACACTACATGTTACATCTTACACTACACTACAGGTTACATCTTACACTACACTACATGTTACATCTTACACTACATGTTACATCTTACACTACATGTTACATCTTACATTACATCTTACACTACATGTTACATCTTACACTACAGGTTACATCTTACACTACATGTTACATCTTACACTACATGTTACATCTTACACTACATGTTACATCTTACACTACATGTTACATCTTACACTACACTACATGTTACATCTTACACTACATGTTACATCTTACACACACTACATGTTTCATCTTACACTACATGTTACATCTTACACTACATGTTACATCTTACACTACACTACAGGTTACATCTTACACTACATGTTACATCTTACACTACATGTTACATCTTACACTACATGTTACATGTTACACTACACTACAGGTTACATCTTACACTACATTACATGTTACATCTTACACTACACTACATGTTACATCTTACACTACATGTTACATCTTACACTACATTACATGTTACATCTTACACTACACTACATGTTACATCTTACACTACATGTTACATCTTACACTACCTGGTTTCCAGCTACACTACATGTTACATCTACACTACAGTTACAACTACACAACACTACAGTTACCATCTTATCAACGACAGGTTATCATCCTTCACAACTGTTAGCATCTTACACTACATGTTTACATCTTCACACTACAGGTGTACCTCTTACACCTACATTTACATCTTACACACACTACATGTTTACATCTTACACACCTGTTACATCTTACACAACATGTTACATCTTACACTACAGTTACCTCTTACACTACAGGTTACATCTTACACTATGTTACATCTTACCCTACATGTTTACATCTGGACACTACATGTACAAGTCTTACACTACACTACAGGTTACATCTTACACTTCATGTTACTCTTTACTCTACCAATGGTATTCATCTTACACTACATGTTACATCTAACACTACATTTTATCATCTTACACTACAGGTTACATCTTACACTACACTACATGTAACAATCTTACACTACACTACAGGTTACATATACACTACATGGTCATCCTTCACTACAGTACATCTTACACTACAGGTTACATCCTTGCACGACAGGTTACATCTTACACACAGTTACAATCTTCACTAAAACAGGTAACACACTTACACTACAGATTAAATCTTGCACCACTACAAGTTACATCTTACACTACACTACAGGTTTAACATATTACAACTACATGTTTACATCTTACACTACAAGGTGACATCATACCTATATGTTACATCTACACTACATGTTACATCGTATACTAAAGTTTACATCTTACACTACATGTTACATCTTACACCTCAATGTTACATCTTACAACTACACTACAGGTTAAACATCTTACACACACTAACAGGTTAGCAATCTTACACTACACTACAGGTTACATCTTACACTACATGTTACATCTTACACTACAGGTTACATCTTACACTACATGTTACATCTTACACTACATGTTACAGCTTACACTACAGGTTACATCTTACACTAAAAAAAAAAACAATGTTACTCTTACATTACACTACATGTTACATCTTACACTACACTACAGGTTACATCTTACACTACAGGTTACATCTTACACTACATGTTACATCTTACACTACATGTTACATCTTACACTACATGTTACATCTTACACTACAGGTTACATCTTACACTACATGTTACATCTTACACTACAATTTGGTTTACCATCTTACAACTTACAACTACAGGTTACATCTTACACCTACCATTACATCTTACACTACAGGTTACATCTTACCCTACATTTTACAATCTTAACACTTACATGTTACATCATTAACACTTACAGTTTACAATCTTACACTACATGGTTTACATCTTACACTAACATGGTTTACATCTTACACTACCAGGGTTACATCTTACACTACAGGTTACATCTTACCACTACAGGGTTACATTCTTAAAAACACTTACAGGTTACATCTTGGCACTTATCATTTTACATCTTACACTACATTGTTACACTTACACTACATGTTACAACCGGTTACACTTAACAGGTTACATCTTACACTACATTTACATCTTTCACTACATTGTTACATCTTCCTACAACTTACATGGTTCACATGGCTTACAACTACATGGGTACACACATCATACACTTACAGGTTACATCTTACACAACATGGTTACCATCTTAACCACGACGGTTTAACATCTTACACTACATGTTTACAATCTTACACTTACATTTACTTCTTACACTACATGTTTACATTTTTTTCTTACACTACAGGTTACATCTTCACACTACATTTGTTACATCTTACACTACACATGGTTCCAATCTTACACTACACTACAGGTTTACAGGTTCTTACACTACATGGTTTTACATCTACACTTACATGGTTACATCTTACACTACTTGGTTAACATCTTAACACTTAACAGGGTTACATCTTACACTACATGTTACATCTTACACTACATTTGTTACATCTTACACTACATTACATCTTACACTACATGGTTACATCTTAAACAAACAACTACATTGGTTACATCTTACACACTTACATGTTACATCTACACTTACACTAACATGTTACCTTCTTTACACTACATTGTTACATCATGCACTACAGGTTACATCTTACACTACATGTTACATCTTTTCACTACATGTTACATCTTTACACATACAGTACATCTTGCACTGCATGGTTACATCTTACACTACAGTTACATCTACACATACATCCAGGTTTACATCTTACACACATGGTTACATCTACACTACATGTTACATCTTGCACTACAGGTTACATCTTACACTAAAGTTTAACATCCTTACACTTTCACTACATGTTACATCTTACACTACAAGTTAACATTTATTGTTACCACACTACAGGTTACATCTTACACTACATGTTTACATCTTACACTACAGGTTACATCTTACCACTACAGTTTTACATCTTGGCACTTACAGGATACATCTTACACTACATGTTACTTCCTTACACTAAAAACAGTTACATCTTACACTACAGTTACTCTTAAACACAACAGGTTACATCTACACTACAGTTACATCTTACACACTACACTACAGGTTACATCTTTACACTACACTACATGTTACATCTTACACTACAGGTTACATACGGTTACATCTTACACTACAGTTACATCTTACACAACAGGTTAACATCTTACACTACAGGTTACATCTTTACAACTACCACACAGGTTACATCTTACACTACAGTTTACATCTTACACTACAGGTTACTCTTACACTACACTACAGGTTACATCTACACTACAGTTCCATCTTACACTCCAAAGGTTACATTCTACACTACAGGTTACACTTACACTACACTACAAGGTTACACTACACTACAGGTTCACATCCTTACACCTAACAGGTTACTCTTACTCTACACTTACTGGTTTTACATCTTACACTACAGGTTACATCATACACTACAGGTTACATCTTACTACACAGTTACACCCATACACTAAACTTACATCTTACACTACAGGTTAACATCTTACACTACACTACAGTTAAAATCTTACACTACACTACGGTTACATCTTACACTACAGGGTTTACATCTTACACTACATGTTACATCTTACACTACAGTTACATCTTACACACAGGTTTTTACATCGGTTACCCTACAGGTACATTCTTACACTACAGGTTACATCTTACACACTACAGTTATACATCTTACACTACACTACAGGTTACATCTTACACTACAGGTTACATCTTTACACACAGGTACATCTTGGTTTCATCTTACACTACAGGTTACATACATAAAACTACACTACATGTTACATCTTACACTACAGGTACATGGTTTACATCTTACACTACAGGTTACATCTACACTACACTACAGTTTACATCTTACACTACAACAGTTACATCTTACACTACAGGTTACATCATACACTACAGGTTTCAACGGATCTTACCTACAGGTTACATCTTACACTACATGTTACATCTTACACTACAGGTTTACATCTTTACACTACAGGTTAATCTTACACTACATACAGGTTATATCTTACACGACATTGGTTACAACTTAACACTACAGGTTACATCTTGCACTACAGGTTACATTCTTACAATACATTGGTTCCATCCTTACTCCATGTTTACATCTTACTCACAGGGTACAATCTGTACACTCTAACATTTACATCTTACACTACATTTACATTTTACACTACAGGTTACATCTTACACTACATTTACATCTTACATTACAGGTTACCTCTTGCACTACAAGTTACATCTTTAAACACTACAGGTTACATCTTACACTATCTGGTTACATCTTGCACACAGGTTACACTTACACACTACAGGATTTACATCTTACACTACAGGTTTACATCTTACACTGGACCAAAAAAAAAAAAAAAAAAAATTGGGGTTTACATCTTACACACTAACTACAGATTTACATCTTACACTACATGGTTACATCTTATACACTACACTACAAGGTTTACATCGGTTACACTACAGGTTACATCTTACACTACTGGTACAGGTCTTACATCTACACTACACAGGGTTACCATCATTACACTACATGGATAATCTTACACTACTCTTACAGTTACAGATCTTACACTAGACAGGTTTACACACTTACACTATTTACACTTACCAGGATACATCATTACACTACAGGTTACATCTTACACTACACTACATTGGATACATCTTACACTACAGGATACAGTTACACCTCAGGTTACATCTCACACATGTTACATCTTACACTACAGGTACATCTTTACATCTACAGGTTACATCTTACACTACACTACAGGTTACATCTTACACAAACACTACAGGTTACATCTTACACTACAGGTTAGCATCTTATCACTACACTACAGGTTACAGGTACATCTTACACTACAGGAATCTTACTCTACACTACTAGGTTACATCTTACACTAACAGGTTACATCTTACACTACAACTACAGGATACATCGGTACACTACAGGTTACATCTTACACTACAGGTTACATCATACACTACATAAGGTTACATACACTACTACTACATGGCTTACATCTACGCACAGTTACATCTTACAGGCTAGGCACTACAGGATTACATCATACTATACACTACAGGTTACATCTTACACTACACTTTACAGGTTACATCTTACAGGTAGGTTACATCTTACACTACACTACAGGTTACATCTTACACTACACTACAGGTTACATCTTACACTACACTACAGGTTACATCTTACACTACATGTTACATCTTACACTACACTACATGTTACATCTTACACTACAGGTTACATCTTGCACTACAGTTACTATCTTACACTACAGGTTTTACATCTTACAACTACACTACAGGTTTTACATCTTACACTACAGGAAGGTTACATCTTACACTACATGTTACATCTTACACTACAGGTTACATCTTACACTACAGGTTACATCTTACACTACACTACAGGTTACATCTTACACTACACAACTTAGGTACATACTACACTACACTTACAGGTTTTAAAACATCTTACACTACATGTTACATCTTACACTACAGGTTACATCTTACACTACAGGTTACATCTTACACTACACTACAGGTTACATCTTACACTACATGTTACATCTTACACTACAGGTTACATCTTACACTACAGGTTACATCTTACACTACAGGTTACATCTTACACTACATGTTACATCTTACACTACACTTTTACAGGTTACATCTTACACTACTGGTTACATACACTAACAGGTTACATTCTTTACACTACAGTTACATCTTACACTACACTACCCGGTTACACGGTTACATTCTTACACTACATTGGTTACATCTTACACTAACAGGTTACATCTTAAACACTACAGTTACATCTACACTTACATGTTACATCTTACACTACATTTTACATCTTACACTACAGGTTACATCTTGGTTACACTACACTTACCATTACATCTTACACTACATGTTTTTCATTCTTACACTACACTTACACTTACATTACAGGTTACATCTTGACATCTACAGGTTACATCTTACACTACACTTAAGGGTTACATTCTTTACACTACATGTTACATCTACACTTACAGGTTACTTCCTTGCACTCTTACATTTTCTTTACAGTTACTTCTTATACTTACACTACAGGTTACATCTTACACTACACTACAGGTTATACATCTTACACTACAGTTACAGGTTACATCTTACACGTTACATAGTTTACATCTTCCACTTACAATAACAGGTTACATCTTGCACTACATGGTTACATCTTACCACTACAGGTTAACATCTTACACTCCAGGTTACAGGTTACATCTTACATAACATACATCTTACACTACACTACAGGTTACATCTTACTACACTACAGGTTACATCTTACACTACACTACAGTTACATCTTACACTACAGGTTACATCTTACACTACACTACAGGTTACATCTTACACTACAGGTTACATCTTACACTACACTACAGGTTACATCTTACACTACAGGTTACATCTTACACTACAGGTTACATCTTACACTACATGTTACATCTTAACACTTACAGGTACATCGAGTACACTACAGGTTACATCTTGCATTTACACTACAGGTTACATCTTCACTAAACCCCCCCAAGGGGGTTAAACATCTTACTTTCTACACTACAGGTTACATCTTACACTACAGGTTACATGGTTACTCACAGGTTTACATCTTGGCACTACAGGTTACATCTTACACTACATTGGTTACATCTTTACACTACAGGTTACTCTTTACACTACAGGTTACATCTTACACGGTTACACTACAGTTGACATCATACACTACACTACAAGGTTTACATCTTCTACACTACAGGTTTACATCTTACACTACACTACAGGTTATATCTTACACTACAGGTTACATCGGTTACACTAACAGTTACATAACATCAAACTTACACTACAGGTTACAGGTGGCGTTACACACACTACAGGTTACATCTTACACTACATGTTACATCTTTCACTACATGGTTACATCTTACACATCAGGTTACAATCTTACACTACACTACAGGTTACATCTTACACTACAGGTTACATCTTACACTACATGTTACATCTTACACTACAGGTTACATCTTACACTACAGGTTAAATCTTGCACTAAACATGTTACAACATCTTACACTACAGTTACATCTTACACTACATGTTTACATCTTGTTTACATTCTATTCAGGTTTCACAGTTAACATCTACACTACATTGTTACATTTACATCACTACAGGTTTACATCTTACACTACATGGTTATTCATCTTACACTACATGTTACGGTTACAGTACAGTTTCTTTACACTACACTACATTGTTACATTACTACATTACTACATGTTACATCATTGTTACACGACAGGTTTACATCTTACACTACATGTTTACATCTTACATTACAGGTTAACATACTGCACTACAGGTTACTTTTATCTTACACTACAGTTACATCTTACACTACAGGTTTACATTCTTAACGACACTACAGGATTACATCTTCCCACACTACAGGAGGTTTACATCTTACACTACACTCAGGTTACATACACTACAGGTTAAATCTTTACACTACAGTTTAACACTTACAGGTTTACTTATCTACAGGTTACACTTACTACAGGGTACATCTTACATCTTACACTATTACAGTTACATCTTACACTACAGGTTAACATCATACAGGTTACTACTTAACTACTTACAGGTTACATCTTACACTACAGGTTACATCTTACACTACAGGTTACATCTTACACTACATACAGGTTACATCTTACACTACATGTTACATCTTACACTACAGGTTACATCTTACACTACAGGTTACATCTTACACTACACTACAGGTTACATCTTACACTACACTACAGGTTACATCTTACACTACAGGTTACATCTTACACTACACTACAGGTTACATCTTACACTACAGGTTACATCTTACACTACAGGTTACATCTTACACTACAGGTTACATCTTACACTACACTACAGGTTACATCTTACACTACACTACATGTTACATCTTACACTACACTACAGGTTACATCTTACATAACATGGTTACATGTTACATCTACACTACAGTTACATCTTACACACAGGTACATCTGTTACATCTACGTTACAGTTTACATCGGTTACACTACAGGTTAACATCTCTTACACGGACACAAAAGGTACAGGTTACATCTTACATGGTTTAGGATCTACACTACATGTTACATCTTACAACTACATGGTTACATCTTACACTACACTACATGTTGGTTACATCTTACACTACAAGTTACATCCTTTTACTACTACAGGTTACATCTTTACACTACACAAAGGTTACATCTTACCCTAAACAAAAAAAAGGGGTTACATGGTTTACATCTTACACTACACTAAAGGTTACATCTTACACTACACTAAGGTTACACCATCTTACTACAGTTACATCTTACACTACAGCTGTTATTTACATCTTACACTACAGGTTTTTTACATACTTACATCTTACACTACAGTTACATCTTACACTACCCAACTACAGGTTACAGCCTGGTTATTTCTTACATTCTTACACTACAGCTGTATTTACATCTTACACTACAGTTACATGTACATGTACATCTTTACACTACATCTTGTTACATCTTACACTCACTACAGGTACATCTTACTACTACAGTTTACATCTTACACTACCCTGGTTTTACATTACACTACAGGTTACATCTTACAATACAGGTTACATCTTACACTACAGCTTGTTATTTACATTTTACACTTCAGCGTATTTACTTCTTCACTACAGCTGTATTTACATCTTACACTACAGGTTACATCTTACACTACAGGTTACATCTTACACATTGCATGTTACACTACCCCCTGCGCTATTCTTAACAATTTGGTCAATTTCTTTATTTCAAAATACTTGAATATTTTACTTGAAATCAAACACCTTGATTGGCTGAACCTGAGCTCTGCTACAGGTCAGACTCAGACAATCAAATTGCTCGATTGCGCGAGGCATGTCATGTCTTTCTAAGAATCCCTGTGACCATGTGAACTACAGTTACACCATAGTGCTTCTACTGTGCTTGTAATGTACAGTCTCCAGATAAGGAATTAGTAATTGAGTATTGTCACTCCATCATTTCTGAAGCAATTGAGTATTTCAAAATGTCAATTGGGTAAAATAAAATCGCACTACTGTTTACACATCAACAGACAGCAAGTATTGAATAGTTTGCTTCGAAATGAAAACATGTCTGAGCATTTCATTAGAATTGTCTCCTTGGAGACAATTCTAATGACATACCAATATGTGTTTTCATGGAAAATAAGAAAAATATGCTATATTTTTGGTCTACTTATTGTTTTCTGCAGCATGAAAAGGTACCACAAAATTGTTATTGCTTTTTGATACTCGCAACTTCTGATTTCAATTGGGTTTTTGGTAATTTTAATTGGGTATTTAAGCAAATACGCCTTGTGACAACAGAAATACAATTTAAAAAAGGTTTCCTAGTGAAAACAAGGTGTATAATCACGTGGTTACAACAACAGCAACAATTACTGAAACTTCCAGTGTCGCCTCCGATTCAAGTTACGTATTCTTTTATAGTGTCCTTATTATGTAACGGATTTTGATGAAATATGGCGCATCCAACGCGTCTTGTTAAGCTGCATTTTGGTGGTCTGGGTACTTTGACCCAAACTTCTGTCGTTTTGCGAGGAATCGATTTCCGTGTTTACTGTAATACTGGCACGGAAATCGACATAAGTATATGCCGAAGTCCCGAGACCACCAAATGCAGCTCATGAAGACGCGTTTACTGCGCCATATTTCATAAAAATCCGTTGCATATTAAGGAAACAATCAAATAATACTTACCTTGGAGTGGGCGCGCTTTCAACACTTTCAACCATTTGTGTTGTTGTTCAAACCACGTGATCATGCACCTTGGAAAATATAGACTGGAATTGTCAGATTGGTGCACACGGTACTGTTTACATCTGTACTTGCTCAATGATGAGATTACAACGTCTGTCCGCGTTGCTTCATTCGTCACGTGTACGGCAGTCGACACGTGACAGCTTCTCCATTTACTGATATGTGGCTGTGACTAGAGAAATGGGGCTTATGGGTTTTGCGACCAGTGTAGATCCAGATCAGCCTGTGCATCCGCACAGCGACCAGTGTAGATCCAGATCAGCATGTGCATCCGGACAGCGACCAGTGTAGATCCAGATCAGCATGTGCATCCGGACAGTCTGATCAGGATCTGCACTGCTCGCCATTCCATCACTGAAACACCCGGCATGTGTGTACCCAGCAATATATATCGTTATCAGGCTACATGGGGCCGTTTAACTAAACTTCCTACGACTAAAATGTTCATAAGTGCAAATTTAGGATCGTCTGGAAATTTCAATTGATGGATTTACATGTATTGAGCATAGGCTGCATATGCATATGCAGCCTATCCTGCAAAAAAACATTGTTAATGTGAAATTTACAGGCTATCATAATTTTGCACTTACGAACATTTTAGTCGTAAGAAGTTTAGTGAAACGGGCCCCAGGAGCGTGCTACTTGACGAGGAGCTACACCTCAAATCTCATAAGCCCTATGACTCCAGTCACAGCCACATATATTCTATCTGTAGCCATCGCATGTTCATTTATGCTGACGCTTAGTTCATTCATAATGCGTGCTACTGAAATTGTGTTTGCTTTGATCTAGTAAAATATCATTATCAGTACTGAATTAAATCGTCTGGTGTTCTTGGTGAAACATGTTTTGACTGTGCATGTTCAATGGAGAAGATTCCCATATTCTGTCAACACATGTTTTGAAAAGGAATACGGCCAATATGAAAAACATCAGCAGACGACAATGTTCTCTTCCCAGCCTTTTAAGGATTAAATAAGAATTAGCAATAAGGCATGTCACCATGACACAGTGGGCAAGTAAGAGACGCAATGTAACATAAATAGCAAGTGGCAAACGCGGTGCCATTAACACACATGCAATATAGACGAGAATAGTTGGTCATATGACGATAGCTGGTGCCATTAACCGAACAGATATGCATGCACAAAAATGAAAATATCATGGGTGTGCACAACTAGTAAAAATACTCCGAATGTTTTAGACAACTACGGAGCCCCGCAGGGGACATTGAATATTTGTTATCAATTCGTTCCCACGAAATTCGTTCCCTCACTTTAACAATTCATTCCCTCGAATTAACAATTCGTTCCCACGAATACAGAGAGACAGACAGACGGGGGGGAAGAGATATATTATGGTTTCTAGGTAATGATAGGGAAACAGACAGACAGACAGACAGACAGACAGACAGAAGACAGACAGACAGACAGACCAGACCAGACCAGACCAGACCAGACCAGACCTGGTCTAAGACCAGACCAGACCAGGGCAGGCAGGCAGGCAGCAGACAGGCAGGCAGACAGACAGGGGGAGGGGGGAGATATATTATGGTTTCTAGGTAATGATAGAGAAACACAGACAGACAGACAGGCAGGCAGGCAGGCATGCAGGCAGGCCTGAAGACAGACAGACAGACAGACAGACAGACAGACGGACGGACGGACGGACGGACAGACAGACAGACAGACAGACAGACAGAAGGCAAGCTCCTGCAACCAGGCTAGGGCGAGCGGGCGGGCGGGCGGCGACGACGACAACGACGGCGGCGGCGGCGGCGGTGGCAGGCAGGCAGGCAGGCAGGTATTGAGAGAATGGCATAAAGAGAGACATATATGGAGAGAGACCGACAGAGATAGAGTCAGACAGACAGAAATAGAGAGATAAATAGATAGACAGGCATACAGACAGACAGAGACAGACATACATAACGTGCAGAGAGAGAGAGACAGAGAGAGAGAGAGACAGATAGACGGACGGACGGGTTTTCTGACGTAGCATAAATCGGGCTAAAAACTAAAATAACGATACAACGACTGTTTCTGCCTTCCGTTACTTTCACTGCATTCGGCGCATTCGCACAGTTCCGCGGTTTGTCGGCTGTTGCAACAGGGGAGAATTCCGAAGATGGTACGGTAAAATGCGTGCCTACTTTTTTATTATTAGTATTAAATAGCCCCTCAAAAAATATATGTATTTGAAAACCGATGTCGGCTAGTTATTATATACTGTTTCATATATACTGTTTATAAAAATAGAAACTTATTATGTATCTGTGTATGGAAGTACGGATAATTCTGAAGCTGTTTATTCGTGAATTATCGCCCTTTGGGACTCACTCATGCGTTGAGATAAAAGCATATTTAGTCTATAGCTCGACAACACAAATATTTTGAAATGCAGTAACTCGTAAGCTATATTCAGTATACTTTCCGACGTTATATACATTTTGTTTTAGAAGCCCGTATTAGTAAAATACCAACTGTCGTAATAAACCTCCTGCTTGGTTTACTGTAAAACAAATTTTACACTTTCAATCATATGTTCAACCGAGTTTCACTGAATGGTAAGTTTTCATATACGTGTAACATAAAGCGGGCTACTTCGTCGCCCGTATGAATATCTGATGAATTAGTGTGGTTACACATTTAAAGTAGCTGTGTCTCAGATGAGGTCCACCACCGCCAAACTAACCAATGACCACGCATTTTGCTATTCTCTGCTACTTTAATTTTTCGTATGGATGTTGTGGGACCTATTTATTCGTTCGTATATGCTATAGTGTGGTGTGTAATGTGCTTGTGATTTGGAAGCCATCTTATATTTGTGGGGTCATTTTTGGATGAAAATTGTCAGTTTCGATTTCATGTAAATTATAATTAACGATCGATGTGTGAATGCAAGTTTGCATTGTTGCTACTTGAATGGTCTCAAAACCGCACTGTTTTGATCTACTTAAGGGGCATAAACTATTTAAACGAAGACTGACCGATTGCTATCTAAACATAAAGGTATGTATGTAGCGCAGGTCGACTTATAGCTAAAACGCACAACGGGTATATACAAAGAGTATATATGAATACATTGTATATATGATTTATGTACAACATATCGTTTGCATACGCCCCCCCCCCCCCCCCAACACACACACACGTGGTAATGATAACGCTGTTTTCGTGGGTCTGGCTCACCCAATATAATCCCTGTGTTACCAGCCGGGGGCTCTTTGGTAACAAGGGCAACATAACCCAGACAGGCGTCTGGTGACGTCATCATGAAACAGCGTCGCGATTACAAAGACAAATTACAGCACGTGCTGATCCATATCGGCCTGTATCGACACGCTCAATACAACGTTTACAGGCTCAGAGTCTCAGATATCCCCTAAAAGCGATGAAACAGATTAGTAAAATATAGTTTAAAGTGGCTGTGTCTCAGATGGTACCTCCAAATAAGCATTTCACAAAGAAAACTTAAGATATATCACTCGATATTGTATGAATACAGCCGCAACTTGTTCTTGGTCATAAACATGAGTTTGTTGGTTAATTATCTCATTTGCATATTAAGTCGAGGAAATTTCATGCTCAGTTTAACTTGGCATTATCTGAAGAAGAAAAAACACTAGTAGAGACGCAATTCTTTTTCCGATCTATCGAGAAACCCACGAGCAGTGACGTAATTCCTCATGTTACCACTGACAACTGCTTCGGGAAAGAATTACACAAATACAAAATGATATTGTAAATAATAACGACTTGCACGAATGACATTCAAACCAAAGGCCACCGATATTGTGCAGATTGGACTATGTTTTATAATTTTTCAACTTACTAAATGCGGTCACGAAGGGCGACATAATACCAGGATTTCTCTTTTACCACTCAGTGATCACCTTAGCTTTAAACTTATGTGAAGTATTGAGAGGCCATCGCTATTTTAAACTAAACAATAGCATATTATTACAAACAGAATTTAAAGAGCAACTAAACACCGCCATCCAATAAACTACCACAAATAATATTGGATACAATCCAAGTACTATTTGGGAATTAATAAAAGGTTCAGTATGAAACGAAGCAATACAATATTCTTAGCTGAAAATCCAACCAATCAAGATATAGTAGATAGCCTGAAACGTGAAGAAAAATAAACTTAATGCTATAAGTGAAGAAAAAACTAAAGGGTTACTCCTCAGATCAAAAACTGAATGGGTGGAAGGCGCTGAAAAAAATAAATACTTTGCTAATTTAGAGAAAATAATGTCAGATGAACGAACTATCAAACAGCTGAAAATAGATAACATAACATAATCAAATCATATTAATATGTTAAATCATGTTAAACAATACTAGGAATGTATTTACAGTGAATATACAAACATAGATAATGCAGATAGAAGTTTCCTAAACGCTATAGAACAGAAACTGAACGCAGTTGAAAAAACAATCATGTCATCGAGTCAAATAAACGAATATTAATGCCTTTAAAGGAAATGAAAAATTTGAAATGTCCTGGTTCAGGTGGTTTAAAAAATGAATCCTACAAACTTTACTGGAATGAAATAAAACAATATTACATAAATTCAATAAATTATTCTTTTAAAAATGGAGCATTGACAGAATTACGAAAGCAAGGTATTTTTACTTTATTACCAAAAAAAAGAGACCAGTTTCACTTTTAAATGTAGATTATAAAAGTGCAACAAAAGTAATAGCTAGCAAAATACAAAAACTATTCAATTCACTAAGAAATGTCGATCAGGCTGGTTTTATAAAAGGACAGTATATTGGAGAAAATGTACGAACACTTATGGAATTAATTTATGAATTTATAACATATTTTCAAAAAGCATTTGACAGTTTAAACCATAACTGAATTCATTATTGACTGCTTAAAACATCTCAACTTCGGTGAATCATTTATTCAATGGGTATCGCTATTTTATAAAGACGCAAAAGTTGTATCAAATAATGTTCATTTATCCGAATTTTTTAAAGTGAAAAAGGGTGTCAAACAAGGCTGTCCTTTGACTGCTTACATTTGTATTCTAAGTATAGAACTGTTGTCACGAACAATTAACGGTAATGCAAATACAAAAGGTCAAGTTCTTGGTGGTCAAGAGATAAAACAAACATTATTCGCAGTCGATGCAAGCTTTACACTTGATGGTTCATAAACTTCTTTCAAGGAACTGATTAAAACTGTTTGTCAAACTGTCGGGGTTAAAATTAAAGGGAAATGACCCCAGTAAATGGTGCAACAGTAACTTGTATACATGGTCAAATGACAAAGCCTCTACACCTCATACCCAAAATTAAATCAATGACATTTAAAAACTGTCTACACAACTGGAAGAAATGAAACTTTGATTGGAAAGATAACAGTATTAAAAACGTAACCATTCCCAAAATGTGTATTCTCGCTTACTGTACTAGAAAATCCACCAGATGAAATAATTATAAACATTAATAATTTCATGTATGAATTTCTATGGGATGGCAAACCAGATAAAATATCAAGAAAAGTAATAATACAAGATTACGAAAACTGTGGACAATACTATCAATATTCATGCATTTATACTAAGGTTCAACGAATCAGTGGAAACAGCGTATAATAACGAACGTCATAAGCACGGTGGTAACTTAGTGTTTAAAAGCATTTTTAATCAGAGTGACTCAAAACGTTTAATAAAAAGGTATGTTTTATTTAAGCGAAATTGTTATTTCATAGAATCAAGTAAATGTTTTTCCAATGAAATTTTATAGCACAATACCAACATAAAAGACAATAATAACACCACACTATTCTACAAAAATTGGTATAATAAAGGCATATTAGATATTAAAAACATTTATGATTATAGAACTAAAGACTTCTATAAATTTAACGAATTAAAAACATTACACAATCTAAATAATGGAGAATTTTACATTGATAGGTAATATTAAAAATGAATGGAAAGAAACACTTAAAACAGAAGCTATGAACACTGACACACCAGAGAATTTAAGTTCAAAAGTCATAACCGCAAAAACATCTAATAATGCAGTATGCAATCTGCACATAAAATCGATGCGATTAAAACATGTTGAAAATGGGAAAATGAATTAAACGTTCAAAATATTGAATGGAAAAAACAGTTTTCTTTACCTTGCAAATGTACCATAAGTACCAAACTGAGATAATTTCAGGATAAATAGCTAATGAAAATCATTCCAAACAATTATTTTCTATTCAAATGTAATATTAACTTGAAACCATTTAACTTTGGCGAGCAGATTCCAACAAACACGTGTTTTGGGAATGTAATGTCATTCAACCCTTTTGGTCAGAAATAAATCAACTGCTAAAAACTGCTTGGGTTACAACATAAATTTAACCTACAAATACATCTTTTTTTGTCATATTACGTTATTATCTAAACAAAAATCTATTTTAATTAATTTTATCACAGTTCTGGAAAATATTTCATTTTTAAATGTAATTGCTCCTCAACAATAGGCATATTAAACACTTTAAATCTGTATATCAACTCAAAATGGAATGGCTTGTTTTAAAACTAACATAACGGCCCAGAGCGATTTTTTATATTGCCTATTACCATCGTCCCTTAAATATTTATTTTATCCTATCACATAACGTTGATGCACTTTGTTTACCTTCCCCCAATACGTACATATCTCATGTTTTCTTCGTAACAACGACTCTTTGCAAGCATAACTCATTATATAATATTATCATATTGTCCTATTATATACACCCCAACCTATTTACCTATATAACCTATCATATACCATAATACACTTATTGTTACTTGCCACAGGACATAGTTCGTTTTTTGGCATGCTATTTTCTTTTCTGGGAGGTACTCCGACAAATACTTGATAAACTTGATTTTTGACGGAGTACAAACCGATCGGTAAATACTTGTAGAAATAAATTGCAATCATGTATTGCATGCATGTATATTTGTATATAATAAAGAGAAATAAAAAAACAACTGAAATGGCCAAAAAAAATGATAATTTGAATATGCGAGAACTGAATGTTATCGGTGACGTAGTAGGTGACATAGTGTCTAGTCAAAGCAAGGCACGTGGCTACTAAGTGTGAGCACATCAGTGGGAAATATGAATTCTATATTTAGCAAAATTAGCGTTACTAACTAGTTTTTTTGATAATAAATTTAACGGCACTCGTGAAATATGGACATTCCACACCACTCCATGAACATATATGTCATATTCGTTGCAAAAATATGAATATTCTATTTATTATATACCGCTCCATGGAATTTTTTTACTTTCGCATATCACTCAAATATATTCAAGAAACCAATACAAATATTCAGTTAAATGCATTTTTCCTAACTCAATACACCACCTTTCGAACCTCATTCTGAGACACAGTACCTTTAATGTGTATCCTGTGTATGTGCCCAATTTAATTCAGTCGGTGTGTGGTAGCAATAATATGTTTATGGTGTTGGAAAATAACTAGTTATTTCTATTACTTGTTTTTTTGTCATTTTGATCGTTACTAAATTTCTTTATTTAGATTAATTAATTCACCGACTGCCTATAAATAGAAACCAATTTCTATGATAGTTGGCTTAGTAGTATCATTTGGAAACGAAACTGTGGTCAGAAAGTGTACTTCTCCGTACAGGAATAACGAAAATGCGGTCAGAACGTCTACTTCTCCGTACAGTAATAACGAAAATGTGGTCAGAAACCGTATTTCTCCGTACAGGAATAACGAAAATGTGGTCAGAAAGTGTACTTCTCCGTACAGGAATAACGAAAATGTGGTCAAAGAGTGTACTTCTCCGTACAGGAATAACGAAAATGCATTGCTCCCCTGTTTATCACAGTCTGTGCTGGTAGGTCGTATAAAACACAGAATCCTTATAATTCGATCCAATAAAATGGTACGTTTACTTGAGATTTGTGATGGGACTATGCAACAAACGCGGATGTAGTTAGTGTGCGCCATGTTCTACGTGAGGCATACGGAGTCCCGCAGGGTACATGGACTTTTAGCTCACCTGAGCGAAGCTCATGTGAGCTATTGTTACCGCAATGTGTCCGTCCGTCCGTCCGTCGTCCGTCAGTCCGTCACCAAAATTCATGGTCATGGTCCTTATGTACGGGGGATTACAACATTGTTAAAATGACGTCATTACGTAATCCAAGATGGCCGCCGTCTAAAAATAGCACAAATTCTTCAAAAATCTTCTTCTCAAGAACCGCCAACCAGATTTCGACAAAACCTGGTAGGAATGATCGATGTACAATGCTCTTTCAAAATTGTTAAAATGGTGACCCCGGGGTCAAAAATGGGCGTGGCCCGTGGGGTCAAATTGGGGTCAAATTTTATTTTTGACCGAATATGGTCATGTTATATATCAAATTGAAGGTATCAACGAGGCGATCACTGTGGTGCATTTTTTGTCGAAATCGGATGGTTATGTCATCCAAGACCAAGATGGCCGCCGAAAGGTCAAAAGGTCGTTCTTTTATTAGAGATTTCAAAATTCTTCTTCACATGAACCGCTTGGCCCATGGTAGCCAAACTTAAATGTTATGGTCCATGGGTGAAGCTTTTTCAGATTTGTTAAAATGGAGGTCATATCGCTAATCCAAGATGGCCGCAGTCTAAAAATAACATAAATTCTTAAAAAATCTTCTTCTCATGAACCGCTAGCCGGATTTCGACGAACCTTGGTAGAAATGATCGATGTACAATGCTCTTTCAAAGTTGTTAAAATGGTGACACCGGGGTCAACAATGGGCGTGGCCCGTCAAATTTTATTTTTGACCGAATATGGTCATGTCTATATCAAATCGAAGGTATCAGAGAGGCGATCGCTCTGGTACATTTTTTGTCGAAATTGGATTGTCATGTCATCCAAGATGGCCGCCGAAAGGTCAAAAGGTCGTTCTTTTATTAGATATTTCAAAATTCTTCTTCACACGAACCGCTTGGCCCATGGTGGCCAAACTTCACAGTTATGGTCCATGGGTGAAGCCTTTTCAGTTGTTAAAACGGAGGTCGTCGCTAATCCAAGATGACCGCCGTCTAAAAATAGCAGAAATTCTTAAAAAAATCTTCTTCTCATGAACCGCCAGCCGGATTTCGACGAAACTTGGTAGGAATGATCGATGTAGAATGCTCTTTCAAAGATGTTAAAACGGTAACCCCGGGGTCAAAAATGGGCGTGGCCCGTGGGGTCAAATTGGGGTCAAATTGGGGTCAAATTTTATTTTTGACCGAATATGCTCATGTCATATATCAAATTGAAGGTATTGATGAGGCGATTGCTCTGGTGTAATATTTGTCGGAATCGGATGATTATGTCATCCATGATGGGCGCCAAAAGGTCCATTTATTCGAGATTTTGAACGTCTTTGTATCAGGAACCACTTGGCCGATGCTGGCCAAACTTCATAGGAAGTTAAGATCATTGGGTGAAGCATTTTCAGATTTGGTAAAATGAGAGTCATCGCTTAATCCAAGAGGACCGCCATCTAAAAATAGCACAATTTTTCTAAAACACATATGAACTCAATGTCACATTCTCCCCTGGTGTTCATGGAGTCAGGTGAGCGAATTAGGGCCATCATAGCCCTCTTGTTTTTTATTAATTCGTTCCCACGAAATAACAATTCGTTCACTCAATTTAACAATTCGTTCCCTCGAATTAACAATTAGTTCCCACGATATAACAATTCGTTCCCTCGAATTAACAATTCGTTCCCACGAAATGACAATTCATTCCCTCAATTTAACAATTCGTTCCCTCGAATTAACAATTCATTCCCACGATATAACAATTCGTTCCAACGAATGAACAATTCGTTCCGTGGGAACGAATTGTTAAATTGTGGGAACGAATTGTTATTTCATGGAACGAATTGTTATTTCGTGGGAACGAATTAATAAAAGAAATAATTCTACGTCCCATGCGGGGCTCAATAGAGGCATGTGATGTAGCTGCCACGTTGCTAACTGCTGTTGACACACTGGTGCTGAACTCCACCCGCGCCGGCGTAGATTATTTTACGTCGAAACATGCACCGGTTTCCTGACGAGATGCTACTCATCTCTACTTAGAGCTATCGCAGAAACGCATGTTTTGTCTAGTAGTCGGCGCAAGTTTATAATAGACGAAAATGTGTTAATGCAGCATCTTCTGCATATAGCTGGGAGTTCGTCAGGAATCCGGTTCATATTTCGACATGAAATAATTTTTACCCCCGCGTGGAGTATGGCACCGGTGGTATACATCTGCCAAATATCGGGTCGATGACAAATTGAAATAGAATAACTAGAAGTAGTTAAACTAACTTTATCCCGTCAACACAGTGCGTATGTGCCGTGAAACACGGTGCCGTGAAACATTTTTGATATCCTGTCAATACGACCTAATCACTGCGTATGCATATGTGCGGTTGCCATACTAGTCGATTCTCCGATTTTAAGGTTGCGGCTGGGGTTATTTTATTTGCATTTTAAAGCTATTTGTAATGTTGACGGACGTTCTTACAAACTGTGTGTATGTGTCTACGAGCCACATAAGACCACTCTGTACACACGAAATAAGCCACATAAACCGAAAAAAAAGCCACATAAACCAAGAAATGTCTTACAAATTGGGTTTATGTGTCTACTAGATAACTAACCCTATCCTTTAACAAGTCAATCCCCTGTGGGGCTAGCCACATATTCCCTGTATGTTGGTACGGGATAACTAGAATAGTAGGTTAGTGCGCAGAGCCTTGCCCATCCTGTTTCCTAAGCATTGCCAGATATTTCCCCATTCACGGCACTAACCTACTATTCTCTATAACCTGAGCCAGAGACTCAAGTGAGCTATTGTTGCCGCTTTTCGTCCGCCCGTCGTCCGTCCGTCCGTCCACAAGTTCAAACGCCTTCTTCTCCTGAACCGTTGGGTCGATGCTGGCCAAACTTGAAAGGGATGAATATGGATGAGGTATTTTCAGATTTGTTAAAATGGAGGTCATCGCATAATTCAATATGGCGATAGAAACAAATAGGTAACATTATTTAAAAAAAATATTATTCTGACTAACCACCAGACCGATTTCGAATCTTGGCTTTTTTGGATTTGTTAAAATGATGACCCCGGGATCAAATATGGGTGAGATTTGCCGATAGTATCACACACATGGGAGAAGCTTTTTTATTTTTACATAATCGTTTTCGTATGTTTACTTTCTTTCTTAATGTTACCCATAGGTTCATATACGTTCAGGAAACCGATACAGATGTACCGCTAAATGCTCATTTGCAAACTGTTTTGCTCACATTACATCCACATCCGAGACACATACACTTTAAAGAGCGTTAAGTTCCACAAATGTGTTTTCCGGTACAGAAATATCGCAACTGCAATACACGTACCGAATGATCTCCCCTGTTTATGATATATGTAGTATACATGCATAGTAGAATACACACACATTTTTTTGCGACATAAACTGATTCGGTGGGTTGATATAGGTCATTTACAGTCTATATGAAGCGAAACAAACACATACAGTTGAACCTATCTAAACCGGACACACTGGGAGGTTCCCAGGGTGTCCGGTTTAGAGGTGTTCCACTGTAATTAAGCACTCCATGAACAATGCGTCTCATTTTCAATCATGAACAGATACGGAATAACAGTGAACCCGAATTAAATTAAACACAATGGGGTGCCCAATGTGTCCGGTTTAGAGAGGTGCTACAGTATCAAGGTGTATGATCACGTGGTACTAACAACAACAACAAGTACTGAAACTTCCAGAATCCATCTGATTGAAAGTACGTATTCTTTTATAGTGTCCTTATTACGTAACGGATTTTGATGAAATATGACGCATCAAACGCGTCTTGTTAAGCTGCATTTGGTGGTCTCTATATTTTCGCCCAAACTTCTGTCGTTTTTGCGAAGAATCGATTTCCCTGTCTACCGACACGGAAATCGATTCTTCGCAAAAACGACATAAGTATGTGCCTAACTCCCTGCACCACCAAATGCAGCTTATGAAGACGCATTTGATGCGCCATAATTCATCAAAATCCGTTGCATATTAAGGAAAATATAAAATAATACTTACTTTGGAGTGGGCGACGTTGTTGTTGTTGTAACCACGTGATCATACACCTTGAGTATATGTATTGACGTCGTGTACGTTGTTGGTGATAATGACGTGTTCGACCGTACTATTATGTATAAACAGGGCATAACTGGACACCAGTAATGTCAATGTGCACATGTCATACATAAAAAAAAAGCTAATTGGATATTCATTTGAATTATCAACAACAATAGTGTGCTCCATGCACATGTTTAAAATGGTACCGACTAGCGAACGTCATTTACGTCCAAATTTGCGTGTAGACGCGTAACAACAATCAACACTCGGGTGAACGTTCATGTTATTATTTTACCTTTCTCATCGTCGGAACTTATTTATTGTTGTACTAGTGATTAGGGTTAAGATGTGAAATGCGCATGTCCGTGAAATATTATGTCAAGTGAGTTATTTTGGAATGACGTCGTTTTTGCGGTGTAGTAAACCAGTGTAGACACGTGAAAAATAGAAAATAAATACCCCACATATGAAGTTAAGATATATTGATACTCAAAATATCTTAAGAATTCAAGGCCAGTGTATCATACATAACTATTGGTGTTGTGTTAAGTTATCAAATTATAAATGGTTTGTCATTTCGTAACCAAATCAATAAATAAGAGACGAATTTGTAAGATTTGGAGAATTATGTCACAAATGAAAAACGTTAGCAGGAACATACTTTCATTCGCAAAGCGAGGCGACTAAACAACTACTTCGGGTATATATTAGGCATATTGCTTAGATGCACACTTTTCATTAGGGTATAAATAGTTTGTGTTATAAAATTGAGTGGGTAATCTGAACACGTTATCGATATATTTATATTTGATGCTATGCTACAATAGGTGTCACATTTTGTCACAACGTCGTAAATGCGCATTTCATTTATTTCATTAGAAAAGTCAATCGAAGAAAATTCATGTCACACATTCAAATAACTAAATAATATTAAACTTATACAATGTGCATTTTGTAGTCTTTCTTGTGAAATACAATGTGTAGGATCCGTGTAGAAAATGAATGAAAAACTGCGCATTTCAAAATGTCTAGTGAAAATGTCACACTTTAAGGATTACGTCGCGAATACACATTTTTTGAAGTTACGGTAGTTTGTGTGATGGAAAATATTTGCTGAATTTATATAGCACGATAATAATATTGTAACCACAAAATGAGTTTTGTAACTTCTTTCTAGTCGTGTACATTGTCTGGCGATCGCAAATAAACATCATAAAAAACTACGCATTTTAAAATGTGTAGTGGAAATGTCACACCTTGCAAATTACGTCGTTATTGTGCGTTGTATAAAACGTTGCCGTAGTTTATGTGATAAGAAATTTCTGTCTAATTTTCTTGTACGATAATACTATTGTAGTTACGAAATGTGCATTTTATCTTCTTTCTATTAATGTAAATTTCATGGTGGTTGCCCATAAACTTAATAAAATAATACATACTTCGTAATGTCTAGTGGAAATTTTACATCTTGCGAATTACGTCACTATTTTACATTCTTTTAAGCGTAAACGAAGCTTGTCGGGTATGGAATATATGCCAGCATTTGTTATAAAATAATGAATATTGTAATTACAAAATGTGCATTTTGTCTTCTTTCTAGTAGAGTACATTTTGTGGCGGTCGCACATAAACATAATAAAAAAATAGGCACTTTAAAATGTCTAGTGAAAACGTCACACGCCGCAAATTACGTCGCTATTGTACATTTTTAAAAAGTTTCTGTAGATTGTGTAGTATAAAGGATATGCCTAAATTTGTTGTACGATAGTGATAGTGATCAAAAGTATCACCAACAACGTACACGACGTCATAGTGAATACCAGAGCTATCGTCTTCACGGGTGCTGCACACCGCACCGGCGTAAAATGTTTCATGTCGAAATAGGTGCCGTGTTCCTGGCGAATTCCCATACAGCGACATGCAGAAGTTACTGAATAAACACATTTTCGTCTAGTAACTGGCTCGCTAAATGTGCTACAGTTACTAGACGAAACATAAGTTATATGCGATAGCATTAAGTAGTACTGAGTGACACCTCGTCAGGAAACCGGTGCATTTGTCGACATTAAACAGTTTACGCCGGCGCCGAGTGCAGCACTAGTGGTCTTAGACACAGCTCGTTTAAGAAGGACGTGGGGGCCGTTTCACTAAACTTCGTACACCTAAAATGTTCGTAACTGTAAAATTGTAATAGTCTGTAAATTCCACATTAACAACGTTTTCTTGTAAACAATTATTGGATTTACGTTTATTGAGCATAGGCTGTATATGCAGCCTATGCTCAATAAATGATTTTCACTTACGAACATTTTAGTCGTACGATATTTAGTGACCCCCCCCCCCCCCACACACACACACACACACACACACACACACACCCTCCGCCAGCCCCGGGGAGTATTACATGTATTACATACCCGGCCATAAATCGCTTCAAAAGTAGACCAAACCATCAGTACAAGTTTGACGTCACTAGCGGAAAATATTGAACCCGAATTTACCGCCAGTAGCTTAGTGGATTACGCTTTTGGGAAATAGGGAACGTACCACATAGCCCGAGTGTTGTATCATCGGGAAGAATAATTCACGGACAATTAACTAGTGAATGTAAGCCGGGTAACAATGGATTTTTTGTCGGTACAATGTAATCTTTGGATGTGATCATAATACTGGGTCCAAGCTGAGAAACTGGATCTTACGGCGTTTGCAAACTTTGCGAATACCGTCGCTTTTTCACATGTCCGCAATCAAAGTTGTAGTATCTACTGTCTCTTCCACGTTTTGCTACCGACAAACGTTTGGCCATTAAACACATTAAATCCAAAAAATATGTAAATGTAAGTACTTTGTCATCAATGACAAAAAGGTCACCCTCCCCAAAAACTTTTATTTGATAAAGTTCCGTAAAATATTGATTTTAGTATGTTCCTATGGGAATTTAACATGGGGGCTAAAAATAGATTTTTCTTTAAATTTTGTTATTTGTTGACCCATTTTCAAAATCTGAACGGTTTGTTTACACGAATAAGCACTCCCGGACCGTGACACCGGTCCAAGATGTATTTATTCATGTAAACAAACCTATTGTTCACCTCCTTAGAGCGCATGTGTAAATATGACACATGTAATTGTTATTGTGTTTACACTGTTAGTGACTATTCCTGATTTTCTGAATATTGGTGGTAAGGGTCATATATATTAAAACAATTATACTCTTTAGAGTCGGTGTACGTGAGATTTACGGACCTTCGAACAGTGATGCTCAACTCCGCCTTGTGTCAGTAAACATCACTTTTCTCAGGTCCGTAAATCTCATGTACACCTCCTAAAAATAAATAATTGTATTGTATATCACAGTTTTACACCTGGATGGGGAATACTCCCTGTCGATACTTAATTGTTATGTGGTATATACTGTAAGTCGCCGGCGATTTGGTTTTGTTAAATAAACGTGAAAATGGGCCAATGATACATATTTGTGGATGTTAGTATGACTGTACGTATGGGTTTTTCGACCAGTGTAGATCATGATCAGCCTATGCATCCGCACAGTCTGATCAGGATCTTCACAATTTGCCATTTCATCACTGAAACACCCGCCATGCGTCTAACAAGCAATATGAAAAGTCATGCAGAGCATGATGTTATTAGCCGATCAAATCAGGGTAAAGTGCATCGAACATATGTAGGTGTCTCTGGTAACATTGTCAATGGTAAACTATTTTCGACCACAGTTCTGTACCCAGCGTTGACATTTTTCTCGATTTTGTGCAGGTTTTGGAAACCCGTTCCCAAATCCATCCAATAGCAGCAATGCCATAGCAGCAATGTTTTGTTGTCACCATTATGTTGCGAAATATTCCAGCGTAACACCTGTACTGTATGCTCTATTTATCTACAAATTACACTCCGCAATACACAAAGTTGTAGTCACTGTGTGTTTGTCCGAATTCTGTGGCAGCACGCGATTGGGCGGAGCTACCAGAGCTATATATATATCTAGCGGTTACAGTGTCATCTAAAAATAGACGCAAGCTCCTGCGTATTCAGGCACATGCCCAGATTGGCCTAATGTGCCCCATCCGTGATTTTTTGCGCGATGTCGGGCGCAAGACAATCAATAATTTGCGGCATTGACAATAATTAAGGGGGATTGCCGCAATCGCGCGTGCTGGATGCATCCCTGCCATCCCTGCATGATACGTAAACAAATCAAAGTTGGCTATGAAGGGCAATTCTTCGTTTTGATTGGTGGAAAATTTTGTGAATATTAACTAGCGTCAAATGACGCGCATACGCGATCCAATGGGATAAACCCGAGATGCTGGGATAAACCCGAACATGCTGGGGTTGCTAGTAAGGAGATTTTGAGCAGAGGTCGATTATAAATTAGCCGAATTAACACATTTTACGCGATTATACGTGGCTGAAACTTGTTCTGTTTAATAAATAAAAGCTTTAAATTAGCCCAATAATCGGCGTATGTTGGCGTATATGGCCATTAGAGCCAAATATGGACTTCAACAACAATAACTTCCGGGTTAAATCTTTTCCGGCGTTCAGCTCATTACGTATTCAAAATTGTGTTATTTGGCTATAAGTAAAGTTTTAAACGGAGATAATTGCCAAAAATGCAAACTTTATCGGTTGATGCAATTTGGAAGTGATACAGAAAATTTCGCGTTCGTAGATTACCGAATAGCGGAGAAAAGGGTTGCTACAAACTTTTTCAGAATTCGATGGATAACCAATATATTAGCCGATCTATAAATAGATCGGCTAATAATAACATCGCTATCTACAGGAGCGTGCTATCTGTCAGGAGCTACATTGGTCACACATACCATAAGCCCAAGCCACAGCCACGTATTATGTTCTGTCTAATTGACCGACTACATAACTACGATATTCCCCACATTGGTAG
Source organism: Conchocele bisecta (assembly GCA_029237695.1). Classification (NCBI taxonomy): domain Eukaryota; kingdom Metazoa; phylum Mollusca; class Bivalvia; order Lucinida; family Thyasiridae; genus Conchocele; species Conchocele bisecta. The sequence continues at coordinate 26,316,819 of CM055266.1, forward strand.
ACTAGCAGCGAGCAACCCACGGTGAAATATACGCATTGTCAGATCGGCTGTCTATTTCCCCATTCCCGGGATTGAATCAGTGTGTGCGTGATTCATGGTGTGCGAGATGGGTTTACATGTAGGTTTGCCATTGTGTGCCACCTCACTCTCCACCCCATCACCCTCGGGCGTGGAAGACGTTGATGCAAATGTAGGCGTGTGATTTGACCGATTGTTGCCTGTCTCAGTTGCAAACGATATTTATCACATCCAAACATTGTTATGCTGTGCTTTACCCCATTTCATAAATGTGTTATGACACACGTGTAATAACACCTGGAGCGAATTCGATTGGCTGGCCGCTTCACCCTAATTACGTATTCATAGTATGCGCAAACGTTATATTAGAGGAGCTAAGCACATGAGGTGTGCACTTTGTGATACAAGCATGACATTTTGCACATAGTTACTTTATTGTGTATACAATAAAAAAAGCTCAGGACACAAGTGAAATATGCCCTGTGGTCCAAGATGGCCGCCAATATTAAAAATGGCCGCAGTACGCATAAAAGTGAACACATCTCTGCTTACAGATGACATAGAGACACATATTTGATGGCTATTTGTTATTTTTACCAAGTTTCATTTATTATGTATACAATAAAAAAACCCAGGACATAAATTAAATATGCTCTGCGGTCCAAGATGGCCGCCAATATTAAAAATGTCCGCCGTATGCATTAAATGAACACATCTTTGTTTATAGATGCCATAGAGACACACGTTTGATGGCAATTCTTTTTAAAAAAAAGTTATTTTATTGTGTATAAAATAAAGGACACCTTTGAAAAATATCATGTGGTTCAAAATGGCCGCCAATGTTAAAAATGGCTGCCGTATGCATTACATGAACAAATCTTCAAATCATGACCCTGACGACACAGATCAATATATATATATAATTGCGCAATGTAATTATTTCGATTCAAGTTATCAGAATTTTCAATCTATGTTGGTGTCACAGAAAGGTAGTGTCGGATGTTAGTCTAGGAACAGCAGCAATAACAACAACAACAACAACAACAACAACAACAACAACAATACTTGCCATGTGAATGAGCAAAATCAATATCAAACTCAGGTCCAATACCCCACTACCGGTATGAATTGGTGCCCATTACCTTGTTATAGTATGTGCGTAGGTGCTGGTGTCATTTGAGAGACATTGAACATTCATTCGCTAGCAAATGACATTAAACAATGGTGGCATAGCCAGATTCTTGCCGAGGGGGTTTGGGGAGGGGGATTGTGTGTAGACTTCCTTCCCCGTGTTTCTTCCCCAAAACAATATTGATTTCGCAAATTTACAACATATATTGCACGTACTTCCCACAGAAAAAAAATAATGTAAAAATACACACATGAACAGATTTAAAAATGGAAAATAAATTAATAATGAAAATAGATAAATTAGAAGTAGACTACTCAAAAAGTATATCGGAAAATATTTTAATAGAATTAAACACCAAAAAAGATATGTTACAGCATTTATATGAACAGAAAGTTAGAGGAATTATGTTAAGATCAAAAGCCGAATGGATTGAGGGTGGGGAAAAAAATACAAAATAAATGCAAATTTAGAACGGAAACGGTCTGAAAATAAAACGATAACTAGATTAACGGTAAATGGTCAAAATATTACTAGCAATGGTGAAATATTAAATGAAGAAAAAGAATATTATAAAAAATTATATACGAAAAAAGAAGCTGAAAATACAAATCACAATTTTTTTCCAAATGATAATGGTGTAAACAGATTATCCGAAGAAAATAAAGAATTATGCGAAGGCAACCTTTCAGAATACGAATGCAGTAACTCTTTAAAGGAAATGAAAAACAATAAGAGCCCAGGCTCAGATGGTCTGACTGGAATTTTATAAAATATTTTGGAATGACATAAAAAGATATTATATGGATTCTTTTAAATTTTCATTAGCAAATGGATCACTAAGTGAATTGAAAAAACAGGGTGTAATAACATTAATACCAAAGAATTATAGGGAATGTATATATACTTACGAATTGGAGACCTATATCATTACTTAATGTGGATTACAAAAGTGCATCAAAGGCCATAGCAAACAGAATTAGAAAGGTTTTACCAAATATAATAGATGATTCACAAAACGGATTTCTTAAGGGAAGGTACATCGGAGAAAACATTAGAACTCTATACGAATTAATGGACCATTTGAATGAAAATGAATTACCGGGTTTATTTTTCTTCGCAGATTTTGCAAAGGCATTTGATACTGTTAAACATGCTTACCTCTTAAAAGTTATGAAACATTTAAATTTTGGCAACGACATTCTAAATTGGATTAAGCTTTTTTACTCTGATGCAAAAAGCTGTGTTACAAACAATGGTTATTTATCGGATTTCTTTTCAATAAATAGAGGCGTACTTCAAGGCTGTCCTTTATCACCTTACCTTTTTATTATCGCCATTGAAATACTATCCAAAGCAATTATAAATGAAAAATATATAATAAGGGTGAAAATTTATGATATAGAAATTAAAAACACAATGTTTGCCGATGATGCAACTTTTGTGACAGATGGTACAAAAAATCATTTGAAAAATTAATATACATAATACATGTAGATGAATTTAGTAAAATATCTGGTCTCAACGTTAACACAAAAAAAATCAACTGTAATGCGCGTTGGTGCCTTAAAAAATGAAGATCTGATTTTCTGTCCGGATAATAAATTAATTTGGACTTCTCTTAGTGCAAAAACGTTAGGAATTACGTTCTTAAATAATAATACAGATATCCACGAATATAACATCCTTCCTAAAATAGTAGAGTTTGAACAGTGTCTTGATAAGTGGAAACATAGAAAAGTTTACTTGTAAAATTTACAGTTATTAAAACGTTTGCTGCTCCAAAATTAATATATCCATTAACAGTTTTACACGACCCTCCAGACAACATGATCGAAATAATTAAAAACAAACTATTCGATTTTTTATGGGACAGCAAGCCTGATAAAATTAAAAGAAATATAATCATCCAATCCTACGAAAAAGGGGGATTAAACATGTTAGATATAGATAGTTTTATAACATCAATAAGAGCATCATGGGTAAAACGAATATGTGACACATCAAACAGAGGTAAATGGAAAAAACTTTATGAAAAAAAACTTGAAAGATATGGTGGATCTTTGCTCTTTGAATGTAACATAAAAGCAGAAGATGTAAAACATATAGCGGAAGAAACTAAGTTTTTAAATAATGTTTTAAAATCCTGGTCACATATTAACTATTCTTCCAAAAATGACACAGTATCAAAATAAATACTTTGGAATGATTCCAATTTAAAGCATCAACACAGAACAATCTTTTTCAAGGATTGGTACAATAAAGGCATTAAATATGTTGAACATCTATATGACTACAGAGTAAGGAATTTTCTACGCTTTACTGATTGTACAGCAATATTCAATATACGTCAGGACGATTTATAAAATATCAAAGTATTGTGAACAGCATAAGTCCATTATGGGCCGAGAAAATAAAAACAGAAAGCATCAACACAACTCCACAATCTACGTCGCTTATTTCGAGAGTACAGGATAGCAAATATGTGAACAAATTACTATATACAAGACAAACACACAAACAAAATATAGAAGAACAAAAATCTGAAAAAAAATGGACAAATAAATTTTCTGATGATAATTTATGCTGGCAACAAATTTTACACATTAGCTTTCGATTGTACAATAGACTCAACATTACGCAATTTCCAATATAGATATGTAATGCGTATCATTGGGACAAATAAACTACTCTATCGTTGTAATATAGTATATTGTAGTCTATGTGATTTTGCTCTATGTATGTTGAAAGCATAAAACACATGTTCTGGGAATGTATGCATGTGCAAGATTTTTGGTCACAGCTTCGAAATTATCTACAAATGTAAATGAAAAAGACTTAACATATCAATTAAATGTTCGTAGTGTTTTTCTAGGAATAACAAATAAGGCACTGATGGTAAAACAATTTAATTTTATAATTTTGTTAGCAAAATACTATATTTTCAAATGTAAATATGAAAAGCATGATATTACCTTCGCATATTTTGTAAGTTACTTGAAAAATAGAACACATATAGAAGATGAAATTGCGACAATGAAAGACAAAAGAGAACAGCATATTATTAAGTGGGGCAGGTTTAATATATAAAGTTATTATAGGCACGGCAAGAAAAATCAAGCACAACATATCTCTATATTAAATATAAACTACTAAACTACACAACTACACAGGTCCAGCAAGTGTGAACACAGAAAAAGAAATCCTTACCTTCTTCCTTTTGTTCATGCTCTGCATATCTCAACTACTTTACTCTCCCATACATTTCACTTTTTAAAGTATGTAATCATTAAATGGCATCCATTTGGAAAACCAAAATGACAGTCGTCTCCATATATAATTCTGCCAATATTTCAGATACATAACTAGAAAATGTGGTCTGTCGACGCAAGTGATTTGAGAAACTATTACAAAATGTTTAAAAATAAGGTTAATTGTATTAATGTGGAAGGATGTATCGTTACTAAGTAATGCATGTGTGCACTATGAATATATTAGCTGAAGGCAAACAGAAATAATAGGTGATTTGAGAAACTGTTACAAAAACTTTCAAAAAATAAACAGATAGACTGACAGACAGACAGACGGATATATGTTCAGTATGGAGGGTAGTTGTATTAATGTGGAAGGATGTGTCGTTAATCAAGTAAGGCATGTGTGCAATACGAAGATATTAGCTGAAGCTAAACAGAAATTATAGGTGATTTGAGAAACTATTTACAAAAACTTTAAAAACAAAACAGACAGACGGACGGTAGCCAGAGTAATTGTATTATATTGAAGGATTGTATCATTAGTAAGTAATGCATGTGTGCACTATGAATATATTAGCTGAAGGCAGACCGAAATTATAGGTGATTTGAGAAACTGCTACAAAAAAATTCAAAAAATAAACGGACACACGGACGGACGGGCGGGCGGGCGGACAGAGCGAAACCTATAGGGCACCGCCGATTCTCAGCGGGGCCCTAATAATGTGTTTTGGGGTGATAAAGAAAACACATAATGACTTTGACGCGAAATATACATTTCAATGGCGACCATTTTGGGTTTCGAAATGGCGGCTATACAGCTCTTAAAAATGGAACCGACTGCAGCTTTCTTTTATGTCGTCTATAGATGATGAAATGTCTTCAGGCAAAAACAGACTCATATCATAAAGAAAGAACATAACGAAGCAATACTTTGAAGTCGCAGTGTACATGACACACTTGTTTTAGGCGTCCATTTTTAACATAAGGATTGCTGGTGCCACACTACGTGTTTGCAATAATCCCAGCAGCCTGTGTTCAAAGAAATATGATATAACCAGCAGGGTGGCAGGTAGGAGCATGCGATGAGTAATTTAATGATCGGGATTCATTTGTATCGGTATCCCGAATGGAGACTTGGTTTGGCCCTCATGTATGTCTTTGGCAGTGAGGTTACATGCGGGATCGAACCCGCTAATCAGGCTTTAAATGACCTTAGCTGTTGAGAGGCCGTTAAACACCAATAAATCAAATCAACCAAATTTGAAATGGCGGCAATTGTGAAAACCAAAACGGCCGCCATCTCAAAATATAATCAACTCATTCTGCCGTTATTACTTGTGCATAAAATGTGTTTTGCCTGCAAAAACACTAGACATAATGACTTTGACGTCAAAATATAAATTACAATGGCGACCATTTTGAACTTCAATGTGGCAGCTATACGGCTTATCTTCTTCGACAAACCGTATCAGATATGCGGAACTGTCATGATCTGTGCCTGTTTTTGTAAGGTTTCTGAAAATATGTTGTTGTTGCTGTTGTTGTTGCTTTGAAATTCCCGCGCTTATTTTTCGCGAAACGCTTTCCACTCTAGATTAATTATTAGTCTATTGTCATCCACAAACACATACTGCGAAGATTTTTGGGACGTTTAGTCCTTTGATTAACAGAAAATGGTCTCACATTTACTTTATGAAAACAAGTACTTTCAAACCGTGTGTTTTACTGGCATGATGTTTTACTGCGTCGATTGCTCGTATATTGGGATAATGCTAGACATTAGCGCGAAATCCGTCTCCCTGAGATTACTCTCTTTATTATGGCGCGTATTATGCGTATGTGTGTTTCCATGGCAAAAGGGGGAATTGCTGAGATTGCGACAATTGTAGCCCCAGATCAGCCTGCGCATGCGCTCAGTCTAATCAGGACCTATATAAAAAGAAATGAAACCATCACTCATGTAAGATCATCTGTAGCAAATGGGTAATTTTACATATGTGTGTTGTGTTAAATATAGTATATAACAAAAATATGTAAGTAGAAAAATAAAATAAAAACTGTGTAACCATGTATATCAATTGGTGGACATTGTTAACATACAATCGTTACGCTTTGGTGAAACATTTGCAAATTGCGGCAATTTGAGAGGCATAAAACAGATAGAGTTTATAAACACATGGTGGTATCGGGGTATCGTTTTCTTTGTTCCGTCGGGCGTACATACACATGTATAATCCCGTATCTGATTACATGACATTGTGTCTGTGTGATCATAACGTACATAAATAGTGTTTATTATCTGGAGTATGCTACCTGTGTCAACATGGATACTGTCAGCCCGCCATGTTCGTGGTTTCAGCTGTTCGTATTGCAGGTATGTGTCCGGAGTCGAGAACATATGGCTCTGGGGCCCGTTTCACTAGGATCGTCTGGAAATTTCAATTCATGGATCTACATTTATTGAGCATAGGCTGCATATGCAGCCTATGCTCAATAAATGTAAATCCAATACATGTTTACAAGAAAAACAATTAATGTGAAATTTACAGACTATCATGATTTTGCACTTACGAACATTTTAGTCGTACGAAATTTAGTGAAATGGGTCCCTGTTGCTGTAACATGTTCAGATCACGTACAGTAGAATCGTCTGTATAGCTGACACACTGAGACCTCAGTTTGTTTAATTTTAATAGGTCACATTGTATGCATAGTGGTGTAAGGGTTAAGAATGTTAAGGAAGGGGGTCGGCTGAATAGACTTCCATAATCGGTAGTTTTAATTATTTTAAATTACAAATTTAATACGTTCCATGGTCATTTATATCAGATGATATATATTGGAGCGTGCATGAGTAATTAGTTCATGTGATATTTATAAAACGAGTTTACTGGTTCAATACGAATTAAATTCATGTTGAGTCTAATAAATATGAGTATGGCGGATTTGTCAGAACATGATTACAAACCATCAAATGAATGCATCACGTCTTTGACACATTTCCGGGTGTTGTTTCTGTATTAACACAGCTCGTGTGCAAGGTATGTGCATGAGGATGTGATAAATAAGTTAGATCACGTTCGTCCGCATGTACGAGCGATAAAGCTCGCGGATTATCTCCTCGTACATGTGGACGAACCGTGATCTAACTTATACTTAACTGTTGTTTTGACAATATGACGATATATATGTATTGCTAACTACTGATCCATTGTTAACGGTGAGCCCCAGTATATGTGCGTGAACTTTTAGTTACAAATTGTAATGTTCTGTTTCTAATGAACGAGCAACCCTCTATTATAATTATACTATTATTTGTGTTTTCAAGCCACGGTTTGAGTATATGGCGCGATTAGCCATAATTGAGACACGCCATGTGATGTTTTACCTAATCACATGTGCGATATGCAATCATGAACAATATTTACAAAATTTACATAACGTCGAAAATTCACAAAATTTTCATAGCAAATAAAAACGTTTGCTCTGAAAAGTTCGTCCTCTTTCGACGTCATTCACAGAAATATCACAGTTTCTGTAAATATATATCATGAAACATCGCGCATATTCTTAGGTACAAAATCACACGACGTGTTAGCCATATCTGGAATGACAGTTGTGAACATTATAGGCACTCGAGTGGTAATTTCCGACCAGTGACCCTCATCATCAGATGAAATGGACATACGGTCGGCAAAAGAGACCTTATAGCAGTTGCAACAATTGTGTATGTGACAGGAGAAATGGGACTTATGGTATTTGTGGCCAGTCTGTATCTTTATCAGCGAATATAGCGCGCTCTTGCAGCCTGCAGGTAAACGTATACTATTAGTTTGTAATATGCATGTAATGATTTGCGTTTCATTGACTGAATGGCGAACAGTACATATCGCAGAGGCGCAGTCTGATCTGGGTATACCCTGGTCGCAAAGGTCATAAGCCTCATGTCCTCAACCACAGTCATTTTAGACAAACTATGTGATTTTGTACCTAAGAAGATGTGCGATATTAAGGTTGATAAATGTTCAGAGCAAATATGGAATATATTTGCTATGAAAAATGTAACAACTTTCGATATTATATACAGAAAATATGGTAAATATTGTATATGTTTGTCACGAGACATTCGTGTCTCAAGTGGCGCAGAACGTGGGTAAAAGAGGTCAAAGAGGCTGAGGCTGAGGCTGAGGCTGAGGCTGAGGCTGATCTGGGACTACGCTCACAGTAAGCCCAATAAGGTTCATTTTGTCAGTCGAACACAATGTATGATCACATGCGGTTTTATAACAATATGTGGAATGTAAATGTTATCATCAGGATATTAAACCGCACCATGTGGAACAATTTGAAGTCATTGAAGTATACACCGCGCCTGATTGGATCACCGTACAAATGGGTTATGACGTATGCACGTTTATTGTATAAAATTGGGGTTCACAGTTTACTAATACAGTGTAAAACTCATAATACACTACTGTCTGTTTCGCGAAACCTGCCCAAATGTTACAGCGATATAAACAATGCAAACACTCTTTTTTTTCGATAATATTAACTTTTATCAAAATTTAAGAATGAGCCTTCTTGTTATTTCGTGAAATTTTGTCAAATATTGATTTTATTACGAAAAATTGATTCTTCTATGGGGATTTAGCATCGGGGAGAAAGGAAAGGAGCTGTGGGAGGAGTCAAAAAAAGAAAACTTTTGGAAATTGACTCTGAAACCTGGCTAGATAGCTTGGAAATGATCTAAATTTTGAAAATCGGTCCAATATTTCTGAAATTAAAAAGTTCCCCATGTTAAATCCCCATATACATATGAAGCTGGGAAAATCAATATTGGACCAAATTTCACAACATAAAAAAAGACTCATTCTTAAATTTTAATAAAATTTAACATGAAAACAAAATATTGTTTTTGCATTGTTTATATAGCCGTGAAATTTGAGCACCTTTCGTGAAACAGACAGTAGTGTAATGCATATCCAAATGAGACTGCTACATAAACATTTCACTTGCTTATTACAGCCTCATGATATGTTTATGGAATAAATATTATCCATTGTGTGCTGATTTAATTGTATATTTCTTAATTCGTTGCCTCGTTTCTTATGAACTGTAATATATATCATGTTGAATAGTCTCTCATGTAAGGACCCTTCTGTATGACCATTCAAGAATACATTAACCAATAGACATTACTGAATATAATGGATGCCACTTAGCTCTCAAAGATAATGACCGTTTCTTCAACCGTATGTACCATATATAAAGTTTATCTTAGCTATTAGAAATACTGCACTTCGTATATGAAGAAGTGTACGTCGTATATCGTATATCTCAGTAAGTCTGCCCTGTATCTCAGTAGCGCCCGTTTCTCAGTAAGTCTGAACCGTATCTCAGTAAGTACGCACCGTACCTCAGTAGGGCACCGTTTCTCAGTAAGTCTGCACCGTATCTCAGTAGGGCACAGTTTCTCAGTATGTCTAAACCGTATCTCAGTATAGTAAGCATGTACCGTATCTCAGTAGGGCACCGTTTATCAGTAAGTCTGCGCCGTGTCATACATGTTTCAGTTGTATTGGGAAATCTACATATATCGATAGTCTGCAGCGTTTCTCATGAAGTCTGCACCGTATCTTGTTAATTTTATATCAGTCCTTGTTTACGAAAACGTGTGGGCCCAGCGTGGACTCAGTTTACGCCTGCGAAGCCGTGCAGTTTGATCAGGGTCCTCTTTGTTTGCCATTCAGTCCATTTAAGGATTAATGACTGACTTCATAGAACAACATCCATGGTTTCGAAGACAATAACTTCGAAAAATGTGATTTAATATTTGTATAAAGTGTATCAGACCCTGTTCTTCATAGTGTATACTATCAGGGTGCATGATCACGTGGTTACAACAACAACAGCAATTACTGAAACTTCCAGAAAAACCTCCGATTCAAAGTACAGTAGAACTTCGATAACTAGAACAGGTCTGGCTCGAACACCATGGAAAACTCGAACTGGTTCGACAGTCCCGGCAAATTTCCTATATAATTCATGTAATAAAACACCTTAAACTCGAACTATGAATTACTCGAACAGTCGAACCTGTGGATTAGTCCCGTGGACGGTCAAACAGTGGTAATTACCGCTAATAACTCGAACAGGTAAGTCTGTGATCAGTTGTTTGTCTAACGAGGTGCGAATTCCACCATTGCGGGCGGGCGCGTTGAGTAGTTTTCCCTTGACGCGGGGTGACATTAAATCACGAATCGCAAACAATAGCTGCGTGAATTACGGGCGTTATGATGTCCACGCTCATTTTATGTAATGTTTAATTGGCTGTTGAGCGACTATTGACACATTTCTATGTCTATCGAGTGAATAATGCGTGCTTAGTTTGTGAATAAAACGAGACGAATTCGAGCAATCGTCAGCGTGTTACAGCACTTTTGGCAAGCTCAGAACCACAGTGAAAAGGAAATGAATGCGTTATATGTCATGAACAAACGTTTACTTAAATTTAACTTTGACAGAAGATGTGCCAATAACAAACAAACCGAGATCACTGTGCTATGTGCTATTTTTAGACACTGGGAATACCAGTATTATGTATAGACGCAAAGCGGAACATAGCGGTTTATTTGACGTATAATTACATGTAAATATTGAATAAAACAGCAACTTTACAATTGTATTTGTTATTTTTCATTTCTCCCTCCAAATGTAATGCATATACAATGGCATGTCACATCGGTCATCTCATATATTCACATAAGTGATTTTATTGACTGAATGTGACAGTACATTTTTGAAACTTCATTCCCTCGAACTATGCATCGCTCGAACTCAAACTCGATTCCGTTGCCGGTTCGAGCGATCGAAGTTCTACTGTACGTATTCTTTTATATTGTCCTTATTATGTAACGGATTTTGATGAAATATTTTGATGAAATATGGCGCATTAAACGCGTCTTGATAAGCTGCGCCATATTTCATCATATTAAGGAAACTATCAAATAAAACTTACTTTAAAGTGGGCGCGATTTCAACACTTTCAGCCATTGTTGCTGTTGTTGTAACCTCGTGATCATGCACCTTGACTATACTGTGCATTGAGTTGCCATCTGAGACATCTTAGCATGGAAAAGCTATCGGCTAGTTTCACCTCTTGTAGCGATTGACACAGACAGCGCGGAATTTGATAATACAATTTATTGCACTATTTTTTAAAAATAATTCTTTAAAACGTCATTGTTATACATGTAAGTAGCCCAAGTCAATACGAAGTCTGATTTCGGACGATAAATGTCAATTTTTAGCTCACCTGAGCGAAGCTCATGTGAGCTATTGTCACCGCAATGTATCCGTCGTCCGTCGCCGTCCGTCGTCCGTCGTCCGTCGTCGTCCGTCCGTGAACATTTTCAAACGTCTTCTCCTCGGTAACCATTGGGCCTATAGTCACCAAACTTCATGGTCATGGTCCTTAGGTAGGGGGATTACACAATTGTTAAAATGACGTCATTACGTAATCCATCGATGTACAATGCTCTTTCAAAGTTGTTAAAATGGTGACCACGGGGTCAAAAATGGGCGTGGCCCGTGGGGTCAAATTCGTATCAAATTTTATTTTTGACAGAATATGGTCATGTCATATATCAAATCGAAGGTATCAACGAGGCGATCACTCTGGTGCATTTTTTGTTGAAATCGGATGGTTATGTCATCCAAGATGGCCGCCGAAATGTCAAAAGGTCGTTCTTTTATTAGAGATTTCAAGTCTTCTTCTCATGAACCGCTTGGCCCATGGTAGACAAACTTCACAGTTATGGTCCATGGGTGAAGCCTTTTCAGATTTGTTAAAATGGAGGTCATCGCTAATCCAAGATGGCCGCCGTCTAAAAATAGCATAAATTCTTAAAAAAAATGCTTCTCATGAACCGCTAGCCGGATTTCGACGAAACTTGGTAAGAATGATCGATGTACAATGCTTTTTCAAAATTGTTAAAATGGTGACCCCGGGTCAAAAATGGGCGTGGCCCGTGGGGTCAAATTGGGGTCAAATTTTATTTTTGATCGAATATGGTCATGTTATATATCAAATCGAAGATATCAACGAGGCGATCAATCTGGTGCATTTTTTGTTGAAATTCGATGGTTATGTCATCCAAGATGGTCGCCGAAAGGGCAAAAGGTCGTTATTTTATCAGAGATTTCAAAATTCTTCTTCACATGAACCGCTTGGCCCATGATAGCTAAACTTAAAAGTTATGGTCCATGAGTGAAGCCTTTTCAGATTTGTTAAAATTGAGGTCATCACTAATCCAAGATGGCCGCCGTCTAAAAATAGCATAAATTCTTAAAAAATCTGCTTCTCATGAACCGCTAGCCGGATTTCGACGAAACTTGGTAGGAATTATCGATGTACAATGCTCTTTCAATTTTGTTAAAATGGTGACCCCGGGGTCAAAAATGGGCGTGGCCCGTGGGGTCAAATTGGGGTCAAATTTTATTTTTGACCGAATATGGTCATGTCTATATCAAATCGAAGGTATCAAAGAGGCGATCGCTGTAGTACATTTGTTGTCGTAATTGGATGGTCATGTCATCCAAAATGGCCGCCGAAAGGTCAAAAGGTCGTTTTTTTATTAGAGATTTAAAAATTCTTCTTCACACCAACCGCTTGGCCCATGGTGGCCAAACTTCACAGTTATGGTCCATGGGTGAAGCCTTTTCAGATATGTTAAAACGGAGGTCGTCGCTAATCCAAGATGACCGCCGTCTAAAAATAGCACAAATTCTTAAAAAATCTTCTCATGAACCGCCAGCCGGATTTCGACGAAACTTGGTAGGAATGATCCATGTAGAATGCTCTTTCAAAGTGTTAAAATGGTGACCCCGAGGTCAAAGATGGGCGTGGCCCGTGGGGTCATATTTTTGACCGAATATGCTCATGTCATATATCAAATTGATGTTATCGATAAGGCGATTGCTCTGGTGCAATATTTGTCGGAATCGGATGATTATGTCATCCATGATGGCCGACAACAGGTCCATTTATTCGAGATTTTTAACCTCTTTCCCTCAGGAACCACATGGCCGATGCTGGCCAAAGTTCATATAGTAAGTTAAGATCCTTGGGTGAAGCATTTTCAGATTTTCAGATCCAAGATGGCGGCCATCTAAAAATAGCACAACACATATGAACTCAATGTCACATTCTCTGGTGTTCGTGTTCATGTTCGTACGACTAAAATGTTCGTAAGTGCAAAATTATGATAGTCTGTAAATTTCACATTAACGATGTTTTCTTGTAGACAATTATTGGATTTACATGTATTGAGCATATGCTGCATATGCAGCTTATGCTCAATAAATGTAAATCCATCAATTGAAATTTCCACACGATCCTAAATTTGCACTTACGAACATTTTAGTCGTACGAAATTTAGTGAAACGGGCCACTGAAGATTTATACAGTGTAACATGGTCATAGTAGATTTAGAAAATTACACAATTTATAACCAATGTATCAATCATTGTGTATACATTGGCATGAGATAATTCATAGCACATGATTATTCTTGCAACATGTACCACATTTATTTATATATCGGTCATATTTTTTCTGTGTGTGTCAACAGCTACAAGAAGTGAAACTTACCGATGGCATGTCTATACTGAGATGGCCGAGATGGCAACTCTATGCGCCATATAGGATGCAGTAACAAGAGAATGTTCACCTTTAAGTAACTGAAGTGGAATATTCCATTTTGACTTTCAGACTTCTCCATTAAGAAGAACATTTAAAATTGTGTAACAACTTAGAAAGTGTCAACGAATAGTGCCGATCCTGATCAGACTGCTCGTTAAGAACCGGCCTATCGGGATTTGCACGTTTTGTAAACATTGTGATAGTGTTGAAAGGGTTAAAGTAACCATGATATTTGACAGGAGAAATGGGGCTTCAACGCAGTATGACAGGGTATGCACTGTTCGCCAATCTTTCAGCGAAACACCCGTCGTGCATCTCACAAACAGTATACTGACTGACAGAGTGTGCTAAATAGTCTGTATGGTCCGTTTTCTCACCGTGTCGCCCATACACTGTCATACTGCAATATAATGTCGACAGTCACGCAAGTACCGGTGGCGAGCCGACGATTTATTCACTCAACCACGGCCCCTTTGACCTGACGGTAATGGCGGGAAAGCACAAGATCCTGGGATATGGGGAAAACACGATACATATGTACAGCTGTGTTTGCCTCACTGTCTGTGCATATCTGTAGCAGATTTCACTAAAATTGCTAAGCATACTTATCTAGCTTAGCATACTTATCCAGCTAAGCATACTTTGAGGGAGCAATCATTTATTTTTCCAGAAATGCACTATTTCATATAGAACTAAAGACTGCATATAATTGATGATTAAAAGTATGCATAATTATTATACTGAATTTATAAATTCAGTATTATAAATATTAATAAATTTATCCTTAAATGTACATGCCCACTCAGTAGGCACAAAATGTTCTTTATAGGAATTAAATAAGTGTATAATTGTGTCACTATTCCACCAGTTCTAAAAAGTACGAGTTCCCGCTATACAGATATAATAATTTAGCAATACTCATGTTACTGATAGTGACGCGCGGTGGTATCAGGCTATTTTAATATGCAAATGAGGCATGCTATTTTCTAATTATTTATACTAATTAAATGCGTAACCTGAAAAAAAAATACTTTCGACAGATTATAAAGTATGATCATTGTACATCAAAAAATAAATACAGAGAATAAATAGTAATGTCCGTTATCATTTTAAGGAAACACGGTTATCGCCCCTGATATCAGTGTGAAAATTGACGTCTGATATAAACTGTATAATAATGCCAATCACTACGTGGGATAATGGTGAATGTATGTTTATTTTGCCAGAAAATGTATCAGATGATGTCTCTGATATACAGAACATTGTGTGCCTACTGAGTGGGCATGTACCCTTTGTAAATAGTTAAATCTGTATTGTGTATGCCACGCAAATCAACACAGATTGTTTGCTTTCTGTATTTGAAAAAAAAACATCCTGCAGTATGTGATGTTATTGATTGACTGTGTTGAATATCTATATGGAAATGACCAGTAGACAGGTAGCAGTTAATACACAAACATTCATAACTGTATTAGTTCCACGTCATCATTTGACCCGAGATTATGGTTAATACATCTGTCTAAACACAAGGGGCCCTTTTCACTAAACTTCGTACGACTAAAATGTTCGTAAGTGGAAATTTAGGATCGTCTGAAAATTTCAATTGATGGATTTACATTTATTGAGCATAGGCTGCATATGCAGCCTATGCTCAATGAATGTAAATCCAATAATTGTTTACAAGAAAATATTGTTAGTGTGAAATTTGCAGAATATTATACTTTTGCACTTATTAACTTTTTATTCGTACCAAGATGTGTTTGATTGATATATGGGAAACCTTAATAGTGCACTATATACGCAGAATTTTGTATATACAAGGTGCATGTTCACGTGGTTGCAAAGTAAGTATTACTTGATCTTTTCCTTAATAGGACACAGATTAACAAGACGCATTTGATGCGCCATATTTCATCAAAATCCGTTACAAAATAAGGACAAAGTAAAAGAATACGTACTTTGAATCGGAGGGCTTCTGGAAGTTTCAGTACTTATTGTTGTTGTTGTAACCACGTGATCATACACCTTGATATAGCCACTTTAGAATAGCGGCGTTTGGTAAAACATAATCTTCATTATACTAGGGGTGCAGCAGGGTAATTTCATGATGTACATGCTGCCAAAGGTTGGCCACAATATTTCACAAGTATGTACGCCCTTCAAAATGTATGAGGTGGCCAACCCTCGTAAGTTTTTACTAACAGAAAATTCAAAATGACCGCCAATGCAATAACAAAAGGTGTCTCTGTAAGCACAATTACTACATCTGTACAGCATGTGCATCTTTAGGCATTATTTCATTACACGCTTTTGAAATATATTTACATCATGTGGATACATGGTGCTGTTTTCCCTCGAATATGTGTCAATACGTTTACTGTCCGATTATTTATCGTAGTTTACTACAATATGTATGTATAATAAACTAATTTCGAGCGAGCGCTAACGAGCAAGACATTAGTTTATTAAAAATTATATATGTGAACTATAACGTATTTATTGTTTACACAGTCCAGTCGCGAAGCTCCGCTCCTAAACCTGATTTCGAACTGCTATACTAGTATGTGATTGGCGGTGTGACAGGAAGTGACCTCGTGTGTGGGCGGTAATATGCTTTGCGTCTCGTGAACTGTAAAATTAGTTCTAAATATAGCGCTGAACATTTAACTATTAATTTAATAGATAATGGCGAAAGCGTCGCAATATGCGATTGATCGAGACGAAATGCTGTTCATTCATGGGTCGAGAAACAAGGGTAAACAATAAGTATAGTATAGTGTTATATATCAGTTCACAACGAACAAGCGTATATATCACAAACTCTGCTTCCCGCAACAGTACTCGAGAAATTGCATTACCAAAATGTCCCTTGCTTATCTGAGTGAATGCGTGTATATACAGTGGAACCCCATCTAAACCGGACACACGGGAAATATGGATGTTTAACTTAGATGTGCTTCGCTGTTATGTATCACTGATTACAATGAATTGTCATGATTGCAAAACACTAGAATGTGTCATGAAGTGCTAAGATCTCTGATTTACAGTGGAACATCTCCAAACCGGACCTCTTCTTTGGCCCGTCTTATGTGATTTTCTACGACTGGTAATTTATCCTACTTACTTTATATTGTGACTTCCGGTTGCTTATTAATAGCAGCTAGCGTTGAATTTATTTGGATGCCTGGTTCATTCTTTGTTTAACCTGTTTTTGAAAGAATTAACTGAGGGTGCTGTGACTACAGATTCAGAAAGGCCATTCCAGGCCCCCACCACTCTGTGACTGAATACATTCCTCCTAGTTTCTGTTCTCGTTCTCTTTTTGTACAATTTTCGCGAATGACCCCTGGTTGGCTGGTACGAGTACATTGAGAATAGTTTGTCTTTGTTAGCTTTTTCAATGCCATGTATGATTTTGTACACTTGAATCATGTCAGCCCGGGTTCTTCAATACTCGAGTGTAGGTAACCATATAACTTTAATCCTTTCAGGGTACGGAAGTTATGATAGGTTCCCGACTAACCTGATTGGTCGTCTTTGTACATTTTCAATGGCGAGTATGTCCTTTTTGAAATGTGGTGACCAGATTACGGAAGCATACTCAAAATGTGATCTGACCAGGGATGTGTACAATGCCCGAAACATTTCTTTGTTCATGTAGGTAAACGTTTTGAAAATGAGTCCTAGGTTTCTGTTTGCCTTATTTACTTTTTCACTGATGTGAGAGTCAAATTTCATATTGTATTGAAATATTACCCCCTAAATCCTTCTCTTTAGTTACTCTTGTGATAGTTGTTCTAGTGTCCTCACTATCGACCACGTGGTACCCATTGTCATTTTCGAATGTATTTCCTACATGCATGTGTTTACACTTTTTTACATTGAATATCATTTGCCATTTCTTAGCCCATTCACACGCGTGTAGTATATTTTCCTGTAACAATTCAATTTGAACTGGGTTACTGATTGCAGAGTATAGTTTAGTGTCGTCTGCGAATAGTCTGAGCACACAATTCATGGCCTCTGGCAAGTCATTGATAAATGAGAGAGGTTCCACTGTAGTAGAATCGTCGTGGAAATCATTCGGGCATGAGACTGCAGCAAGATTCAGTGTGAAACGAACTGAGAAAGGGAAACTCTCTCCCTACATCCCTACATAACTAGCACAACAACAACAACAGCGGAAACACAATGCACAAGAAATATTAACCGGAGTGTTGCCATTGACAATTCGTTCGATTATTTTCCTGTCATTGCTGGATATTTACACTAGTAAAATATGTACACAAACCTTGTGTACCAGTTTGTCCTAGATTGACCTTATGTATGCCGTATATTGACTAGCCTATCATTCCAAAGGTTCCGCATCTCTCCTGTTTGGAATGTTCGGACTACCTTTCCATCTGAATTAATTATTAGTCTATTTGTCATCCTCAAACAATGTGAAATATGTCAGGACGTTAAGTCCTTTGATTCTAATAGCAGAATAGTCCACAATTCAAGATGGCGCTTATTGGTAACATAGTGAGGGCAGATACAATACATACTTCTTCTGAGCAGCGCCAATTGTCTTGCTACTGAAATATCATCACGTGACTTCATGACCGTCAATTTACACATACGGGTTACTGTGAATTTGGACCTATCTTCGCGGGTATGGGTTGTATTCGGTACACATATTCATTTAGAGATAGTCATTCTGTCTGTCCAATAATTGCGTCAAGTTTTTCGGCTACCGAAGCAGCATCCATATGATCATTATATAGGCACCATGTAGCCCCTGTGCTAAATGTCGAGGTCATATGACTTAGAAATTGGCGTTTAATAATATTAATTTTGTTAAAGCCATCAATATTTATACCGTTCATACATTCATATTATGGGAAACGTCCAGTTAAAGAATTGCGTTTACATCCCAATGCTTTTTTTAGCCCTACGTGACATTGCGCGACGTTGTTGATTGGTTAATTAAAGTTTGCTTATATTAACGTTATTGATCTCCACGGCGTTGCAAATAACGACACACTATTGGTCGGGAGCGTCGCTGTTCGTGAAATGCGACAAACTGACGTAAAACAAGATGGTTCTTAATCGCCATATTTTGTTATTTACTATCAGAAAGTTACGGAGCCCCGCAGGGGACGTAGAATTCTTATTTTTAGCTCACCTGAGCGAATCTCATGTGAGCTATTGTTACCGCAATGTGTCCGTCGTCGTCGTCGTCGTCGTCGTCGTCGTCCGTGAACATTTTCAAACGTCTTCTCCTCGGTAACCATTGGGCCTATGGCCACCAAACTTCATGGTAATGGTCCTTAGGTAGGGGGATTACAAAATTGTTAAAATGACGTCATTACGTAATCCAAGATGGCCGCTGTCTAAAAATAGCACAAATTCTTAAAAAATCTTCTCAAGAACCGCCAACCGGATTTCGACAAAACTTGGTAGGAATGATCGATGTACATTGCTCTTTCATTTTTGACTGAATATGGTCATTTCATATATCAAATTGAAGGTATCAATGAGGCGATCACTCTGGTGCATTTTTTGTCGAAATCGGATT
This sequence comes from Conchocele bisecta, assembly GCA_029237695.1. Classification (NCBI taxonomy): domain Eukaryota; kingdom Metazoa; phylum Mollusca; class Bivalvia; order Lucinida; family Thyasiridae; genus Conchocele; species Conchocele bisecta. Next base: position 26,336,483 of record CM055266.1, read on the forward strand.
GTTATGTCATCCAAGATGGCCGCCGAAAGGTCAAAAGGTCGTTCTTTTATTAGAGATTTCAAAATTCTTCTTCACATGAACCGCTTGGCCCATGGTAGCCAAACTTAAAAATTATGGTCCATGGGTGAAGCCTTTTCATATTTGTTAAAATGGAGGTCATCGCTAATCCAAGATGGCCGCCGTCTAAAAATAGCATAAATTCTTAAAAAATCTTCTTCTCATGAACCGCTAGCCGGATTTCGACGAAACTTGGTAGGAATGATCGATGTACATTGCTCTTTCAAAGTTGTTAAAATGGTGACCCTGGGGTCAAAAATGGGCGTGGATAGTGGGGTCAAATTGGGGTCAGATTTTATTTTTGACCGAATATGGTCATGTCATATATCAAATTGAAGGTATCAATGAGGCTATCACTCTGGTGCATTTTCTGTCGAAATCGGATTGTTATGTCATCCAAGATGGCCGCCGAAAGGTCAAACAGTCGTTCTTTTATTAGAGATTTCAAAATTCTTCTTCACATGAACCGCTTGGCCCATGGTAGCCAAACTTAAAAGTTTTGGTCCATGTGTGAAGCCTTTTCAGATTTGTTAAAATGGAGGTCATCGCTAATCCAAGATGGCCGCCGTCTAAAAATAGCATAAATTCTTAAAAAATCTTCTTCTCATGAACCGCTAGCCGGATTTCGACGAAACTTGGTAGGAATGATCGATGTACAATGCTCTTTCAAAGTTGTTAAAATGGTGACCCCGGGGTCAAAAATGGGCGTGGCCCGTGGGGTCAAATTTTATTTTTGACCGAATATGGTCATGTTATATATCAAATCGAAGGTATCAATGAGGCGATCACTCTGGTACATTTTTTGGCTAAATCGGATTGATATGTCATCCAAAATGGCCACCGAAATGTCAAAAGGTCGTTCTTTTATTAGAGATTTCAAAATTCTTCTTCACATGAACCGCTTGGCCCATGGTAGCCAAACTTAAAAGTTATGGTCCATGGGTGAAGCCTTTTCAGATTTGTTAAAATAGAGGTCATCGCTAATCCAAGATGGCCGCCGTCTAAAAATAGCATAAATTCTTAAAAAATCTTCTTCTCATAAACCGCTAGCCGGATTTCGACGAAACTTGGTAGGAATGATCGATGTACATTGCTCTTTGAAAGTTGTGAAAATGGTGACCTCGGGGTCAAAAATGGGCGTGGCCCGTGGGGTCAAATTGGGGTCAAATTTTATTTTTGACTGAATATGGTCATGTCATATATCAAATTGAAGGTATCAATGAGGCGATCACTCTGGTGCAATATTTGTCGGAATCGGATGATGGCCACCAAAAGGTCCATTTATTCAAGATTTTTAACGTCTTTTTCTCAGGAACCACATGGCCGATGCTGGGTGAAGCATTTTCAAATTTTGTAAAATGAGTCATCGCTTAATCCAAGATGACCGCCATCTAAAAATAGCACAATTTTTTTTAAAACACATGAACTCAATGTCACATTCTCCTCTGGTGTTCATGGAGTCAGGTGAGCGAATTAGGGCCATCATGGCCCTCTTGTTTATTAATTCGTTCCCACGAAATAACAATTCGTTCCCTCAATTTAGGGGATAACCATGCTTTGTTTTTCGATTTGGAGCGGTATGTGGGAGGTTTTATGATCTGTGAATCAGTTTTACGGCGACGCGTTAGCGGAGCATGGTTATCCCCATTCCAATGCACCGCTTTCTGCAACGTCGTAGCATATCACGTATGGAAGGTAATATCCGCCATAATTCTATTAGGCTTGATGCTTGCTTGCTAATGACATTCTAAGTTCTATCCGTCTTATTACAATTATATGTGGCTTGATGCTTGCTGACTGGTGCCATTACAACTTACGTTCATGTTATTGTATTCGTCATTCGTGTTTGTGACATTTGAAATCTTCTTGGTTGTAGTCTAAATTGCATGTGCATTTGGCTTGATGCTTTATTCATTCGCACTGTTTCAATGCGTTTGTGTTGATTACATTCTAAGTGACATCCGGAGTTCCATTATTGATTATTGCATCGCTGTTTTGCCATGCGTTTTGTTACCTCGATAAGCCACGCCCCTTGACAACAACAATTGCAACAGTAATTTGGGAACAACCATTATGACGCCAGGTGCTCTGCTAAAACTTAAAATAGTTCGCCCTAAAATGATTTAATATGCTGGTACCCGTCCTGCAATGCGTTGCTCTCTAAAGTGGTTCCATGTCCCTAACGGTGTTGATGTAGATTGATGCCGCCTTTTCTGTTGCGCCATGTTTAGGTTAAAAGACACCAAACTCTGTTTACATCACGTGACAAACAGGCTCAGTGTTTCTTGTAAATGCTTCAAATATGCTGAAAACTGGTGTTAAAAACACCCCTTTTCTAAACTTAAACCTAAAGTGTACATGCCAGGTTATAATATAGGGAGAAATGTTTTTCTTTATTCTTTCAATCTGACATTTTTCTGGCAAAATGATTACCATTACCAGACGTACTAATTGACATTATTATACTTTTTATATCAAACGCGAAATGCCAGTTTGATATCAGGGGCGATAACCGTGGTTCCTTAAAATGATAACGGAAACAACTATTTATTCCATTTATTTATTATTTGATGTGCAATATCATACTTTATGATGTGTCGATACAAATATTTATTCAGCATTTAGTTGATATAAATAATTTAAAAATACTGCATCACTTGCATATGGAACTAGCTTGATACCACCGCGAGTCTCTACGAGTAAATTAAATATTACTAAATAATTATATCTGTGTTGCTGGCACTCGTCATTTTTAAAAGTGGTGGACTAATTGCAATTATACACTTATTTAAGTTCCATAAAGAAAAGTTTGTACCTTCTAGATGGGACCCCAGCTTCAACAATAATTCAATCTATATGTTAATTAGTCAAGATCCAGAGCAGAATGGGTGCAGGTTATTGGAAATTAGGTCCCACAACATCCATAAGAAAAATGAAAGTAGCAAGATGTGTGGTAACAGGTTAGTTTTTTAGGGAAAATCAATGGTGGTGGCCCACCTTAGTCTGATCCCGGACTGTTATTGGTTTGCATCGGTAACAGGCCAGTTTGACAGTCAACCTGTGTAAGTTACCATATGTGTAACTTACTATAAAAATGTGATTGTTTTCAATTACGTACATATGTAATTGAATTATGAGGATACATGTATGTATAAAACACATAAGTAAGTCAAACACCATACATACATATGCAATTTAGTTAATATAGGTTAGAGAATAACAAATGGTGCGAAATCGTCAAGACGGTAAAAGTAGTCCGGTATGAACAAAATCGTGCGGGTGTTTTGAGGTCACTGACACAGTTTGCTTGCAAATCTTGATCCATTACTACCCAGTTTCACTTGAGGAACATGATGGTCATGTGATGTAAACAGAGTTTCCGTGGCCAAACAAAAAGATGTAAACAATATTGGGGGGCATGACGAGGTTGGATTTTTCTGTCTTAGGAGTAAGTGAAGCTATTGTTTAATTAATACAGAACCAGTACTGACCGGCTGCAGGTCATGTACAAGTAGGTCCCACAACATCCATACGAATAGTGAAAGTAGGAGAGACTGACCTTATTGGATGGGATTCGGTTAAAGTGTATAGTAAAACTATTTGGTGTCTTCTAACCTATACTGTGATCATTTGTAGGTGAAATCTTACATCAACACCGGCATTGGATGTGTGCCTCAAACAGCCAATCACATCTCGTACTATTATTTATTAGTCGGAGGATTCCTAACATTGACAGCAGTGCCATCTGGCGTCATAATGAGGCACTAGTAACCAATATATTGCTTGCATCCTTCTGCTTGTGGCTCGATGCTTTCTGCTTGCGAGTTTCCGCTTTCGGAATGTGTCTTGATGCTTACTTCCTGCGGCTTTGTCCTTACTGCTTTCGGCCTTATTCAACGTGCTAAGTGATTGTTCTTACTTTCTACTGCAAATGCTTAGTGCAATAAAACAGGGACACGAATAAGGACGTATCAATAATTGTAATGTAAATAAGACGAATGAACAAAGCAATCAGCAGAATGGACATGTAAGAAAGACAAATACAATTACAACATGCAGATTTCAAATGTAATAAATACAAATGACGAATGAAATAACATGAATATAAGTTGTAATGTCATCAGCACTCAAGCATCAAGTCACATAGAATTATGGCGGATATTACCTTCCATAATCACGAACAGTGATATTTTTCATTACGTCAGCAGGTTGTTGTCGTCATCGATTAATAACCGCCTCACACCAAATGAATTTAATGAAATGTAACTCCGCCGAAGAATATTCCCTTTTCAAATAGAGATTAACGGGACTTTTTCTAAGACATACATACATTTATTCAACTGTAATGTTTATTTTAACAATTGTATTGTTTTTATATGTGTAGTTGCAACAGTTATTTGCTTTTATTCATTTAAAGAAATGTCAACATTTCTGCATTGGGTTCGTGTGGTTTTTACAAAGGAAATGTCAACAACTTGTGTCAACAGGCCTAGGATTTCCCTGGCTTTACGCCTAATTCAGGTGATTACCCATCTGCAATACAGTTTATTATGTATAGTCATGTATGTGCACATTGTAATTCGTAAAGTTATAGGCTGGTACTGGCATATTGAGTTTGCATTTGAGTACTTTATTAAATTCTTCTGTATTTTGGGCGGGTGGGGTAATATTTTTGGGAATATATTGAAGGCCACCACACTGAAGTATCGTTTGTCAGTCGTTGTTAGATTTTCATTTCCGCTTTGGGTTGTACAGGTCAATATGGCAGAATGGATAACCGAAAATGAAACCGAAATTAATTTGGAAATAATTGCAAGCCCCGCCGCTGACCATTGTTTACAAAAGCGCGTAGCGTTACACAAATATGTCAAGTTGTAAAACACAGACTGGTAAAACGGAGATTTTATATGCTGTGATTTTTCATATTTTATAGGCTCTGATTTCAATTGACCAATCAGATGCGTGCTTTCTATTTTCGGTGCATTAGAATGTAGTATTTACTGTGGTACCAAACAGTTGGTCTGTTAGTCAGGACGCTGGTCCCCTAAAAATAGCTTAACCTTGCGTTGAAATACTACTAACGTTTTTGATTGAGTATGATAATTCAATGTGTCCAGAATCAGAATCAATCGAATGCCACTCTGGCATCCTTGAGGAAATTGTTGTATGACCGTTTCAATATGGCCACCCAAAACCCTCAAAGGTGGTTATTTTTTGCTCATTTTATAATAACAATATTTTGCTTTACTGCTATATCAATTACTGCTATACCAATTTTGGTCGTATTTATTTATCGTAAACGATATACCGTATATTTGTGACATTCTGCGAAGAAATGTAAGAATAAATATGAAAGTTATCCACGAACTCGACCAATAGCCAAAATACGGCTTCAGCAGCCATGAATTTGCTAAATGCGTCTGCCATAGAGATAATCCTTCTGACGGATGTGTTAGCTAAACAAAATATTCCGTTCAGCTACACGATTCTCACCGAAATCTCTCACACTGATTGGCTGAGCATATGCAATGCTCAGGCTCGACTAATTAGTCGAGATGGATTGGAGTGATCATTGCAGTAGAGTACTAATGACGTGTTTTATCATCAAACATTGCCTTGGGCATCAACAATACTTTCATAGTATTTCCATCCCACTGGTCTCGCGGATGAGACTTTAAACCGTCGTCCCGTTTCTATATGACCTTAGCTTTTGCTGGGACGTTCACCCATTCACTTTCACTTTTCAACTTATCCGATGCTTTCCAAAGTATTGTCTGCGGACTCGGTTGGTAGTAGACGTTTGATCTATTGTGTGGCCATATTACTGATGAGTATAGAGTTACGTCACTCATTTATGGATTCATACGGAATTCTATAATACCCAGTACCTTGGCCACTGCTACCAACTGATTCCTCGTTGGTTATACACGTAAAACGGTCCCACATACAGACATTGCTTACAAACATGGTGCGTAGTCATCACCTGCTGTAAACATTTCAGAGGTCGGATATGGATATGGTTGACGATATAAACACTGCTTGTATCGACGTGCCTGCAGTGGCACCGAAGCAACTTATGCGACATGTAGCATGTGGATGCAGTGCCAGAATGTCTGTACCAGACAAACATGTTCATGTCACAATATAGCATTGTCTTGAACACTTTCTCTTCATGCACATGGCACTTCTGTAAAAATATACACACATTGCCTGATGAAATCGGCACGGGTAGCAGAGGTGAATACAGTCGTTCAGAATTAGACGATGATTGATTCCATGTTTACCTTTTTAGCTCGAATATTCGAAGAATAAGTAGAGCTTATGTTGTCACGTCGGCGTCGGCGTCGGCGTCACCGTCACGCCTTGGTTAAGGTTTTTAGTCAAGTTTGTATATGGAATACTACTGGCCCTACACCCACCATACTTGGACAACTTCATCTCCTAGTGATGTACATCAATAACCCCTGATCTATATTTGACCTTGACCTACATTTCCTCTTGAATTACTTAGTTAATTCCCCTTGGTTAAGGTTTTTAATCAACCTTGGTTAAGGTTTTTAGTCAAGCATGTATATGCAATACTACTGGCCCTACACCCACCATACTTGGACAACTTCATCTCCTAGTGATGCACATCAATAACCCCTGATCTATATTTGACCTTCACCTACATTTCCTCTTGAATTACTTAGTTAATTCCCCTTAGTTAAGGTTTTTAGTCAACCTTGGTTAAGGTTTTTAGTCAAGCTTGTACATGGAACACTATTGTGCATACATACACCATACTTGGACAACCTTTTCTCATAGGGATGTACATCAATAACCCCTGATCTATAGTTGACCTTGACCTACATTTCCTCTTGAATTACTTACTTAATTCCCCTTGGTTAAGGTTTTTAGTCAAGCTTGTATATGGAATTCTACTGGCCCTACACCCACCATACTTGGACAACTTCATCTCCAAGTGATGTACATCAATAACCCCTGATCTATATTTGACGTTGACCTACATTTCCTCTTGAATTACTTACTTAATTCCCCTTGGTTAGTTAAGGTTTTTAGTCAAGCTTTTATATGCAGCACTACTGGCCCTACACCCACCATACTTGGACAACTTCATTTCCTAGTGATGCACATCAATAACCCCTGATCTATATTTGACCTTCACCTACATTTCCTCTTGAATTACTTAGTTAATTCCCCTTGTTAAGGTTTTTAGTCAAGCTTGTACATGGAACACTATTGTGCATACAGACACCATACTTGTACAACCTTTTCTCATAGGGATGTACATCAATAAACCCCTGATCTATATTTGACCTTGACCTACATTTCCTCTTGAATTACTTACATAATTCCCCTTGGTTAAGGTTTTTAATCAACCTTGGTTAAGGTTTTTAGTCAAGCATGTATATGCAATACTACTGGCCCTACACCCACCATACTTGGACAACTTCATCTCCTAGTGATGCACATCAATAGCCCCTGATCTATATTTGACCTTCACCTACATTTCCTCTTGAATTACTTAGTTAATTCCCCTTAGTTAAGGTTTTTAGTCAACCTTGGTTAAGGTTTTTAGTCAAGCTTGTACATGGAACACTATTGTGCATACATACACCATACTAGGACAACCTTTTCTCATAGGGATGTACATCAATAACCCCTGATCTATATTTGACCTTGACCTACATTTCCTCTTGAATTACTTACTTAATTCCCCTTGGTTAAGGTTTTTAGTCAAGCTTGTATATGGAATACTACTGGCCCTACACCCACCATACTTGGACAACTTCATCTCCTAGTGATGTACATCAATAACCCCTGATCTATATTTGACCTTGACCTACATTTCCTCTTGAACTACTTAGTTAATTCCCCTTGGTTAAGGTTTTTAATCAACTTGGTTTAAGATTTTTAGTCAAGCTGCTTTGAATAAGGATTTTTATACAAGCTATATGCAACACTACTGGCCCTACACCCACCATACTTGGAGGACAACTTCATTGCCTCCAATAATGATGCACCATCAATAACCCCTGATCTATATTTGAACCTTCACACTATTTCATTTCCTCTTGAATTACTCAGTTAATTCCCCTTGGTTAAGGTTTTATTAGTTCAACCTTGGTTAAGGTTTTTAATAAGGTCAAGCATGTTACATGGAATTACTATTGCGTGCATAGGCCAGACACCAGTACTTGAATAACTTTTTGGTACTCATAGGGCATAAGTACATCAATACCCCTGACCAATTATATACCATTCACCTACATTTGACCTTGAATTACTTGGTTAATGTTTATAGTTCAAGCAACTTGTATATGGAATACTACTCCCTTGGGCCTACATCAACCATCCATACTTGGGACAACAATTCATCTCCTAGTGAGATGATGGTAGTACATCAATAATCCCTGACACTATTTTTGATCCTTGACCTACTTTTATCCTTGGAGTTACTAACTTATGTTCCCTTGGATTTTCCCCTTGGTTACGGTTTTTAGTCAAGCTTGTATATGGAACACTCCTGGGCCTACAGAAACCATATTTGGAAAACTTCATCTCCTAGTGATGTACATCAATAACCCCTGACCTATATGTGACATTGACCTACATTTAACCTTGAATTACTTACTTAATTTCCCTTGGTTAAGGTTTTTAGTCAACCTTGGTTAAGGTTTTTATGCAGGCCGCAGCCACCTTCTTTGTCAAGCTATGTGTACATCGACAACCCTCGTAGTCGAGCTATGCTGTTCTCCTACAGCTCTTGTTATCTACGAGATTTGAACATGGTCCTGCCTAATGGACGGTAAAGCATTTTAAAATAGCTGGGGGCCGTTTCGCTAAACTTCGTACGACTGAAATATTCGTAAGTGGAAATTTATGATCGTCTGGAAATCTCAATTGATGGATTTACATGTATTGAGCATAGGCTGCATATGCATAATTTTGCACTTACGAACATTTTAGTCGTACGAAGTTTAGTGAAACGGGCCCCTGCATATACCGGTGTGTTACCGGTGTATCGTAAGTGGTTTAATAATGGCTATTAAAATCTCTTTTTGCGACATAGTATACTTCTACTAAATTTAGCTGCCATCTTAGACGCCATCTTTTTTATGGCATAATAATGTGGTAGACGTTTCTGCATACTTCTCAAAATAATAAGCGTTTCTCCGACAATAATAAATCTATCCAACATGTTGCTGCCATCTTGGATGCCATATTGCTTTGCTTTATAGGACGTTATAGAGTATTAATAAGTTGGTAAATGTTTCTGTATTATTCATAATATATTAGTGTGAAAATTCGTCAATTCCTAGTGTTTCTACGATAATAATCAATTGTCACATATGTTGCCGCCCTTTTGGACGCCATCTTGAATTCATATGAGAAACTCAATTATTGTTTGCTGAAGCTGTTTGCGAACATTTCCAAAAAAAAATAATCAGCATTTTCCGACAATGTCGCGCCCGCTTGCGGACAGCGCGATATAGTCGGCACAGTGGCGTCCGTACGTGCGTCCGGGTTAACGTTTTTGGTTAAAGTTTTTGGTTAAAGTTTTGGTCAAAGTTTTTCGGTATACTGTCAAAGTCTCGGCGGGTGCGACATGCGGACCGCGGTCATCTAGTATTCATTAGGTGTTACTGTTTTGTTGTTTTCGCGTGACGAATCACATCGTTTTTAGCTCGACTATTCGAAGAATAAGTAGAGATTATGTTGTCACCCCGGCGTCGGCGTCGGCGTCGGCGTCGGCGTCACCGTCACGCCTTGGTTAAGGTTTTTAGTCAAGCTTGTATATGGTAATACTACTGGCCCTACACCCACCATACTTGGACAACTTCATCTCCTAGTGATGTACATCGATAACCCCTGATCTATATTTGACCTTCACCTACATTTCCTCTTGAATTACTTAGTTAATTCCCTTGGTTAAGGTTTTTGTTTAGGTCAACCTTGGTTAAGGTTTTTAGTCAAGCTTGTACATGGAATACTATTGTCCATACAGACACCATACTTGGACAACCTTTTCTCATAGGAATGTACATCAATAACCCCTGGTCTATGTTTGACCTTGACCTACATTTCCTCTTCAATTACTTACTTAATTCCCCTTGGTTAAGGTTTTTAGTCAAGCTTGTATATGGAATACTCCTGGCTCTACACCCACCATACTTGTACAACTTCATCTCCTAGTGATGTACATCAACAACCCCTGATCTATATTTGACATTGACCTATATTTCCTCTTGGATTACTTACTTAATTCCCCTTGGTTAAGGTTTTTAGTCAACCTTGGTTAAGGTTTTTACTCAAACTTGTACATGGAATAATATTGTGCATACAGACACCATACTTGGACAACTTCATCTCCTAGTAATGTACATCAATAACCCCTGATCTATATTTGACCTTGACCTACATTTCCTCTTGAATTACTTACTTAATTCCCCTTGGTTAAGGTTTTTAGTCAAGCTTGTATATGGAATACTACTGGCCCTACACCCTTCATACTTGGACAACTTCATCTCCTAGTGATGTACGTCAACAACCCCTGATCTATATTTGACATTGACCTACATTTCCTCTTGAATTACTTACTTATTCCCCTTGGTTAAGGTTTTTAGTCAACCTTGGTTAAGGTTTTTACTCAAACTTGTACATGGAATAATATTGTGCATACAGACACCATACTTGGACAACCTTTTCTCATAGGGATGTACATCAATAACCCCTGATCTATAGTTGACCTTGACCTACATTTCCTCTTTAATTACTTACTTAATTCCACTTGGTTAAGCTTTTTAGTCAAGCTTGTAGATGGAATACTCCTGGCCCTACACCAACCATACTTGGACAACTTCATCTCCTAGTGATGTACATCAACAACCCCTGACCTATATTTGACCTTGACCTACATTTAACCTTCAATTACTTAGTTAATTCCCCTTGGTTCAGTTTTTTAGTCGACCTTGGTTAAGGTTTTTAGTCAAGCTTGTATATGGAATACTATTGTGCATACAGACACCATACTTGGATAACTTTTTCTCATAGGGATGTACATCAATAACCCCTGACCTATATTTGACCTTGACCTACTTTTATCCTTGGATTACTTAGTTATTTCCCCTTAGTCAAGCTTGGAATACTCCTGGGCCTACAGCAACCATACTTGGAAAACTTCATCTCCTAGTGATGTACATCAATAACCCTTGACCTATATCTGACATTGACCTACATTTAACCTTGAATTACTTAATTAATTTCCCTTGGTTAAGGTTTTTAATCTACCTTGGTTAAGGTTTTTCTGCAGGCCGCAGCCACCTTGTTTGTCAAGCTATGTGTACATCGACAACACTCGTAGTCGAGCTATGCTGTTCTCCTACAGCTCTTGTTTATTTGGTTTACAAATGTTTTAGTTGTATATAATTTACCTTTACATGTAAAGCACCAATAGTAGAATATACAGAATTATACAAATGGGATTGGATTGAAAGTAAACTTATACATACCAAAAACGATGTGATTGCGGGCATATTTCATGAAAAACGCGAACATGTCGATGTATCCGCTCCCTTCATAAATCCTCTCCCTATATTTGTATGTGGTACACAACTGTGTATATCGACGATATCGATATTACCCGAGTTATTTTCTGCAAATCAATATTAATTTAGTGTAATAAACGATTAATTGTGGTAAGTAAAACGTAACTAACATCGACATTTTCGCGTTTTTCATGAAATATGCCCGCATTTGTTTTTGCCGGAAATGGTGCGAATTTTGACATTTATGTATACGTGAATTTGCTTCATAATGAAAATTCACACGTTTTATGTAAAAACATAAATATTTTGTTTATCGTGGTATATTTATACTCAAATTCTTATTATAGTCATCACCCACGTATAACTCCGCCACAAGCACCGCATCGGATTTTTACTGCATTTTAACACTTATTTTTTCATTTCTAGAAATAATGTGTAGGCCAGTGTCTAATGTTAGCTCCTGCACTGGAGTGACATGTTTTTTGGACTATAGACGTGATAGTCTATAAGTCATAATTATCAATGATATTTGTGGCTGTCAGAGTTGGAGCGTATGGGTTTTGCGACCAGTGTACATCCAGATCAGCCTATGCATCCGCACACTCTCATCAGGATTTACACTGCTCGCCATTCCATCAATGAAACACACACTACGCTATGACGTCATACCGGCGGAAAACGTCATGCTCTGCCAATCTGAATTTAAATAGCGATGTTTCAAATCTTGAAAAAAATGTTATTATGCCCCCGCCACAGAATGGTGAGGGGGGCATATCGTGTGTCCGTCCGTCCGTCCCGAAACCTTAACGCTCGGGTAAATATCTTATATTTTTTGTTTTCTTGCACGGATCTGCTTGATATTTCGCACAGTCACTCACGCATTGCTCTAATGGTCATCTGCCGCCTTGCGAAAATTTCACGATCGTCCCGCCCCTGCTAAGCCCAGGGTCAAGGTCATATACTTGGTGCGTTTGAAACCTTTTCTCGGGTATATGTCTTATAATTTCCATTTCCTTTCACACATCTGCTTGATATTTCACACACGCATTGCTCTAATGGTCCTCTACCGCCCTGCAAAAATCCACGATTGTCCCGCCCCTGCTAAGCATCACAAATATAGAAAAGTATATGTGACCGTGGCTTGAGAAAAAGGCCTTATGGGGTTTGATCAATCTGGATATTAATCTGCTAACACACTCCTGTATGTGAATGTGCAGGCTGATCTGTGCCTACACTGGTCATATTACCATTGAAAGGAAGTAATATCATGCTTACTATGAGTGTTTATACTTTATTATTACATGCTTTATGTGATAATCATGATAATGGAATAAATGATAAAGTATACATGTTTAGCTTCTATTAAAAATGGTTTTGAATTGGGATATGTATATGATTTTAATTTCAAAAGGTACCAGCAAATCTGATGAAGACATTCCACACCCCTGGCCCAGGAATACCAATTCAGCGATTTCGGTCGGCTGCTGGCATGGTACAGATAAACAGGTCGGCTGTCGGTCGGTATAGTCGACTATACCGACCGACAGACAACCTGTTTACCGGTACCATGCTGGCAGCCGACCGAAATCGCAGAATCGCTATTTCCTTGCAATCAATAGAAAAGTAAATGTTTGATGGCGAAATAAGTAAATCAGAAAAAGAAGATGTCAGTATTTACAAAAGGACACGAAGAAGTGCAAGGACCAGTGTAGATCAATTTCGTTCAGTTAAAATCAACAATTGAGTCACACAAATTTACTAGTCCACACGAAACGGTAACAATTTTGTCAGTGACCGTCTTACCAAACTTATCCTTGTTCATGAGACAATTAATGTGAAGACAACCGTTCAATATAGTATATTTCTGTCGAACTGAACCAATAACCCGTTCCACATGTATTCTTGAGTAGGCAAGTTTACGCGTTGATTCCACGTCCAGATTGGATAGCTGATCACGGCCTTTCGTAAATGCTGGAATCTTCACTTCTGCAGCTACCGAGCCAACACTGTCCTTGACATCAAATCCTCTGTCCGCCAACACTAAATCCCCAGGTAATAACTTGGACAGGAAGTCACTGTTCTCTGTCACAAACTTGTCACTCACACGACCACCCCATGCTTTCGATATGAAGAACACACTGCCCTGAGGAGTAATTCTAATTAGAAATTTCACAGTGTGGTGGTGTTTGTATGAAGACCAGGTTTCTGCTCTGGCTTTCAAACTACATGGTTTCTCAATAAATACCTCAAAACAATCAATTATCACTGCACACCTGTGGCCGAAGTACTTCCTAAATTCCATTGGCATGGTTTTTCTCAGTGTCTCGCGTTCTGGCCATCTTATGAGTTTCTTTAGCCTGTTTATACATACAGTCGATTGTCCGTATAAAAAAGTCTAGATATTGTTGATTGGGTAGTGTCAAATTCATACGTAAGAAAGAGATTTTACAAATTTAGTCGCAATTTCACTAATGTCAATATCATTACCTTGAATTTTGGCATGACCAGACTGGATGGCAGGTGAGGCTCCAGAAAATGAAACAATATAGATAGAACTGTGAATGATGGTAATCCTGTTAAATGTTTCACCTTCTCGTCACTACCCTTAAAATAACTTGCAGTGAATTTAGTTTCCAAATGGGCCACTTTTTCCTTCAGCTCCCCATTCTCTGTACGCAGTTCCTGCAGCTCCAGCGGCATAGCCTCCATGAGTGGACCATCAACATCAGTCTGTGACTGAACGCCGTCTTCATCAACGCTGTCACCCATATCCATACCCGTCTCAGTGTGATCAGGTCCAACAATAGTTGTGGATTCAGCTGGCTTCCTTCTCTTCTTTTCCTGCTGCCGATCATATCTTGATGTAGATGGTGCTCGCTTTTGTCCGCCCAGATTAACTGATGGTGCCCAGTTTGGGTTAAGATGGTCATACAGCTCTGCCTTCTTTCCTTGAAACATATAACATGATATATATTAAAAACAAATAAATACATGTGTACTTGTCGGATATTGTAACTTTGCACATTTAGTTACAATATAATAACTTATTTTTATTATTTCTTCTCGGAAGTATATGTTGCATACACCATCTCAACATTCTTGCGGAGACGGTTCAGATGAGTGGTCACAACATTTACATGCACTTTTGAGGAGAAATAAAAAAGAAAAGGTGTACTCTAAGTCATATGAAATATCACTTACATATTGACAATTTATGACAAATTGTATACATATGACATGCGCCATGTGATTTTGCATGTACAAACATGTGCGCACTTTGATGAAAAATGTTTACAAAATTTACAATATCTTTCATAAATAACATTGAATGGTGACAACATGGTGACATTCTGCATTTGCTCTGATAATTCCATCAACGTTTGGCATGATTTACAGTAAATATCGCAAAATCTGTAAACATTTTTTATGAAATTGCATTTTTCATGAAACTGCAATTTGTTATTGTCTGAGATCCATCAAAATACACAATCTCGCACGTCTTAAGCATGTTAAGTACAGTGACAGCACGGGTGTCAAACATTATAATTCAGTGGGTGGCCGTAGGGCTCCAGATAAGGAATTAGTAATTGAGTATTGTTACACCATCAGTTCTGAAGCAATTGAGTATTTCAAAATGTGAATAGGGTAAAATTAAATCACACTACTGTTTACACATCAACAGACAGCAATTATTGAATAGTTTGTTTCGAAATGAAAACATATTTGGCATTTCATTATAATTGTCTCCTTGGATGTGTTTTCATGGAAAAATATGCTATATTGTGATCTGTTTATTGTTTTCTGCAGCATGATAAAGGTACCACAATTGTGCTCATTGCTTTTTGATACTCACTACTTCTGATTTAAATTGGGTTTCTGGCAATTTTAATTGGGTATTTACGCAAATACGCAGCTTATTTACAAATACGCAGCAAATACGTTCTGATTTTGGTATTTTCCCCCCCAATGCAGCATGTTAAAATGGGATCGAACCCGTTTGGCCGGCCTTACATGACCTTAGCTGTTGATAGGCTGCAAATAAATAAACAAACACACACTATGGTATTAAATGTGATAAATCGCGGGTTTCCAGAGACGAAACCGATGAAACAGGAAATGGTGCTCATTTGAACCATCACATTGAGATGAGATACTGTCTAAACCGAACTGCAATCCTAGAGGTTCCCAACACAATTTGTAATTAGGGTAGATGGAAGTAATTGGCGAGGGCTCCAGATAAGGAATTAGTAATTGAGTATTGTCAGCTCCAGATAAGGAATTAGTAATTGAGTATTGTCAGTGGGCTCCAGATAATTGGAATTAGTAATTGAGTATTGTCAGGGCTCCAGATAAGGAATTAGTAATTGAGTATTGTCAGGGCTCCAGATAAGGAATTAGTAATTGAGTATTGTCAGTGCTCCAGATAAGGAATTAGTAATTGAGTATTGTTTCTCCATCAGTTTTGAAGCAATTGGGTATTTCAAAATTTTAATTGGGTAAAATTAAATCACACTACTGTTTACACATCAACAGACGGCAATTATTGAATAGTTTGTTTCGAAATGAAAACATATCTTGGCATTTCATTATAATTGTCTCCTTGGATGTGTTTTCATGGAAAAATAAGAAAAATATGCTATATTGTGGTCTGATTATTGTTTTCTGCAGCATGATAAAGGTACCACAATTGTTCTCATTGCTTTTTGATACTCACTACTTCTGATATCAATTGGGTTTTGGGCAATTTTAATTGAGTATTTACGCAAATACGCAGCTTATCTGGAGCTCTGATTGTTACTCCATCATTTCTGAAGCAATTGTGTATTTCAAAATTGTAATGGGGTAAACTTAAATAACACTACTGTTTACACATTAACAGACAGCAATTATTGAATAGTTTGCTTCGAAATGAAAACATATCTTTGAATTTCATTAGAATTGTCTCCTTGGAGACAATTCTAATGAAATACCAAGATGTGTTTTCATGGAAATATATGCTATATTGATGGCCTGTTTATTATTTTCTGCAGCATGATAAAGGTACCACAAGTGTTCTCATTGCTTTTTGATACTCAGTCACTACTTCTGATTTAGTAGTATATAGGGAGTCAAAATGATACCACCTAACGGTGGTATAATTTCTCCACCCTATATACTACTCCACCGCCGCCCGAAAAACACCGTTTCGTCCAATAGCACAAACTGGTCACCAACACAAAAAACGTGACAATTGGTGTCATAAATACATCATGTTTTTTCCAATTGAACAGATAAATATCATAGGTTATAACAAAAATACTATAACAAAATGGATAATATAATACGCAAACATATGGAATCTTATAACGCTGTTAAAGAATATTACGGTGTTTCTACAACATTAAAACACTTTAAAATGAGAATAATATGCAATATAGAATACATGAAATATCAACGTAATTTATTACGCTCCGATAAAAACGTTGCATTTACAATATTATAACGGCAGTTGTGTCGCTGGTACAAGGATCAAATTCGCGAAATGAAGCGATTAAATAGGATCGGAGAAACACTACCGAAAAATGATATTATTATAAAACCGTTTAAAATCAACGATTCGTTTACGGTTCGATATTGCTTTTAACAAAGAAATTATTAGAAGAAATCATTAATGCAATTTCAATGCGTCCGCGTGCGATAGTTTATTTTCCAACACGGCATTTTCCTCCTCCACTATAGCTAATTTATTTCGCAGATCAGCAACTAATTCTACCAGCTCCATTCTACCACGTTCCCCCATAGCCACAGGGCAGCGTAGTTGCTTATGTCTACAAAGAGTTTGGGCACTAACGAACTTACAGGGGCATCTGGGGCATTGAAATTGTGGGGCGACACAAGGAAACTTTCTACGTCTCGATATATGTCTTCGTAGATAGTCTTTACAAGCAAAAGTCTTACAACAAGTAGCACACTCCATTTTTTGTTTGTATATATATGTATTATAAGTTATTGTGATTCTACACAGGCTATATGGTGTAATATTGCCCGTCTGGAGGTATGTTCACCCGAGGCGATACCGCAGATCCTGTATTTGGCCGTATAAACATATCTCTTATTTTGATCTTTGCGTTTTTTCAGGAAGAAAAATAATCCGAGATTCGATTTTCTACCGTCAGTCTTAATGTAAAGGCGTAAATGAACATTTCATTTTTTTATTAAACGAAAACAAACTAAATATGGAGTAAGAAATCCATCGAAAACGACTTTATGACAGTTTTTTTATATCGTGTAATTTAATGTATATTCCACTGCTCTATCGATCTGCTCTCCCTTTGGCGCCTCTAGAATAATGCGACTGGTTCCCAAACATTCGCTGTCATTGCTACGCCGCGGTTTCGTGCGTGGAACCCATAGTTTGTGACCTAAATATAGCCGTGTCACGAAGGCAAGACCGTTTAGATTTGAAAAGCAATTTTCGTTATTTTGGCTATTTTTCGCTCATATTTTGATGAGCGAAGAATATTTATGGAAAAATAAGCAATATAGACTGGTTTTGAGTGTACAATTTGTTACTTGTATTGATAAATTCGGGGTTTTATTGTGTTTAGTGAGGAATACAATTCGCAATCGGTAGACGCTTGCAAAATGTTCTTCATTGGACGCTAGGCGCCGGAGGGTAATCGCAATTCCTGTATGTCCGACGGTCTTGGCAGGTCATATAATATATATGACCAGGCAAGCTAGCCAATCAAAAGCCGAGAAACTTATCTGCGGTATGACAAATGTTTATGTTTAATTGGACATGAACAAACATCATGTGTAAATTTTTCATGTTCAATTGAACAGATAAATCTCATAGGTTATATTACAGAAAATATGATAACGCCAGAAATCGAAAGTTTGAGAAGAGAAGCCGAATCTCTAGGGATTACTTATAGTAAACGGTTGAGAGTTAGGGGGTTGACAAATCTTATAAACTCCACAAAGAATGAGGCGTTTATGAAGCGGTTTACCCGCGCCCACAAACGAGGAGCCTTTAAAAACCTCTCACTAGCGGAAGAAGTTGGTAACAGAATTCAAAAAGAAAGTATTGCGGGGTTAAGGGCCAGTGTAATCAAACCTTCAAGCACAGGTGGCCCAATTAATAAGAAAAAATCTATCGTTCGCGCGATAGTGGAAAAAGGTGAAGAAATATTGGGGGCTCACGATGAAACATTGGAAAAGGTAGAAAAGGGAAGACGGGTAGTTACATTATCCTTTCGTAAAAACATTGACATCAACGAGTCTGAACGCATGTCCGATAAACTCGCTCCGTATCTAACAACAAATTTTTATTTGAGATATGCATATTCTTACAAGCTAGAACATATGGAGGAAACTAAAAATGGAAAACCTAAAACTATAATATTTCACAAAAATCTCGGTGGTAGCGAACCACTATCATCAATGAAAACCGTTAAAGAATGGTTGTCAGATAAGGAGCAAACACGAATAATGTCCGATAAAATAGACAGACCGAATACAAAGTGGAAGTTTGTAAGATGGGTAGAGGTTTTTGTAAAGTTAATACAGGGCACTAGGGGAATAGATTTGGGACTACAATCCAAAGAAGCGGCGGGAGGAGAACTTCCAGAATGGTTGAGGAATAGAAAAGATATGTATTCTTTAGATAAGTATAATGACGACCTTTGTCTGTTCAGGTGTCTAGCTATGCACCTTGATAAAAAGATCAGAACCTGACAGAGTACAGAAAAAGCGAAAGAACTTAGTAAGCAATATTTCGGTAGTAATGTGGTTTCACCAATTCCTTTTTCCGATCTGAAAAAGGTTGAAGAGTTTTTTAAAATTGGTATAGAAGTATATCAACCACCAAATATGACGTATGGTGGTTGAAAAAGGTACCAGCGCACTATGATGCAATAGGTAATAAACCAATGACAATAGGACTGTTTAATAATCACGCATTTCTGATAAAAAAAACCTTAAAAACCTATCCTAAAATTTATTTACGCCTGCGATAATTGCAAACAGAAATTCACGAAAGCGAGTAATATGAAGAGACACGGACCAATATGTATGAGAGGTGAGACAAAAGTAATATGTGATGTAATTATTTAAGAGCGCCCGCGTTCGGTCGTTCGAGAAAGCGTTCTACCCCAAACCCAAGGTTCTAACAGTTTATGGTTCGATCGATTGGATGTACTCTGTGGAAAAGCGGGAGGGAATTCACATTCACCACGAACAGTGCGGACACGGAGGTGAAAGATGGATTTTAGGAGCTCCAGTAGTATGGATACTGTCCAGAAACCAATACGTATATCAATATCACGGCTGTTACTGGCACGGGTGTGTGAGATTCATGCAAAGCATAAAAAAGAAGAACGCGCATCCACAATGAGAAGAGATAAAGTTATTAGAAAAAGCAAAGAATCAACCTAGTAGTTATGTGGGAATGCGAATTTCGAAGAACGGGTAAAGATATAAAGATCGGTTGCGACACTACTCTTTATCCATATCAGATAGTATACGATTTTGAGGCGTATCTCCAGCCAGAAGAAGTTGAAACTACCGGTAATAGTTTAGAGTATGAAGCTGAGCACGTTCCGGTAAGCGTTAGTATAGGAGATAATTTCTCAGGAACGGTAACTCATATTTGTGATAAAGATCCCGCAAAACTTATAGAAAAATTCGCAGAAGATTTGAAAGTCAGGGGAATAGCTATAAGAGAAGAAGTATGGTCAAGATACGAATTTAATACGGAATATTTACGCGAAAAACAAATCGCCCAGATCGAACAGTGGATAGATCAAGTACCGGTTATAGATTTTAACAGCAGTAAGTACGATATAAACTTAATAAATAAATATTTAGTAGGTGAACTGTCATCAACAACGAAGAAAGTAATGGTTGGAAAAAGGGCGAGCGCGACAATATTTCTATTTACTCCGGAGTTTAGATTTCTTGATGTAATACTTTATCTAGGACCCGGTGTAAGTTACGATAGTTGGATAAAAGCCTACGAATGCAAAGGACAGAAATCTTTCTTTCCTTACGAGTGGTTCGATTCTACAGACAAGCTGGATTACCCGGGACTACCGGATATAGAGAATTGGTATTCCAAACTATCTGGGAAAATGTTACTAGACGAAACAGAATTAAGTAAATGTCGTAGAATTTTCGAAGAAAATAATATGAAAACTTTCAGAGATTGGTTGAAATATTATAACGATTTAGATGTAGCACCGTTCCTAGAAGCTGTGGGAAAAAATGTGTGAATTTTATAAACACAGGGGTGTAGATATCTTCAAAGACGCGGTAACACTACCGGGTGTGGCTATACAGTATTTATTGAGAGGAACCATTAAAGAACAAAATTCTTCAAAGACGATTATACCGGAGGATGCTCTATGCGCACCGAAAGAAGAAACATACAAAATGATGAAAGACGCTCTAGTTGGTGGTCCATCAATAGTATTTACACGATATGCGGAAGCCGGTGTTTCAAATATTAGAGTGGGTTCCAAACCTTGCGAGGCTGTTTTGGGGTACGACGCAAACGCGTTATATTTATCTACGTTAAATAAAGAGATGCCGTGTGGAAAAGAAACTATACATCATATAAATAACCCACATAATCCTAAACTTATTAAAAAGTTTAGTAAAAGAGTTTTATCCGGAGACTGGTTTGGGTTTGCGGAGGTGGATATAGAAGTTCCACGCAACTTAAAAGATAAGTTTTCCGAAATGTCTCCACTTTTTATAAACAGAGAAGTAGAGGTTGATGAAGTTCCTGCGCACATGTTAAAATATTTAAATGATACTGGCCGAACTAGAGGAAACGGAAGAAAATTGGTGGGATCTATGTCGGCCACTAAAGTATTGCAGTACGCGCCACTGTTGAAATGGTATTTAAAACACGGCCTAGAAATAACGGGAGTTTATCGTGTTATAGATTATATTAGTGGTAAACCCTTCGAATGGTTCGCTAAAGAAGTTACAGCCGCAAGACGAACGGGGGATGTAGAACCGAATAAGAAACCGGTGGCCGACATAATGAAATTATTAGGAAACTCGTGTTGCGGAAAAATGATAGAGGCAACGGAGAGACATTTAAATATGACATATACACGAGACGAAACCTGTGTTGACAAAGCATTAAGATCCGCGTATTTTGACGATTTGGAAGAGACAGGAGATGCGTACGAAATATCTTCAAGAAAACCCCGGTGCTCAGTAAAGAGACCATTCCACTGCGGAATAGCGGTTTATCAACTAGCTAAATTGAGAATGTTGGAATTTTACTACGAATTTCTAGACAAATACGTAAAAAGAGAAGACTTCGAATTAATACAGATGGACACGGATAGTATGTATATAGGAGTTAGTGGAAAAACGATAGAGGAATTGATTAGACCTAACTTACTAGACGAGTTTGAAAAAGAAAAAAAGAAATGGTTGGCTTGGGATAAATGGAGTAATAGAGAACCAGGACTTTTCAAAATGGAATTTAGCGGAGATAGGGCGATAGCGTTATCTAGTAAGTGTTATTTCGTAGAAAAATTTAATTCAATTAATAAAAACTCCGCGAAAGGAATGTCCAAGAGAACTAACGATTTAAATTGGGATAGATATAAACGAGTACTAAGCGAAACTACAGAAGATGGAAAACACATTATAGATGTAGCGCAAAATAGAGGATTTAAAATGAAAGACGGCGTTATGAAAACGTACTGTCAACGAAAATTAGGACTATCGGCGTACTACGATAAAAGACGCGTGTTATCGGACTGAATACATACGGAACCTCTCTAAAGACTCTGACGATCCGGGGGTAACTGGGTGTCAGAAGGCACCATAAGAAGTTCTTCGCGAACAAACCCTCGAGAGGGACCATCATCCAAATAGTAGAGCACGGGTTCATTGGGTTTGGTAATAGATCAATCTATATGATATACATTGAGAGACCACACGGGATCAGTCGCGCGGCGGCTGCCACCTTCGAGCTCTCCCGGTTGATAGAGGTACCGGACGTCAATATCCGATGGAAGTGCAATCGCCGATTGCTGCTCCTCTAAACCAACGGGTCGCCCGCGCGAGACGGCAGAGGGCTTGCTCGTCACCCTTTTAAACTTGATAGCATCTACGGGCTTCTTACCTATCAATCTGGTCACCTCTCCGTTCAGTGCGGAGACCACGGCGGGCAGTCTGGCCACCCACTCGGTCGATCGCGAATGAGGGTCTACAAGTTCTTTAGCGTATTGGTGTCCGAACAGTCTCTCAGCCAGGGTTCGATTGAAGCGCTCCACGATCCCCTGGTCCCGGTGGATGTTGACGCGGCCGCGTCTGATAGAAACTTTGTTTCTTAGACAATAGATGAGAGACCGCGCCCATGAACTCACGGCCGGGATCGACCTGGAGAAGATTTGGAGTTGAGAATTGAGAGGACTCTTCTTATATATTCGGGAAAGAGCCTCCGCCACCTCCTTAGACTCTTTAGTGGCCAACGGCTCAGCCCCCTTATAGCGACTCGCTACGTCAACGACTGTCAGCGCGTACTTGTACGTTTTGCGACCGACGCGATCGTGATGGAGAAACAGGAGATCCGCTTGGTGAACTTGGTTCGGCACCGGCACGTCGAATTTCGGGCGCGGAATATTGCGAGGCGCGGGTAAATAGATCTGCCAGATGGCCTGCTTCTTGAGCCATTCCTTGACAGCGTTTTCGGAAACCTTGGTCGCCGCCGCGAGGTTCTTGATGGCCGCGAGTCCCTTCCAGTAGCCGCGTGGGCTATAGTACGTATTCGCCAGCTTGCGCGTTAGTTTGGTATCAAGTTTGCGCGTGTTCATCGTATGCGAAGTATTCTAATATATCGGACAATCTCCAACATGCACTCGTCAGCTCGTCCGGTAACTGCGTCGTTAATAATAAACCTTTGTTGGAAGTACAATCACATTTGGAGGTTAAGTTCTGAAGGAACTCGGAGGAATCGATTGGAGTTGAGGAGGATTCTAACATCCGCTTTGCGAAAAGGGTGGCCACTTTTCCGTCCTCGCGCCACGTCTCGAGAGAATCTAGGGCCAGACGAATCATACTCTTTGCACCAGCTATACGATGTTTTTGGGCAGTGTAGCCTACATCGATCATATCGTAATAAAGTTCGTCAACTAACATCGTTCTATATATATATTTATAAAAAAAATTCTTTTTATTAATTTTGTAAAAATTAAAATTTCGATTTTATATAGTAGCCGACGAAACCCACCACACACATTCCCACGACGATGAACGCGATCTCGCGGTCTTTTGGGCCTCTGACGGTACATAGAAATCTGAAAGTTGGGGCTCGGGATCCATCGGATAGAGACTTTTCTGCGGATATGCCAGCGCGTACTCGCGGTTGGCTTCTTCAACGTTCTGGAAAGTTTGCGCGGCGTGATTCTCGCGGCGAAGCTCTTCGTTGACCCAGTCCAGATGGGCGGTTCGTTTTTTCGACCATGCTTCCTTTGCGCTATTGAGTTGTTCTACAGCTAAATCGTGACGCTCGCGCTTCTCATCCGCGTTCGAGCTTCTCATTTTCGAGAATAGAAAGTTGCTACCGCTGAACGCCAATGCGTTCACGAGTGCACCACCTATCATTATTCCGATCGAAGCCATTTTATTTCCATATATTAACGGGTAGAATTCCAGCTTTAATTAGATAATCTCGGGTCCAAACTGCAGCAGCTACATCTAAGGTCACGAACCCTACGTCTCTCACAGTAAAGTCCTATTTGGGAGCGGACCCTCTTAGGGTCATCTTTGATAGTCGAGCGTACCCGATACTGAGACCCGATATCACCACGGCGTGATAAAGTGTATTCACTATCATTTTACCATCGTGTTCAGCCATTATTGCATATAAAAAGGATCGCGTTTAATGTTTAAATGGGGCGCATCCCTCAACGATTGGATTAGAACCGCGTCCAACAGTGTTGGGGGTTGTTTTTTCAACCTCGTTGATGACCTGTTATTGAAACGGTAAAGCACATACAGGGTGCCCACAACCGACAGACCACCAACAACAACCCACGGGATCCAATCAGTTGGAGCAATCGTTTCCAAGCCAACTCCAACGGCAGTTGGTATTGGGGGAGAAACAGCTGCCACCGGGTGTTTTACCGTCTCTGTCTCCATCAATTCACGAATTGGCTGCAACCCCAATCTCAATTGTAGTTTGACCTCTCGAAGATCGGCGAGTATTTTATCTTGTTTAACTTTTCGAACGGCAGCCGATGCCCGTCCAGCTGCCTGTTTTTTTGGGATTTTTTATATGCTGAATGTCATCCAGTGGCGGAGTAACACTCGGGTTCGATTGTGTTGGAGCAATCGGGTTCAACACCGTCACTCTCGCGGGTGCGTCTTGTGTCATCATCATTTATAATATTAGGGCTTATAGTTCGTGGACATATATGTCCAAATTGACAGTGTTTACCCGTGATCAACGCGGTTGTCAGCGGAGCTAAGTACATTCCAAACTTGTGATAAAATGAGCAGCAGGCTGTTCTAAGAGTGTGTCCTATAAAAGGATCGGTCTCTAGATCGCCAATCAATCCCGCGGTGTCTGGTATAGGGAGAAGTATACCAACGGTGGTAGCGTAAAAATAAATAGCCGCCGATCCGAGAGTTTTCGTCATCTCCGCACCTAATTTGGATTCGTATCGCGCGTACATTTTATCGACCTCCGCATCCGACATCTTATCCACCTGACAAACTGAGAGACTCCTACCGAGATAATGCTCCGATTGTCCCCCAGCAACCAGCGCAGCCAACCGCTCGCGTCGCGCCGCGTTTTCATTTTCTTTCGGGACCGTATCGGCAGCCGTGCTGACAGGCGTTCCTACAGTTTCAGTCGGAGCGACTGTTTCTTCCATTAGCTGATCGAGAAGTTCGTCGCAGTTCATTATTGCTAATTTTCTTAAAATTAATTTAATTATTCTTACAAGTCTCATAAGTCTAACATATTGCCAAGCGCACCACCCGATACTTATGATCACCGTTATACTCGCAATAAAGCTCGCAGCGGAGCAACAAATTCTTAGCAATTGCTCAGCATTGTTAAGCATTTTCTCAGCATTGTTAAGTATTTGTTAAGCATTGTTCAACATTGCTCAGCATTTGTTAAGCATTGTTAAGAATTTATTCAGCATTTGTTCAGCATTTGTTCAGCATTTTCTCAGTAATTGTTCAGCATTTACTCAGCAGTTACTAATTAATTACATTATAAGCAGTTGGTTGATCGGTCTTTAGCAGAAGCTTGGTGTGTTTAGTTTCCGAAAGTATCTGTCGAACCTCCAGGCGCTCCTCGCGCGTTAGGATAACGTCGTTCTCTCTAAGACATCGAATGAGTCTCGGTCCTTGCAGTGGAAGAGGGCGACCCATTTCGTTTGCTCGCGCAGATCCTTTAGGACAGCGTTGTACTTCTGAATGGATATCCATACGCTTTGCCTCGCATGGCGGCCAGAAAATGCGAGCTCGGAGAGCATGTCCTTCTTTTTGGTTATCGCTGCCTTGGCCGAGCAGTCGTCAATCACGTATAGGGTGGGCTCTCCCTGGAATATTTGATAGAAGACACGCAGCCAACCGTGGAGCCTGTCGCCGGGGTCAATAACGTATACCTCAGGGTCGGTCCATATCCAAGGGCGCCGCTGATAAGTCTCGTTGTGCCGCACAGAGGGACACAGGATCACGATGTGACGAAAGGCATCGCGGTAGGAGCCCTCGAGTAAGTCGAGGATGAAAACCGTTTTTCCGCATCCTGTCTGCCCACATATTATAGCAGAGTGGGCATCTCCAATCGTGAATTGGTATTGATTGCTAATTTTCTTAATTTTTTCAAAATTATTAATTAAATCAGCATAAAGCTGAGACGTATCGGCCATTTTCGATGTTGAGTTGCGCGTCCGTTATTATATATAAGTATACGTTCAATGTCCCGGCTCCATCCGCCTCTTTGGATATCTGGATCGTCACACCCTCGCTAGCGTTCTCAACTTGAAGTCCGCTACCGTGCATTTGATCGTCGTCGCTGGCTCGCATGTCTAGCCATAGAGCGTATTTGGTAGTCAGAAAATCGAGAGGGAGACGTCCGAGAGCTGCAGGTCTTTGGCAACCGCGGCAACCTCCGGGGAACGCTTAGAGCCGGAAGCAAAATGTTTCCTTACTTCGTCCCACTGCTGGTGCGCGCGAAGACCCGCGCTGTAGAGTTGATTGGGTACTCCCTCGATCGTCACCTCTACCTTCGTGATTTTGGGGTTATAAAATTTGTCGGATTTTCTAGCACCGAGCGCGAACCGACCCTCCTCGAACAACATCAGTATACCTTTCATCGAGCGGGCCCGTACGTTGACGTTAATATTCCACAATGTGTCGCTTTTGTCTTTCGTCATCTTGCGGTGGCGAAGAACTCGGTCGTAAAGTATGGCAACGCGCCCTGCGTACTGGGTTCTGATCAATCGTGCGAGTTCGGGCATCGTAACCATGTCGTACTCCAGCGAAACATTATCGATCGTATACTTCGATGTCATGTCAGTGGCTATGAGAACTCGGCCGTAGTCGTTGAACGTTAGTTCGTATTCGAGGCGGTCCGCCAAAGCGCTCTGATAGTAGGGCATGTGACTCTCCAGCAACTCAAAGTCGAGCGGGATGTAGAATCGGTTGCCGTAAGCGGTCGCGACCGCGTTGTCGCTCGCGACGTTATCTACCTTGTCACCAGCCCCGATTCTAAGTCTGGTTACGTTCTTATTTCGACTGGTGTCAATACCCTGATAGACAGCGTTTTCGCGCTCTTGCGCCGTCTTCCACAGGTCCTGGTAGCAATGGTAGACGTCGCTGTCATCGATCGACATCACCTCATTACCAGAAATCTTTATCATAGTCTTCTTGACAATGGCGCGACCCAGGTTCTGAACGATGGTTCGATCCGCGTCCGTTGATGTAAGCGAAATAGTGAAAGCGAGGCGAACAGTCCCCGGCATAATGACGTCGCTAGCTCCGAGGTTGGGGAAGCGGACTAAGAGCTGCTGGTTCTGGTCGATCGTCGATGGGTTGTTCGTAATAACGACACTGTCTCACACCTTTTGCCCCGAGGGGCTCACGCAGTCTGCGATATGGATTGAGTTTGCGACCGTATTGGCTCGAAGACATAATCTATTAAACCTGTATGGTTTTGTCTTTAATATAATAATTATAAAGATGGCTGATTACGATGTTGACATGGATGAAATCGGCAGAGACGATCACCTCGATGATGAGGATGATGATGATGACTTCGAGGATTCCCTCACGACACACACCATACAGACTCCAGTTCCAATCCAATCGCAATTGGGGGAAATAGGTGGCGCTACCAGCAGCGTTGGCCTAAGTCGGGAATTACTCGAGGGAGCTGTAAACTCATACTATAAACATTGGATGGAAAAAGGTTTAATTCCATCTATTGGCCGCTACTACGACAAGTTCGAAGTGGACCTGAACGGTAGATTGCGACTAAAAACATCAGATATCCCTATCGTCAACATGAAAACCAGAAAACCCCTAGCGCTGAGCACCATTGCCGGATACCGGGGCGGTGGCGAACTCATAAGAAACGAACTAGGATTCACAGAGTGGAAGAGGGGTAAAACAATTATACCAGCCGAAGCAGTAGCGGCCCTACAAGGCACCAACGAAACGATTGCGAAGACGGCCTCCGCGATAGAAACTGTCGAGCTCAGCGAACTCCCTCAAATAGCCACCGACGCTATTAACACGATGGAGATCACGTTCAGCGAAAACGAAATACTCAACGATGACCCACCGTTACCTCTTCGAGAACTCCGGGGACTCGATAAGGCTCTGCAAACTGTCCGGTGCGAACTGGTCCTTAACCTCTCCAAACTCACGGCGCTGGATGAACATATCGCGCTAGAAGAAAGAAAACTGGAGGAAGCCCGTGGCGACAAAGAATCTACCGAGCGGATCACCGAACGTCTGCGGTCGTTGCGGGACGAAAAAGAAGCTCGCTCGGAGGCTGCATTGACTTGCCGTGAGGCTCTCCGCACACAAATAAGTAGTATCCGCGAAACAATCTCGAGGGTTCTGCACGAGGACACGACACTCGGTGAGCGTCTTCGCACTCTGTTCAGGGAGCAGGGCATCACGATAGCAAGCATCCTCATTGCTATTGGTATGACTATATCAACTATAGTAGCATATTTTACAGGAGGTGGTTCGGCACCAGCACCCGCGCCAGCACCCACACCAGCACCCGCGCCATCCGGTGGAGCCAAGGAGTGGGTAAAAAAACAACTAAAAGCCCTCGCCAGTCTCCTGGCTAAATTAGCCGGAAAGGCGGCTGCCGCACTACCTGGATTGATAGGAGGTATTATTTCTTACTTACTATCTATATTATCGAAAACGATTGGGTGGTTTGCTAATAATGTTTGGGCCGTAATCGTGGCTATCGCTGGTCTCCTACTTTTAGCCTCCCGAGAGTTCCTAAATCCAAAGCACAAATAGTCCGGTCGCCACGAGGGCTACGACGAGCCCTAATTTCTCCTCCTCGTGGGTTGTGGTACTATTTTTCCCTGTTCCAATCCAATCGCGTTCAACAGTGTTGAGGGGGGAACTCAATTCGTGAATTGGGGGTCCTATTGCAGAGGGTGAAACAGGAGCGGAACTCGGTGGAACACTGGGTTCAAATGAACTTGATGGGGTGTCTAATTCGTGAATTGGTGTGGGTGCTTGCGGTTTTATGAAATCTTTTTCAAATAAATTTGAATTTCCACTGTTGAACCCGACCGTCTTGGGGGGGGGGAGTTTGATGATACCAGTGTTCACGTTCCCGTTGCGGCCGATTTTTTTATTGGCGGTGGCGACTACGATCTGATTATTGTAACCGTCAACCGGGTCGTCTCGTAGTATCATATTACTCGGCGCCATATAAAGACCTATTCCAAATGCGTAGTCTACCGGGGTGCGGGCAGTCTGTAAAACGTCTTGATAATTCTGGATCGCCTTCTGGAGGTCCACCTTAGCTGAGATGGCGTCCTCTACGAGTGCCAAGAATTGTTTTTGCGCGTCAAAGGCCGTTCCCGTACCCAGTATAGCGCTGCGCGTTTGCTTCTGTGAGGCGAGGATTGATTGCCCATACGTATATGCGAATAGATTCGTTTAGGCGAATAACCCCACCCTGCTTAAATCCAGTGCTTTCATCTAACATAAATGTGGTCCACGCATTTCGCATCTGTGGAGTATCACCCAGGTCTAGGTATTCCACATGGGCTACTTTAGTAGGCAGCCAATGGCAAACACCATCATTACACGCAAGTCCACCAAGCACTTCAGCACCGAACGTCATCTTATTCAACTTATAATTATATTTAGTCCATGTTGCCATTTTTCTAATTGGTGGTGGGGTGGCCCCTCGAGCGCTCCATAGCCCTGAGAAATATACTGGAACTTTATCCAGACGCTCCCCACTAACTAAGCCTTTAAGGTGAACTAACCCTAAGCTGTTGGTCGGGGTGTATACTGTCTGTCTCCAGTCGGCATCTTTTGATACCCCAAATTCGCTACACAATCTTTCGAACGCCTTACGGTCGTATGTGCAAGAAATGGGATCCCAGCCATCGTCTTGAGGTAGTGGAATACCTAGTTCTTTGAGAATCCTCCTAATTGTGTAATACACGTGAAAGTTGTAGACACTTCGGAGCATGACATTTTTGGATGTCAAATGGTCTTGATGCGAAACTCCGCATCCGGCCGTTGCGCACCATACAGCGAAATTTAGCTGGTTCTGCCAGAAGTTCATATGGGAAAAATCCCAGCTTAATATTACATCTTGACTAGTAGTCTTTGGAACTACATATTTCTCAAATACGTTAGGAAAATTGGTGGTAAAGCCACTTTTCGGTCTAACTGTTACAGTTGGGTGTACAAGGTGGTCAACAACGTCTTTTTGTGTGTATTTACCTCCGACCGCATACTTTGCATTAGAGTTAAAGCTAAATGCTTGGGTATCCATTGAAAGATATTTATTATGTTTGCTTCCATCACTAATGTTCAAAATGGGAGTTGTGAACTTCAAAAGTCAATCGACAACTGCTGCGGAAAACGCCGGGTAGGCCTCAGATCAATCACCTTCACGGTCGGGTGGAAAAACGAGATGGATAAGGAAGGGTTCGGCTACGTGAAGGCCCCCCGCCAAGTAAGTGTGAGGCTGCCCCCCGGCCTTTGGAGTTCGAGATCCCTCCAAGCTTTTGTCGCGTCGGAGCTTGCTGGTAGAGCCAGCCTCACAATCTCGAAAGCCACCGGACTCGCGACCTTTACCATCGAACCCGCCAACCAGGTAACGATCACCCCGGATTTGGCTGCGCGGCTCGGTTTTTCAAAAACATACTCCGACAATAGGGGATGGTTTAACCCGGGTGAGCACACCGGCACAAACCCGGTGGACTTCGTTTTCACGAAAACACTCGGGGTGCACCTGGATCAATTGAACACATCGTACAACACGTTAGACGGAGCTCCGAGCACATTACTAAAAACTGTGCACGCCAGCGACTGTTTCTATGGCGAGACCCTGACCTTAGACTTCCCAACCCCCGAGATGAAAGTTTTGGAATCGCGACACATTCATGAGTTGAAGATTTCTATTCTTGATGATCAAGCGAGAAAGTTGAATAACGATTACTCGATTTCGGTCGTTCTCGAAATAACCGATTAAACATAATATATATACATATTAATCATGAGCATATACGGTCCATGTAGTTCCAACTTAGAACGGGACGTTCCCGTCGCGGCCGCAGCATACGATGAAGCCGCAATGAGAAGACTGGAGAGGGGCGTATCACAGTCCCACACAATTTTAACTAGGGCGGTTGAACAAATTAGAACATTGCAAGCTAGCAGACACGTCATAACAGTTTGGGCCGAGGAGCGGGGTTCACTAAGCGAGGGGGCCTACGAATATGCATTCGGTTCCAACCCGAGCAACAGATACGGGGGATACACCATGGCAGTGTCCGAGACGATTTTTCGAATGGCGGTCTGCTCGGTCAACTTTCGCGGACACGCCACTGCTGAAGTCCGAGTGAATGTCGTCCTGAATGGTGTAGAACAGAATATTGGCATCACCAAGCACGCGGGGCAGAGGTCAGGGTTTACTATATTCGATGATGACACTACAATTAAAGTTTCGGCAGTTAGTGTTATTAACTTTGTTACAAAAATTGCTGACCCATCAGCTTCCTCCACTGTAGTGACACTGTTAATACAACTTGATTTATGATGAATGATGAGAAACTATATCCACACTTACCTTCGGGGACGGTCGACCCGGCATCCTTTAGGATGACCAGGATCGTCGAGATACAACATATTCTACAACACGAGGGAGAGACGTGGACGGGTTATGCGAAGAAATATAGACGGTCGGTCAATATATTAGAGGGGGTGAGCAACGCGTTAGCCTCAGCATCCGTTATAAGTGGGGTGGGGAGTGTGTCTTTATTGTCAACTGTTGTCGCTGCACCGGTCGCGGCGGCCTTGAGTGCTGTAGCGGCGGGGGCGGGACTGTTTTGCATGACGACCAGACTCGTGGGCCGAAAACTAGAGGCTAAGAGTCGAAAGCACGATCGAATAGCGGTTCTCGCGAGATCTAAGAAAAACAGTATCGACGTTATCGTGTCAAAAGCGATAGCCGACAACGATATATCAGATAGTGAGCTTAAGATGGTCGTCGAAGAGATGGTCAGATACCAGGAGTTAAAGGGTACTATCCGGTCCAAGGCTCGACCACAAATTCTGGCGGACGAAGATATAAAAAAACTTGTTATGGAAGGGAGGGCCGACGAGAGAAAAAATCTCCTCTCCCGTCTCGGGACGTGATATGCTTATTCGCGTGTTTGAGGCAACAGCAGAATATTCCTCCACCTTACAGCCCAGCTGTTCCGACGGCCCCTCCATACGGAACATAAATAAAAAATTAGGGCCCCGTTACGACACCCACTGACCACCATATATTTCTATAACCATAAAATGTGCGTACCAGGACGTAATCGTACAGCATTCAACAACGCATCTCTATATCTTGTCGACTATGGTTAAACAAATACACGCCAATCGCTATTGGAGAAATACACCGGTGACTGTTGTGTGTATTGATTTAAGCACACACCGCGGCCTCGATAAGGCTATACACACCCTCGTGTGTGTGTATTACAGCCGAGAATATGGCAACCCGCTATCGATATTTCCGGAAGTAGTTTTTACATTATTATTGGTTGGCATGTTTTTTTATTTTCTAATTTTACTTTCAATAATTTAGAACGTTATAACCTATATTATTAAATAAAAAATGAACTTGTTATATATAAAACAAATAAAAATAAACGAGTAAATATTTGGTATTGCACAACACGGTTTTAGCTTCATATATGTAAAATTAAAAACAATAATTTGTCTTGGGGGACGCCCCTTGACAAGAAAAATGAGCGCTCAGTGCTTCCGTGCAGGCACTTCCAAGGTTGCCTAGAATTTCGACACAACATGAGACGAGCAAGACAAAGAACAGAGAAGGTGGCTAGCCGGGTGGGCCCAGAAGGGTTTTGCTGGCGCGGGTTCGAGTCCCACTCTAGGAGTTAATTCTTTTATTTATTTTTTTAGGAATTATGCAAAATTCCCAAGTGAACAAACATTTCTCTTTTTTTTTTTGTTATAACCTATGAGATTTATCTGTTCAATTGGAAAAAACATGATGTATTTATGACACCAATTGCCACGTTTTTTGTGTTGGTGACCAGTTTGTGCTATTGGACGAAACGGTGTTTTTCGGGGGGCGGTGGAGTAGTATATAGGGTGGAGAAATGACACCGTTAGGTGGTATCATTTTGACTCCCTATATACTACTGATTTCAATTGGGTTTTTGGAAATCTTAATTGGGTATTTACGAAAATACACAGCTTATCTGGAGCTCTGGAACACAATATAATGATTACACCAGCTTACATTGTCTCACCAGCTGACAAGTAGAACTATCGTTTTATTTATAATATCAATTGACACCCGAACATTTTGGATATTCTTGTGCCCAAATTCTTGTCCAATAATTTCTAGCCAGAAATTCACGATTCCGATCCGAACTCAGTTTCTCGCATTCCACACCTTGATTTGTGATTACTGCAGGCAATCTATACTATTCCAGTGTCCTTTCGCGATCTTTACGATGACTATATATGTATATAGAAGACTTCACAACCACTAACTAACTGAATTTAGGTCAAACTTCGACGTGTTTTGATTTGTGTATCGAGATATTGGAATATGGCGGAGCTTCCGTTTTGTGACGTCAAAACTTTATTCATAGCCAATTTGCAAACCGCCGAACTCTTGTAGTTAAAACGTTAATTTATTCCCAAATTGTGTTATTTCGCTATATTTAAAGTTTTAAACAGAGATAATGGCCAAAAATGAAAAAAATTCCGGTTGATGTAGTTTGGAAGTGATACAACAAATTTCGCGTTTGTAGATTACCGAATATAGGAGAAAAGGGTGGTTACAAACTTTTTCACAAACCGATGGATAACCAACATATAGCCGATCTATAAATAGATCGGCTAATAATAAAATTTCAGCCCGAGCACACGACAGCAAGCAAGACATCTAAATGGAAGCCACAGTAATACACACATATGTTTATAAACTACGAGTTATTTAATAGACCCGACACACAGCTGCAGACATACATGTATCACCATATTGTAAGGTTTCATTTCAAGTAAATATATTTCAGTGAGAATAATTATATACATTGTATCATGTAAAAGAATAATATGAAATAATACAAACTTCACTTCCATTGTTTCTGTGTTCACAGTACACTTGCCAAACCTTCCATATTTGGAAGAAAATTTTCAACACATAGTTAGTAATAACTAATTATTGGCTAATAAATAATTATTACATAAATATATGTTGAGCCAGCTAAACAAAACGGCTCTGTCCTTGGGGAAACAAAAATGTCCCTTGTTTTCTTCAAGTTTGGTTGCCAGCGGCGGCATACGTGTGCCGACAGGCCACATTTCTAGTTTATTCTCACTTACATATGATATGTGATTTCTTGTTTATTGAAATGCGTTCATAACTAAATTTAAACAGTTTTGGTCTACTTTTGAGATTCTTACGCCAGAGCTTTATTATTGCGCAATATATATGGTACAAAATGACGTACAAGTCAACATCAGGGGGCCGTTTCACTAAACTTAGTACGGCTTAAATGTTTGTAAGTGCACAATTATGATAGTCTGTAAATTTCACATTAACACTGTTTTCTTGTAAAAAATTATTCCAGACGATTCTAAATATGCACTTACGAACATTTCAGTCGTACGAAGTTTAGTGAAACGGGCCGCAGGTACACAAGACCATGTGCAAGTTTATTTATTTAAATTGGCTATTATATTTATTTAGTGTTTTAACAATATTATGTCTGAACGCCATCTTTGTACTTGTAGTACATGTATATGTAAAAATGTGGCTGCGACACGAGACATGGTGTTTGCGACCGGTGTAGACGTAGAGCACCCTGTGCACCCGCACAGTCTGATCAGGATCTATATTGTTCGCCATTCCATCAATGAAACACTCGTCACGATTCTAACAAGAAATATATGTCGTTATCAGTCTACAGGCGTGTGTTATTGGGGCTGGAGCTACGCCGGTCATAAATCCCATAAGTATGATTTACATAATTGAGACACGCCATGTGATGTTGTACTTTCGGACATCTGCGTAATTTCATTAAAATTGACAACATTTTCAGAGTACATGCGGACTAATAAAGTCAAAAGTTGACGAAATTTTGTCAACTTTTGACTTAATTCATGAAATAATATTGTTAATTTTGTAAACGTATTTAATGAAATTACGCAGATGTCCGAAGGTACAAAATCACATGGCGTGTATCAAGTATATATTGTTGCCAGTGTGCCTGTAGGCTGCGAAGAGAGCTGGTTGCAAATTTGACTTACGTCACAGGTCAATAACCAGTCAGTATATGACAACACCCACCACTAATTGCAACAGAAGGTATCTCAGTGTGTTTGGCTCTTTGATAACTACTATTTGACATACTAAAAGTCGAGAAAAATCGGAGGATATGAAAGTAGATTTTTTGTTTCATGTTTAATGGCGGTGGTTTTATGAAAACAATATTTTGACCCTCAGTACAATAATCCTGTTTGAACCCGTAAATGAAGTCGATGCAGTGGTTTAATAATTCCACATGTACAGTTACATGATTAGAAAGAGATTCAAACAGAAAAAAAGTAGTTTGAAGACAAAACGCGTCATTTTTAGCTCACCGGAGCGAAGCTCATGTGAGCTATTGTTACCGCAATGTGTCCGTCGTCGTCCGTCGTCGTCCGTGAACATTTTCAAACGTCTTCTTCTCGGTAACCATTGGGCCTATAGTCACCAAACTTCATGGTCATGGTCCTTACGTAGGGGGATTGCAAAATTGCTAAAATGACGTCATTGCGTAATACAAGATGGCCGCTGTCTAAAAATAGCACAAATTCTTCAAAAATCTTCTTCTCAAGAACCGCCAACCGGATTTCGACAAATTTCTCAAGAACCGCCAACCGGATTTCGACAAAACTTGGTAGGAATGATCGATGTACAATGCTCTTTCAAAGTTGTTAAAATGGTGACCCCGGGGTCAAAAATAGGTGTGGCCCGTGGGGTCAAATTGGGGTCAAATTTTATTTTTGACCGAATATGGTCAAGTCATATATCAA
Source organism: Conchocele bisecta (assembly GCA_029237695.1). NCBI lineage: Eukaryota > Metazoa > Mollusca > Bivalvia > Lucinida > Thyasiridae > Conchocele > Conchocele bisecta. Next base: position 26,372,890 of record CM055266.1, read on the forward strand.
ATTGAAGGTATCAATGAGGCGATCACTCTGGTGCACATTTTGTCGAAATCGAATGGTTATGTCATCCAAGATGGCCGCCGAAAGATCAAAAGGTTCTTCTTTTATTAGAGATTTCAAAATTCTTCTTCACATGAACCGCTTGGCCCATGGTAGCCAAACTTAAAAGTTATGGTCCATGGGTGAAGCCTTTTCAGATTTGTTAAAATAGAGGTCATCGCTAATCCAAGATGGCCGCCGTCTAAAAATAGCATAAATTCTTAAAAAATCTTCTTCTCATGAACCGCTAGCCGGATTTTGACGAAACTTGTTAGGAATGATCGATGTACAATGCTCTTTCAAAGTTGTTAAAATGGTGACCCCGGGGTCAAAAATGGGCGTGGCACGTGGGGTCAAATTGTGGTCAAATTTTATTTTTGACCGAATATGGTCATGTTATATATCATATCGAAGGTATCAATGAGGCCATCACTCTGGTACATTTTTTGTCGAAATCGGATTGTTATGTCATCCAAGATGGCCGCCTAAATGTCAAACGGTCGTTCTTTTATTAGAGATTTCAAAATTCTTCTTCACATGAACTGCTTGGCCCATGGTAGCCAAACTTAAAAGTTATTGTCCATGGGTGAAGCCTTTTCAGATTTGTTTAAAATGGAGGTCATCGCTAATCCAAGATGACCGCCGTCTAAAAATAGCATAAATTCTTAAAAAATCTTCTTCTCATGAACCGCTAGCCGGATTTCGTCTAAACTTGGTAGGAATGATCGATTTACAATGCTCTTTCAGTTCAAATGGTGACCCCGGGGTCAAAAATGGGCGTGGCCCTGTGGGGTAAAATTTTATTTTTGACCGAATATGCTCATGTCATATATCAATTTGAGGCGATTGCTCTGGTGCAATATTTGTCGGAATCGGATGATTATGTCATCCATGATGGCCACCAAAAGGTCCATTTATTCAAGATTTTGAACGTCATTTTCTCAGGAACCACATGACCGATGCTGGCCAAAATTCATAGGAAGTTAAGATCCTTGGGTGAAGCATTTTCAGATTTGGTAAAATGAGAGTCATCGCTTAATCCAAGATGACCGCCATCTAAAAATAGCACAATTTTTTTAAAACACATATGAACTCAATGTCACATTCTCCTCTGGTGTTCATGGAGTCAGGTGAGCGAATTAGGGCCATCATGGCCCTCTTGTTTATTAATTGTCGCTAATGTTACACCACCCACTTTTTTACAATGTGATTTTTCGCTCGGCATAGTCTGGGCAGTGGTTTAACATGAAATGTCTATTTTTTCGACTGCGATCAGGTTAGCGATTGAGATCATATGATATATATTGAAATACAATTATATAATATTTCCTAGGTAGAACCAGTACTTGAAACAGTTCGAAAATTGTAGATACCGACAATTGATGGCATTGCCCACTAATAATAAAATAACATTTGTATCACTCTTTGACGCACTCTGTCTGAAAAAATCAAGTGTGATTTGAAGTCTGCACGCTTCAGGTTTTAAGGTACCGAATGTCCCTGCTGGACGTGCTTGACGTGATTGTACATTACATATAGACATACGCGGTGTGCAGACGTTTATATCGCAATATGGAGACGTGTGTTCTGTGCGGTAAGACAATTTCAGACGGTCAGAAAACTGTGATCTTGAAAGTGAAAGGTTCCAGTAGCGTGAATGATGCAAGCCAGGAACAAGGCGATAACATTACTGTTGTGCAGGGCCAGATTGTACATAAGGATTGCCGATAGAATACGCTAGAGATATGCACGCAGTGGATGCTGTATATCACCAAGAATGCAGTGTTAACTTTCGAACGGGTAAACAAATACCATCCAGGTTCGCAAACATAGATACTACAACATCAAAACGTCATAAGAAACCAGGAACGCCATTCCACATAGAGAAAGAAGAAGCATTCACACGTGTAACTGAATATCTCGAAAATAACGATGGAGAACAAATGACAATGAATGAACTGATTAGTAAAATGGGCGAGTATCTCCAGGATACTGAATGTGAGGCATAGGGTTTCACACATATGAAGAAACGACTTATCGACACTTTTGGTGACAAAATAATATTTGCAGAATCAATGGAAAGCAAAATGTTGTAACGTTTAAAACAACAGCTGTTAACATTCTCAATACTTGTTATAGTCAGTCAAAGCATGATGACCCTGAGGATGAAAAGAAACGGCTGCAAAATTGTTGAAAAATGACATAAAGTCTGCCAGAATATCGCAACCTGTGTATCCTTCATGCAATGATAATTCATCAATCAGTGCTGGTAAATCATTTCTCCCACTAACACTTTGTCTTCTGCTCCAAATTATATTCGAAGTAAAATGTGTTGATACAAAAGTAGCATCTATCGGACAGGCCATTGTACAAGCTGTTCGTCCCAGAACATTTTTTACCCCGTTACAAATTGGACTCGGTGTTCAAATGCATAGACATTTTGGATCAAGGTTCCTAATAGACTCACTAAACAGACATGGCGTTTGTTCTTCATACACGGAAGTACAAAAGTTCGAACGCAGCGCAGCACTTAACCAAAACAATGAGATTCTAGGATTCATACCAGGACATTGTGTTCAATATGCTGCCGATAATGTAGACCACAATATCAGAACACTCGATGGTCTGAACACATTTCATGGCAAGGTCATTATCGCATCACTTACGACAGAATCATGATCGACTAAAGCGGTACCAAACGTCTCTTTGACATTAGACGTTGTAACTGCCGTTAGTATAATCAATATACAGTTACATAAGCCACATCATGACGGAATGGCTCCTTTGCGGTATGAGAAGCTGTTAATACCACCGTTTAATATTCTACCTACAACATTGACCTACTGTGGAAGACGGCATGGTTACTGAAGCCCTGTCTGCCGTCTTGGAATGGATTCATGCAAATGGTCCAACGGAGTGCCCACCCTGGAAAGTTATCAGCCATATGCATGCCCATGATTGACTTGAAGTCAAGTGATGAGACCTGTATTGATTCCAACATGAAGTTCATAAGTGAGCAATCAAAGCGGTATGATGTTACGCCAATTCTCACTTTCGACCAACCATTGTGGTGGAAAGCACTTCAAATCCAACATAGTGAACCACCATCCAGTAATATCCCAAACATAATACTCAGACTTGGCGGCCTTCACATCGAAAAGAGTTTCATTGGAAGCATTGGTCATTTGGTGGGAGGTTCTGGGCTTCAGGATATACTCAAAACTATATATGCTCACACGGCAGTAGGACATATGCTTAGTGGCAATGCCATCTCAAGGGCGATAATAGGACACCTTATAATAGAGAAAGCACTATATGGCATCATGTTAACGTGACTTTATGATTTACCATTACAAGTGTCAAATGTCAGTGTAACAGAAGATAATACAGAAACTTGTCCGGCGTTGGGGAATTCAATACCTGAAGATGTGACAGGACAATCACAAAGTACATGCACGACAGACAATACAATATTGAATAATTCCACACCGACTACATTTGACTATTCTGTGGAGGAAACAGTTGAGACAACGGTGACACACACACTAAACTCAGATACTGATCAAGTGAATGATATGAACGAAGCAACAAAGCTAGTAACGTTGTTATTGGCTGGTGACGTAACTATTGAGACAGCATGCACTGACAATGTGTGTGAACGAATTCGCAAAACAATTTCTGAATATGAGACATCTCTACACAATCACAGAACAGCAATGTTATGGTTGCAATATCTAGAAATGATAGATGCACGTGTAAATCAGACTGTAAAACAGCTCGATGTACATGTAGAAAACATGGTTTAGAATGTTCTGCAATGTGTGCAGAATGTAGGGGTATCAGTTGCCTTAACTCTGTCGAAATGGACTATATGTATCAGAATGAAACTTGTATTACATGTATATGGAGGAAAATACTATGTGACATATGTATATGCTCACAATCAAACACTGTTTGCAATAATAGTGCAGCTGTTAGTGCATGAGATTTTGTTGGATTATGAATAATATGCACCGGTGGAAACAAACGAATGTTGCACGCAGATCGTACCGTCGTTTTTTCATACATCCAATATATATATCATGTATGGATGTTCCAGATTACCATTCTCATTAGGCCATCCTACACATGATGTATGTATTTCTTTGTGTGTTTCACAAATGATAATGCACAATTAAAACAGTTGTGACGTCAGTATTGTTTATGTTTTATTGCATTATAATGGAAGTGGGTGGGGTAATACTACAGTTTCTGTGTAACAAATCACATTAAAGGTATACACATTTTTCTGAACTTTGCTCAGATGGTTTATTTGCGATTTAATGTACTATTTTGAACACATAGAAGTTGTAATGTGCAGATTTTTAAAAGTATTTTGTGTTTTCAATGTGTTCATGAAATTTTGTATTTTTTCAATTCATATGCCTTAAATAATTGAGAAAGAAAATCAAATTTCATATCCTTAGATTTTTCTCGACTTTTAGTATGTCATTCAGTAGTCATCAATGAGTCCAAAAAACACTGAGATACCTTCTGTTGTAATTAGTGGTGGGTTGGTCCAATATATTCACAGAATGACTGGTCTAGTAGGGAAGGTACATTGTGGACACTTCACCTATTTAAGTTTAGAAATGAGTGCCAGATCAGAAATATTCCCATATAGATCTGAAGAAAGAAAAAAATCACTATGACCAAAGGCCATTTATAGATATTGGTTTCTTATGAAATCAGTAAATGCATGTAATAAATATCATGCTTTCTGATTTCTAAAATAAGTCAATGACTAAATTTTATATCAAATCAACGTAAATTTTTAGATTATATATTGTATAAGCATATCGTCATACATTGAAGCTGTAGCGAGTAGTGTGTTTTCTGTAGAGGCCTCAGTTGCATACTTGTGATACTAGTGTATTATGATAGTTAATACACTGTGTTAGCACACCAGTAGCCGATTTCATGAACATTGCAAAGTATACTTATCTAGCAAAGTATACTTTGAGGGAGTAATCATTTATTTTTTCCGAAATGCATTATATCATATAGAACTAATGACTGCATATATTTGATGATTAAAAGTATGCAGAATTATACATTAGCACAGCCAATATGGCTGTGATAATGTAATAAATTCAGTATAATACAAATTAATAAATTTATCCTAAAATTGACAATTTCTCCCTCAAAGTATACTTTACTAGATAAGTATACTTTGCAATGTTGGTGAAATCGGCTACAGGAAAGTTCATTTTACGCAATACAATGTTTCCTGTGCAGGAATTACAATGGAATATGTCTAATGCAGACACCTTGGGAACATCTCAGGCTGTCCCATTTAGAGAGGTACCATTGTATTAATTTTCTTTCTAAACCGCCGGTGTATGTAGCTAAATGTTAAATCACCGTATATGGCCATGAACAGCATATGTGACTTATCTGTCTCATCTCTGTATTTTGCAGATTTATAACATTTCTGGCTGCTATATTGGATTTATTCAATCATTGATTTTGCAGGCGGTGGTGTTTCACGTCAACTGCATCACAGCGTCCGTGCCCACGGAAATACTACTTCTGTTACGGAGCAGCCGCTGCCCAACCGTTACCATTCATGACATATCTGACGGCCATATTGAATAGTGGTGTGTCACTCGACTGTCACTATATGTACGCCACAGGTGCCGGAAGGAATCACATGGCAGTGTTTCTCGCAGAATTATTCTCATATTATCTATATCATCATGCGACCTATTTTCCGTCGTTACCTATTGTACGCGCAGAGTTCACGCATTTTACCAATGTACGAGTACACCATTTCGACGACCATTATATAAATTCTGCCCTTGGTTGCGGGGAATATTGTGGATTATCTCCCAGGGGAAGCAATTGTATTCGATGGGATAAACCACAATATTCCACTCAACTAAGGGCGGTATTTAATTTATTATATTGCATATTTAATATGGACATGACTAAAGTCAGCCATATTGTTTACAAATTATGGGCTGGTACCCGGTTTCCATTGTAATAGTATACCGGGAATGTCACGAATTGGGTACCAGCCTATCTGGTAGTCCAAACATACTGAAAGGCTGTTTCCGTAATTACGCTTCGTGTATTTTTTGGGACGGGCGGGTAATATAGTAATATTTCCCTCTAATATGACCAATGCAACCCCTAGAAATTGCAATGAGGTATAATAATAGTAGATACCTATCTATTGGCTGTTGGAGGCGGTAGTTCCACTTCGACTGCATCAAGACATTCGTCTTCATGGCGGTATAACTGCTGTTACAGAGCAGCCACTGTCAAACCGTGACAATTTGTAGCACTTCTGACGGCCATTTTGGATTTATTCAGTCAGTGTTTGTTGCAGGCTATGGTATTTCACATCGACTGTATTACGGCGTTCGTGCCCGCGGAGGCACAACTGTCGTCATAGAGTAGTCCCCTTGTTTCAGCGTGACGATTGTGGATATATAACATGTCTGACGGCCATTTTGGATTTATTCATTTATTGTTTGCTACAGGCGGTGGTTTTTCACTTCGACTGCATCACGGCGTCCGTGCCCACGGAGGTACAATTGCTGCTACAGAGCAGCCCGCTGCCCAACCGTGACGGAGACTACAAGGCCGCCGCAATAAAGCTACGAGGTACGTGAACCACCCACACGTCGGACCCTGCACTCAGAAAATTCTGGTTCAAAAAGTTATCCACCCACCCACTTTAAATTATGCACAATACCGAAGAAATGAGTTACACAATATTTCCACTAACTGTTGTATCTGGGAATAAATAGATGTCTTCAAATATATGTACTTTAAGACTTACCGTATATGTGGTCATTCTAGCTCCTGTGCATGTGCCTTTAAAGTGTTTGAAATCACGGAGTTTTATTGGCGTTCAGTCTCCGTCAATCAAAATGCGAATCGCTTTGACTAATTTTCTTTTTTTAATTAAAAAGCGATGTTTTTATTGGTTTAAACGTGATACATCGTTGTCTAATTATGAAAACAAAACCGATGTCAAATCGATGTATAAACGATAGGCAATCACAGTTCAGGAACCAAGGGCCCGTTTCACTAAACTTCGTACGACTAAGATGTTCGTAAGTCAAAATTTACGATTGTCTCGAAATTTCAATTCATGGATTTACATTTATCGAGCATAGGCTACATATGCAGCCTTTGCTCAATAAATGTAAATCCAATAAATGTTTACAAGAAAATATTGCTAAAAATAAATGTGAACTTTACAGACTATCATGATTTTGCACTTACGAACATGTTAGTATAGTGAAACAGGCCCCAGGAACAAATCCGGCCTGTAATCTGCTAGCATGCTCAAGGACATGCTATGCTGTTGTTTAGATGAAAACGTTTCATGGGCTTAAAAAAATAGTAATCACAGCAAATCCTGATCAGACTGCGCGAATCCATACGCTCCAGATAGCGCAAAAGCGGTAAGCAACAGTTCTCCAGTCACAGCCTCCAATCTCACGCCCGAACTTACATACATACTTTGATTGGCTGATGATCTACTAACAAGCATTGGAGTTAGTGCAAGGGGAAACGCGCAAGGTTTTGCAAGTGGCCTGCTATTCATAATACAAGGGTAACTGGGTTCATCGGTCTATTTCTTGAACTTACTATACGTCATCGTAAACTGCTTCTGGTGTATATTAAATAAATCACTTCTATGTGAGTGAGGTACCTATTCATCGAAAGGTGCTTCTATGGGGGTTGGATATGACAGAAAACGCTTCTATAGGGGGACTGTCTAATTTCAAAGTGCCTTCAACCCGTCTATATGTTTAAATGGAATAGCCCTGAGGCTATTCCGTTTAAACATATGGATAGGAGGGACGGCAGTTTTTTAAACTTCTATAGGAGGGTACTATTCGTCACAAAGCACTTCTATAATGATAAGAAGATTGTAATGACGGTCGTGTCATATGTCCGTTAAATATATGTTACATATAGCTGCACATGACTGAAAAGTTTATGAAATGCAACAATCAGTTCAAATATTCGAATGTGAAGTATGTATGTAGACTGCACTGGCCAAACTATATGCATCTTTCAATACTGTCAATCCCCAAATGCGGATTTAAACATAAGTTTACACTTATTCAAACGCTTGTTTCATAATAAAGATTAGTATACCTCATTGCACAGTATAGGCATTGTATTGGTCAATTTCACATCATGTGCTAAAAATAGTATACCGTGTCACTCGCTTCTCAACGCAGCGGGCAATATTAGAGCGAAATATTACCCTCCCTCACGAAAATACGCGAAGCCTAATTACGAAAACAGCCGACGTTTGTTTGGTTTATATCGGTGTTTATATCTAAAAGTAAAAACAGAAAATACGAATGTACACACACTAAATGACTGTAGATAATGGGCTGGTACCCCTTTCGTGTCATTCATGTGGTAGTGATACAATAGAAACCGGATAACAACTCGGCATTCGAAAACAATATGGCGGTTCTACAGCCAACACGCGTTTTGCTCCTGTTTATGCTTCCGACATAGCAACTGTAATGTTAATATTAACTATTCGGTATAATAAATTAAATAATGACCTTCGTTGGAGGAAATATTGAGGATTATCTCCTCAAGGAAGCAATATCGCCCCGGATAACAAAGGCAGTATTTAATTTATTATACAGAATATTTAATATCAACATGAATAAAATTATGAACATGATTCCAGTCGCTGTTTCAGAAACATGACAGGAGCAAGACGCGTGTTGACTGGATAAGCCGCCATATTGTTTACAAACGCCGCGGCAATCCAGCCAGAATTCGGCTGTTTCCGTAATTACGCCGCCTCGGATATTTTCGGGAGGGAGGGTAATCTTGCTCTCTATTTTTGCCCGCTGCGTTGTGAAGAGGGCGATACGGTAGACTATTGTTAGCACGTGATATGTAATTGACCAATGCAATGCCTAGAATTTACTATGAGGTATAATATATGTATTGTATTGTAATCCAATTACATGTATTCCATTATTATTGATGCCTATATTTCTGGAAACACAGAATGGTGTTGTTTTCATGTTCTAACGCAACTCATTTCGGCATGCATTTTCCGCGTGATTTGTGGAGATGGAGTTCTTGGCATTGCATGATAACTGGGTAAGATTATATGAAGATTTTGCAGTAAAACAACACGAGTATTCTTACAGATTTTGCAGAATGTTTACTATGCCTACATGCATATTCCGTTCAGCGCGGCCTACAGTCCTCGCGTCGAGTACTCGTCGAGTACTCGACGCGAGGACTGTAGGCCGCGCTGAACGGTAATAGAGGATTTCACACGTTGACTCACCGAGTATTGCTTGCCGTTAAACGGTGTGACATTGTAGTGGCTACTTACGGGGTTGGTAATTAGTTTCAAATTTGGGAATTTTAAACTTGACACTCTCACGCTATGAGGAGAATGCAACAGCGTAATTGAGACACGCCATTTGATTTTTTTACATACGAACATATGCGATTTTTCATGAAATATATTTACAGAAACTGATATTTGAAAAATCGCACATGTTCTTATATACAAAATCAGATGTCGTGTCTTATATATGGTTCAATACTACGGTAGCAACACTAATACGTGCAAGGAAATGATTTTAGGAGAACATTGCAAGCTATTGGGAAAATATGTGATTCTGCAACTGTACTATCAGTACCACGATGCTCGTCGCAGATTGGATTTATTTATCTTAAAGGTACATGCCCACTCAGTATGCACAAACTGTTCTTTATATGAATTAAATAAGTGTATAATTGATTGTGTAACTATTCCACCAGTTCTAAAAATTACAAGTGCCCACTATACAGATATAATCATTTAGTAATATTTATTTTACTGATAGTGACGCGCAGTTGTATCAGGCTATTTTCATATACAAATGAGGCATGATATTTAAATGCGTCACCTGAAAAAATAATATTTTCGACAGATTATAAAGTATGATCATTGCACATCAAAAAATAAAATCAGATATAAATAGTAATATCCGTTAACAGTTTAAGGAAACACGGTTATCGCCCCTGATATCAGTGTGGTGTGGAAATTTACGTCTGATATCAAATGTATTATAATGCCAATCAATACGTGGGGTAATGGTGAATGAATGTTTGTTTTTGCCAGAAAATGTCTCATATGATATCTGCATGTACCTTTAACGATGATTATTCCTGTAGGTTAATTAATGCAGATAATGGAATAGGTCTCGCAATACCCATACAAAACACGAAACTGCCAGTGAATGGCCAAAGTTATGGTAAGTGGTGAGTTTGTGTAGCAACACTTAAAATTGCTGACTTTCCCAAAAATCCGAACACGACACCGCCGTCGCTATTGTGCAATGTGCAAGCACTTCAATAACACTGGCTGACTGAGATTATGCACACCGCCTACTCAGTGTCGGCCAGCAGACTGTCTCGGGGATAGATTATTGAAATATTACACTTTTTTGTCTGATATTTTCCCGAACATCGTAAACTCCTTGTACGATGTATTGTTGCGCTGTTTTTGTCATCAGTGTATATTGTGTCACGTAGAGTAATGTAGAACACGTATCGTAATTGAGCGCGTGCACAATGCGTCATCTGCGGGGAAAATGGGCTTTGAGTTATCTGATGCAGGCGTACAGATTCGTTCCCACGAATTAACAATTCGTTCCCACGAATTAACAATTCGTTCCCACGAATTAACAACTCGTTCCATGAATTGTTATTTCGTGGGAACGAATTGTTAAATTGAGGGAACGAATTGTTATTTCGTGGGAAAGAAAAAATGAATGCTACGTCCCTGCGGGGCTGCGCTATACATTGACGACATTACTCGTGCACAATCCTTGTCAATTGTCTACATGCAGCTGCGTGATACTCACTCCGCACCGGCGCGAATGTTTCACGTCGAAATAGCCGCCGTAATCCAGACGAATTCCCATTCAGCTTTAACATACTGCACATAAACACATTGTCGTGTAGTAACAAATAAATAAATAAATGCGCCGGTTACTAGACGAAAATGCGTTCATGCGATAGATCTAAGTATGGCTGAGTGGCATCTCCTCATGAAACCGGTGCATTTTTCGACGTTAAACAGTTTGCGCCGACGCGGAGTGCAGCGCCAATGATACTGGTGAAATATAGGAGAAATATAGGAGAAAATGTACGAACCCTTATGGAAATAATTGAAGACACAAATGAAAACAATAAAACAGGAATGATATTTTTTGCAGACTTTCAAAAAGCTTTCGATAGTCTAAGCCATAAATTTATAATTAAATGTCTACAGCATCTCAATTTTGGCAACTCACTAATTCAATGGATAACTCTATTTTACAAAGACGCTAAAAGTTGTATCACAAATAACGGTCATCTATCCAATTTCTTTAACGTTAAAAAGGGCGTCAGACAAGGCTGTCCATTATCAGCATATATTTTCATACTATGCATAGAACTATTGTCACGTAAAATTAACAGTAACACAAACATTAAAGGTCAAACTCTTGGTGGGGAGGAAATAAAACAAACACTTTTTGCAGATGATGCAAGCTTTACACTTGATGGCACCGAACAATCGTTCAAAGAACTTGTTAGAACTCTAGAACAATTTGCAAATATATCTGGGTTAAAATTAAACAAAGGAAAATGTACTATTTTAAAATTGGGAACAACTAGATATAACACAAATAAATGGTGCAACAATAACTTATATACATGGTCTAATGAACAAGCCCAAACTCTAGGAATAACTTTTACAAACGATAAAACAAAACTGCAACTACTAAATCTAACACCCAAAATTAAGTCATTCCAGAACTGCCTAAATAGTTGGAAAAAATGGAACCTAACACTAATAGGAAAAATAGCAGTATTAAAAACATTTGCATTCCCTAAACTGGTATATCCGCTGACAGTACTAGAAAATCCGTCTGATGAAATCATTAAAGAGATAAATAAATATATGTTTGACTTTCTTTGGGATGGAAAACCTGATAAAATATGTAGAAAAACAATTATTCAAAACTACGAAAATTGTGGATTAAAAATGATAAATATTCAAGCTTTTTTGCATTCATTAAAAGCATCTTGGATAAAAGATTAAAGGGATCACAGAATCAATGGAAAACAGCTTATAACAATGAATTGAACAAGTATGGTGGTGATTTACTGTTCAAGTGTAATTTTAATCAAGTTGATGCAAAACAGATAATAAAAAGGTATACATTTTTGGGTGAGATTATTACATCGTGGAGTAAAATTAACTTTCAACATATACACCCTGTCATATCAAATGAAATATTATGGCATAATACCAACATCAAACAAAGCAATACATTATTTTATAAAGATTGGCACGATAAAGGTATAATGTTTATAAAAAATATTTACGATTATAGAACAAAAAACTTCTATACATTTCATGAACTAAAGAATTTGTACAATTTAAGCAATGGAGATTTCCTAAAGTACTATACATTAATAGGTAATATCAAAGATGCATGGAAAGAAACACTTAAAACAGAAAATATTGACACTGGCACACCTGAATATCTAATTTCGAAACTTTTAAAAAATAAAATGGCCAATAAGATGTTATATGACATACAAATCGATACAATGCGATTAACTATATTAAAACACACTGTCAAATGGGAAAATGAATTAAATATTCAAAATATTAAATGGAAGAAAATATTTATCTCACCTATCAAAAATACTATAAGCACAAAACTAAGAGCATTCCAGTACAAATACCTAATGAGAATAATACCAAATAACTCCTTCCTATTTGTATGTAACTTGAAACCATCAAACTTGTGTGAATTTTGTAATATGAACGTAGATTCAAATAAACATATGTTTTGGGAATGTCAAACTATCCAAACATTTTGGTCGGAAATATATGAATTATTGAAATCGAAACTAAATTACAATGCACATCTAAATTACGAACACATATCATTTTGTAATATTAACGTAGTATCTAAACAAAGGTCGGTTCTAATTAATTTCATTATCCTTCTAGCAAAATATTTTATATTCAAATGTAAATGTTGCTCAACACTGCCAACACTAAACTCATTCATTCAACATGTATCTACAGAAAACAATCTTAATTGAAGAGACAATTGCGACAATGAAAGATAAACTGTTGCAATTTAATACAAAATGGAATGATTTTCACTTCAACTAACAACAAAACGTATACCAAAGTACCCACACATAGATATATATATACTAGTAATGCCAAAAACGTTTCTCTCTCTTTTTTTTGTTGCATTAACCAAGACCCAAACCCCCGCACCCATGTATACCCACAACACCCATACACATTATCATATAAAAACTCGTTGTTACATGTCACATATACTAAGACAAAAAAAATGTTCAATTGTTCAATCATTTTGTACACATAAATTGTAAAATTGTGTATGCACATGTATGTATTATATGTAACAAAGAGAATAAAACAAAATTGAAATACAAAAAGAAATATCTTTATCCATTAAAGGTACTTGCCCACTCAGTAATCACAAAATGTTCTTTATAGGAATTAAATAAGTGTATAATTGTGTCACTATTCTACCAGTTCTAAAAATTACAAATGCCCGCTATGCAGATAATTATAATCATTTAGTAATATTTATTTTACTGCTAGTGACTCGCGGTGATATCAGGCTATTTTCATATGCAAATGAGGCATGTTATTTTTATTAGCCGATCTATTTATAATCTACAAACGCGAAATTTGTTGTATCACTTCAAAATTACATCAACCAGATAATTTTTCATTTTTGTCCATTATCTCTGTTGAAAACTTTAAATATAACGAAATAACAAAATTTGGCTATAAATAAACGTTTTCACTACAAGAGTTCGGTAAATTAAAGTTAGGCGGTTTGCCTTCTAGTCCAGGGGCAAGTGTAGGTATATATATAAGATTTCGGCACCTCGTGTTAATTTATGGCACCCGCTGTTTTTATAAACTTGAATGTATAAGGTTTCCAAAAAATCCGGGTGCCATTTTTTTAACCAAGTTCAAGGTCATTTCAAGGTCATTGAACTTTATGCTTGACGGAAGTCGAAAATTGCCAATATATGAGCCAATAGGTCATGGTCCTTAACTTGGAAATTGGTGTAAGTTGTTAAAAACATTTCTGATGGATATATTAAAGAATTTAAGTAAACTACACTAATATTCAGTATATAATTATCATATTTTCAAGATGGCCGCCAAAAATCGGGTATTTATGAGATTTCGGTTGACTTGCTACATATTTGTGTAATGATAAGCGCCTTCACCTATATTCAAAGGTTAATTCTTTCAACTGGAATAATATTGTTTACATTTGACTACCATAAGTATTGCTATGATCAGATATTAATGATAGCTAAATATAACTGGGATAATTTGTTTGGGGAGGAAATCAACACTTCTCTCACTCTTTCCCGAGATTCCGTAACTACTAAAATGTGGACATATATTGAACCCTGATTTGATCGGCTAATAACAACATCATGCTCTGCATGACTTTTCATTTAATTATTTATACTAATTAAATGCGTCACCTGAAAAAAATAATATTTTCATAAAGTGTGATCATTGCACATCAAAAGATAAATACAGAGAATAAATAGTAATGTCTGTTAACATTTTAAGGAAACGCAGTTATCACACTGTGTGAAATTTACGTCTGATATGAAATGTATAATAATGCCAATCAATACGTGGGGTAATGGTGAATTAATGTTTATTGTGTCATAAAATGTCTCAGATGGTGTCTGATATTGAGAGCATGTTGTGCCGTACTGTGTCTACGGAAAATAACACGACTATGTGTTGCTTCAAGAGTCATTAAATAACATTGATTTATCGGGTCCATGTTGTCAATCCTCAAAGTCGTTGTCTCACAGGTGACAGTCTCTGATCACATGCCCATTCAAAAATCCATTTTCATACCGGCCTGTGTTCGTACAGTACGTTGCGGTTATATTTAACGGGAACGTACTGGAGGCCGTTTCACTAAGCTTCGTACGACTAAAATGTTCGTAAGTGCAAAATTAAGATAGTCTGTAAATTTCAAATTAACAATGCTTTCTCGTAAACAATTATTGGATTTACATTTATTAATCTATGCTCAATAAATGTAAATCCATCAATTGATATTTCCAGACGATCCTAAATTTGCACTTACGAACATTTTAGTCGCACGAAGTTTAGTGAAACGGCCCCAGTACGACAACAGGTAGTGCGGTAATGTGAAGTTTCGTTAGGCATTTATTATACCCCCGGCCTAGGTAGAGCCGGAGGCATATAGTGTTTGGACTGTGTGTCCGTGAGTCCGTCCGTCCGTGTGTCCGGCACATTAAGACGTTCACCGGAGTTTCTCAAAGATGTCATAACTTATATATCCCTTGAATGATTACTTAAGCATTTCAACACAGTATACTTGTGGACAAATGCCACACATCCATGCTGCCCTTAATATCACATTGACCTTTTGACCTTGACATCCTTTTCACACATTAATAAGTTTGCAGGAGTTTCTTAATTATGTCATATCTTCTATATCCTTTGAAGGATTACTTTAATATTTCAATACATCATACTTGTGCACAAATGTCACACACTCATGCTGCCCTTAATATGACCTTCACCATTTGACCTATCACTTTTGGTTAATTAACTTTGCCACAGTTTCTATCATCTGCCACCGGGGACATTCGTGTGCCGACATGCCACATGTTTTTGTTTGGCATGTGCTTTGCGCCTCAGGGGCCCGTTTCACTAAACTTCGTACGACTAAAATGTTCGTAAGTGCAAACTTAGTATAGGTGTAAATTTCACATTAACAGTGTTTTCTTGTAAACAATTATTGTATTTACATGTATTGAGTCTATACAGCCTATGCTCAATAAATGTAAATACATCAATTGAAATTTTCAGACGATCCTAAATTTGCGCTTACGAAAATTTGAGTCGTACGTTGAGGTCTCAGACATTCAACGTGGTATTGTCTAGCCCTGTGCACTCCTACAGGCGAGACAACGATAAATACTCTTCCTACGTGTATATAATTTAACCGGAACTCTCCATAAAGGGCACATTTTTATGCTCTTCGGGGGAGCATATTCTTACCGCTTTGTCCGGCGTCCGCTGTCCGAGTTTTACGTTAAAGTTGTTCAAATTGATATATCTATGTGACCGCTTGCGATATCAAAATGAAACTTCATATACACATTTATCACCATCCATATGTTCATTGTATACCATACCCATGCTGACCAGGAGCCCAATGTCAAGGTCAACTGACTTAGAATGTTGTTTGTTAAAGCTTACGGTAAAGTTTTCAAATTGCTATATCTCTGCGACTGCTTATTATATCAACTTGAAACTTCAGATACACATTGATCACCATCCCTATTTTCATTGTATACCCTACCCATGCTGCCCAGGAGCCCAATGTCAAGGTCAACTGACTTAGAATTTTGTTTGTTAAAGCTTACGTTAAAGTTTTCAAATTGCTATATCTCTGCGACTGCTTATTATATCAACTTGAAACTTCAGATACACATTGATCACCATCCCTATTTTCATTGTATACCCTACCCATGCTGCACAGGAGCCCAATGTCAAGGTCAACTGACTTAGAATTTTGTTTGTTAAAGCTTACGTTAAAGTTTTCAAATTGCTATATCTCTGCGACTGCTTATTATATCAACTTGAAAATTCAGATACACATTGATCACCATCCCTATTTTCATTGTATACCCTACCCATGCTACCCAGGAGCCCAATGTCAATGTCAAATGACTTTAAGGTTTTCGTTAAAATTTTACTTTAAAGCTTTTTAAATTCATATCAATTCAAATTAACATCCAAATAGTTATGTGACTAATAAACAAAACATTGCGTTAGACCTTTCTAGAATTTATCTGTTACCAATTGAGATTATGATCTGAAACATCATATACATATTGATCACCATTTATTGTGCTTAATAAGCATACTACAAAGGACTTTGAATTTTAATCCAGGCGTCATCGGGGAGCATTTGTCGGATTTACCGACCATCGAGTTACATCAGCTGAAGCATGTCTGCATAAACTATAGGTTCACTTATTCCTAACTTTAACGTAAAACTCGGACGGCGGACGCCGGACAAAGCGGTAACAATATGCTCTCCCGCATTTTTCGGGGAGCATACAAATGTGAAACACGTACGTAGCAGAGGATTGCCTTTTATGGAGAGTTCCGGTTAAATTATATACACGTAGGAAGAGTATTTATCGTTGTCTCGCCTGTAGGAGTACACAGGGCTAGACAATACTTTAAGTCGTTGAATGTCTGAGACCTCATCTGGAGGCCGTTTCACTAAGCTTCGTACGACTAAAATGTTCGTAAGTGCAAATTTAGGATCGTCTGAAAATTTCAATTGATGTATTTACATTTATTGAGCATATGCTGCTTATGCAGACTATGCTCAATAAATGTAAATACAATAATTATTTGCAATAAAACACTGTTAATGTGAAATTTACACATATAATAGTGTTTCCTGTGACCACCGTAGTTTTATGAAAGTGTTACCGTCCCACCAATGTACATGAGATGGAGTAAACATGCCGTAAACTGTTTCTCAAGTAGATCTGGGGACCGTTTCACTAAACTTCGTACGACTAAAATGTTCGTAAGTGCAAAATTATGATAGTCTGTAAATTTCACATTAACATTGTTTTCTTGTAAATAATTATTGGATTTACATTTATTGAGCATGCAGCCTATGCTCAATAAATGTAAATCCATAAATTGAAATTTACAGACGATCTTAAATTTGCACTTACGAACATTTTAGTCGTAAGATTTTAGTGAAACGGGCCCCTGTATCATAGTCGATCATGTTCATCAGATGCTGCAATCAAGCTGTCTCAGTGGCTGACAGTATCGGGATTATTTCATCCGAACATTCTTGCACTTTGTGACCTCACGTGGTGTAGTCATACATACAGTAATGCATATATGAGACACGCCATGTGGTTTTGTACCTTCGGGACATCTTCGTAATTTCATTAAATACGTTAACAAAAATTACAATATTTTTCATAAATAAAGAGAAAAGTTGACATGTACTCTGAAAAGTTTGTCAACTTTTTACCCTTTACTGAAAATATTGTAAATTTTGTAAAAATGTCCGAAGGTACAATAGCACATGGCGTGTCTCATATATGGCTATGACTGGAGAAATGGGGCCTACGGGATTTGTGGTCAATATAGCGCCTGATTAAATAGCACACTCTCGTAGCTATCTCAATTATATGTTAGACGCATGACGAGTGTTTCATTGATGGAATGGCAAACAGTGCAGATCCTGATCAGACTGTGCGGATGCACAGGCTGGTCTCGATCTACATTGGTCGCATTTCTCCAGTCACAGCCGCATATTTGATATTTAAGAGAATGTAAGTGTTGTTTTGATATACAGTGGAACCTCTCTAAACCGGACACTCTGCAAAATATGGCTGTTTAATTTAGATGCGTTTCGCTGTTACATAACTCGCATTATAATGACGATTCACGATTGCAAAACGCTAAACTGGGTCACGAAGTGCTCACATGTCGGATCTATAGTGGAACTTCTCCAAACCGGACACCTCCTAGGGTGTCCGGTTTGGAGAGGTTCCACTGTATAATATAATATATGTCACGATCTTCATTTAATGCACATATTTCGACTGTATGGCAGATATTAGTAAATTCGGAAACAAACGGGCCAACGGTCATTGGCCTGCCATTTTAGGACTCAAATGCCCGGGTTTGGAAGGTCCTTAAATATAAGATAATAAAATAATAATTGTTTTGAGTAATTAGAATTCTGACCACTCGGGGAGGACATCGACAGTGTGTTCAAAATGGCCGCCATTCATTAGTAAACTAGTAAGAAATGCATAAATGTTCACTAGACATAATATATATATATATACTTTCTTCAATACCAGCCATATATGATGAAGATCCTCCTTCAAGACTGTCACTCTCAGCATTCAACTTTGTTCAACTCCCTATATTATGCTACATGGAGCAATGGTTGCGGTATAAATATACATGATATATTCGACCTCTATTTTATATGCATTTGCCCCTCCGTTTAATGTATACATGTATGTATCGAAATGCAAAGCACAGTGGCAATGTAAATATTGTTAGTTTAGTGGAATGAATATGATTTTACCCTACCACGGGCCCTCCCCCACTTTTGACAGGTTTTTTTGAAAAAACACACACTGTAGTTTAATGAATCGCTACTGTCTGTTTCACGAAAGCTGCTCAAATTTTACGGCTATATAAACAATTCAAAAACCTATTTTTTTTCGATAATATTAAATTAAAGGAACATTTTAGATTGAGCCTTTTTTTATTTCGTGAAAGTTGGTGAAATATTGATTTCATTGCGAAAAATCAATTTCCCCATGTTAAATCCCCATAGATGTCAATGGGGATTGCACATAGGGAACATTTTTAATTTCAGAAATACTGGACCGATTTTAATAATTTATTTTTTGTTTTCTTAGTTGGATCATTTCCAAGCCATCTCGCCAGGTTTCGGAGATAAGTTCCAATTATTTTCCGTTTTTTGACTCCACCTCCTTTTCCCCCCATTATAAATTCCCATAGACAAATACATTTTTCGTAATAAATCAATATTTGACCAAATGTCACGAAATAAAAAGAAGGCTCATTCTTAAATTTTGATAATATTTAATATTATCGAAAAAAAATATTGTTTTTGCATTGTTTATATGGCCGTAATATTTGGTCAGGTTTCGTGAAACAGACAGTAATAACACTTGCATAAAGGTGCCGAAAGTAGTTAAAATTAACATCCTACATGATCGATTGACGCTCAAAAATAGTGTAATTGTCATAAAATAAAATACTATATGTAAAATGACTTTGCGATTTACTTGATAACAACTTACAGTTTTAGATAAAATCATTTTCATGTCTAGATCCACCATTTATATACTACAGTCTGAAATTTCATTGGGAAGTATGAAATATTTGTTGAGATATTGTTAATTCTATCCAACGCTTATCAAACAAAAAACGCGACAATGTCAGAAGTACCCACATCCACAACAATTAACTGCACCTCAAAAAAAATAAGATTTTCGCGAGATTATATAGTATGATCATTGCACATCAAAAAGTAAATACAGGGAATAAATAGTAATATCCGTTAACATTTTAAGGAAACGCGATTATCGCCCCTGATATCAGTGTGGACATTTACGTCTGATATAAAATGCATAAACATGCCAATCAATACGTGGGGTAATGGTAAATGATATAAATAACAGTGTGTGCCTACTGAGTGGGCGTGTACCTTTAATAGATCAGTTAGCAATGCGACTGATTGCACTTCTGAAACGGTGTTTGAGTTCACAGAAAACACATAGCATCTAAAATGATAGCAGTGCGCTGGCAATTTATCAAGTTTTGTTTTTCTTCGCAAGATGCTCTATGCACTTCCTTTCTGTGTGCGTGTATGAACTTCAGAAATGAACGATGAGTCATTAAAAACTTAATTTACTTTATACATAGTTTTAGCAATATAATGTCTTTGTTTGTGACCATGTTACTAAATGTATAGTTGCTGTTTTAATTTTTCAAAAAATAAAACTAATAGAATAAAACCATAGAACTTAATACAGATAGGACGATGTTGATCCAACTTCTGTGACCCTGTTATAATATCCTGTGCAGGAGCTCAGATATGTAACCAACTTTTATTTAAGGTTAAAATTGTTGCCGTCTTGAATTTCATGAAATATCTGATTGACCAAATATATGTTCATGTCCTCATACCCAAAATTCTGATATCAAATTACTTAGGAAAACATCATATGATACAAATATCTGGCAAAACAAGTATATTGGCGGCCATTTTTAATTCGGAATTTCGAAACTTTCGCCACTCCCTAGAAAAGCTCTATTAGTGGTTTCTTGTTCTCATATGTCTAATTTCACAATTAAAATCCTGCAAAGAGGGGAGGGGGCGGGGTAGAATAGCCGAAAAAATCGACTTGGCTCCCACACTATTTATATGCGAGGAACAGATTCACATCCAACGCCATATTTTTAGTCTTATCAGGATCTGCACTGTTCGCCATTCCATGAATGCAACACGCGCAGTGCTTCTAACAAGCAATATAAATAGTTATCAGGCTACAGGCGTGTGCTATTTGATCAGCAGCTATACTGGTCACAAATCCCACAATCCCCATTTCTCCAGTCCCCGATATGCAGCCTACATACATTACCAGTGTTTCAGACGTACGAAATAACCTGGATTTCTGTTATTTATAATGATGGCATTGTGATACATGTACAAACAAATTCCTGGAATGGATGCAAATAATTCCTGCAGTTTCTTAGAAAACAGCAGACCGCAATTCAACCCCATCTATTTCTGTCTTGACACGCATTGTGTCACAGGCGCTCGGCACTGTCTACCAATACTAGTTTACCTGCTGCATGCATATGTGTTAAAGGGACTGCGTCTCAGATTATATCTCAGATTTCCAATATGTAGAGTTTCGCTGCATGCGCAGTAAATAACATATATCAACCAAAAGCACCATTTTAGTTGATGAATGTTCCAAAAACATGCGTTATATTCAAATGTGTATACCGTTCATAAATTCATAATGGAAACGCATTGATCATGGGCTGTTGCTTTTTCTGTGGTAAGGAAAATAATATTATCCCGTCAACACAGTGCGTATGTGCCGTGAAACACGGTGCCGTGAAACATATTTGATATCCTGTCAATACGACCTAATCACTGCGTATGAACATGTGCTGTGGCTGGGGTTATTTTTTTTGCATTTTAAAGCCATTTGTAGGTGTTGACGGGATAAATAAAATAGTAGGTTAATGCCGTGAATGGGAAAAATATCCGGCGCGGCACGGAAACGGCAGAGCCTCGCCCATCCCGTTTCCTAAGCCTTGCCAGATATTTTCCCATTCACGGCACTAACCTACTATTCTCTATTTATTTAGCCTGTATAAAGTTGCGATTAGTCATTTGGACTACATTCACTATTAACAGACCAAATGTTTTCCATATCACAGTAAGACCATTGCTTTACATGTATTCATAAACTGTGATAAGCATGAGCGCTAATTTGGTTTTGCATACAAATATATCACATCAATTCGCACATCTGGCTAACGTTTGCACATTTGGCACAAGTAACCTTCAGCTAATTCCTTTCCACAATGTTAATGTTCACGTTTCCTTTTTAGACACGACCCAGGATGGCCGCCAGTCGAACACGTTATTTGCATATCTTAGCAACCGGTGATGTTGTGCACGAACATTTGATATTGATTTTATAATTTTCTAGGTCACCGAGTATGTTGGTGAACTTGTTTACATGATTATGGGTCACGGTCACATTCTGGAAGTCAATGTCAATGACAAATGACCCTGGAATATTCCGGTGTGTGCGAGTTTCTTTCGTACCGAATATCTGTATTTCTGTTTCTTATTTGTATTGTGATACGTTACACTCACAATTCACAATCTTTTAGTGTAATGGCACAGCAGTTGACAATAACCACCAACTATACGTATATGCTTACGTATGCGTACGGGACGGACGGACAAGGGTAACACTAAATGCCCCCTCCACTATCGCGGTGGGGAATAAAAATAGTCTGTATTTTATGTTGTAGTAGTTGATATTTGATAACAGGTGAGCTGATTTCTAGACGATCGGGCATATTGACGCATTGAGCTCTATGCGGTTCTTCAACTCTATGTTAAGAGCCGACGCATGGAGCTCCTCTGGGTGAGCTCTACATGCGTTAGGAGCTCTATACGGCGCTACATGTCAGTGAACGTATAATTATTATTGTATACATGTCGATAATACTTTGATATATGCTAATAGTTTTTCTAAATCTGATACGTTCACCTATATAGACTTATTTACACACTGTAGCTGTGTGATACACAATTTATACATGTATGTAGCCGTGACTGGATAAATGTAGATTATGGTATTTGCGATCAGTTTAGACTCAGGTCAGCCCGCGCATCCGCAGTCTGGTTGTTGGCGTTAAGGTTGTTGTACCCTTCTTGTGGCCCCATGTAAAGTCTATGGAAACGTAAAAATAAAATACTCAAAAACCGTTAGCTACTTACACCAATAAATCATACAGATGTTACCAACAAGGAAATCACACCATATTCTGTAGTTAGAATATAATAAGTACAATTTTGTGTTTTACATGTATACTTTGGCTTCTACACACTTGTGTAGAGACGTAAATATACATGTCTATTATTTGCATATTGCAGGTTCCATTGACTTAACATGGGGCCTCAAGAAGGGTACAACTACCTTAAGGATTTTGAGTGGTTTATCCATAAGTGATACTTATTTCCTGTTCGATGGTGCTACCCCCACCCCACCCCCCTCACCGCCCCGTCTTGTTTACTGGCTGTGTCTCGACGCGCGTATATTGTGACCTTCGGCACTCTTGTTTGCCTATGGCACACGACTTTCTTCAGTAAGTGACTGGCGAACAACGTAAGCCCTGGTACTATGTTGGTCGCAAACGTGCGGAGCCCCGCAGCGGACATGGATTTTTTTATTAATTCGTTCCCACGAAATAACAATTCGTTCCCTCAATTTAACAATTCGTTCCCACGAATTAACAATTCGTTCCCTCAATTTAACAATTCGTTCCCACGAATTAACAATTCGTTCCCTCAATTTAACAAGTCGTTCCCACGAAATAACAATTCGTTCCAGTGGGAGCGAATTGTTATATCGTGGGAAATTGTTAAATTTAGGGAACGAATTGTCATTTCATGGGAACGAATTGTCATTTCGTGGGAACAAATTGTTAATTCGAGGGAACGAATTGTTATATCGTGGGAACGAATTGTTAATTCGAGGGAACGAATTGTTAAATTGAGGGAACGAATTAGTTTTTTTCGTGGGAACGAATTAATAAAAAAAAGAATTATACGTCGCCTGCGGGGCTCCGTACAAACGTCGTAATAAGATACATGTTGTCAGCCGGCGGCCCATATATGAGAATGTCGTGTTTTCAGGACTGTCCGCCCCACAGAGGCAATCACGGTTTACAGGCCATGTTCCGTTTCAAACTCGGCACCGTCGACGCTCACGAAAACGTAAACGACCACGGCAAGGTGGCATGAACCTTTTATTTTCTGTTATCCTGTTATCGGACCTAACCACCATGCGCACACCCACCACTATATATACACATACAGTACTAATATGCATGCACGTCTCCGGCTTTAACAAACGGGAGGCGGAATATAAACTCAATAGAGCCTTCCTAAATAGACACCATATTGTCTGTGTCACGAAACACACCCACATCGCATGGCTACAGTCACTATAATATTAAATTTAGCAAATTTTCTGAATGAGTCTTTATACTTGTTTTTAAGGATTTTATAATGAAAAACAAATGGATTCCCTATGTAAATTCAACGTGGGGAAAGCAGCTGGAGGAGGAGTCGAAACAAAATGGAGATTGACTCCGAAATTGGCTAAATAGCTACGAAATGAAGTAATTAAACAAAACAAAAGTTTAAATTGGAAAAATATATTTTGACATTTTCCCCCCATACCATGTTAAATCCTCATAGACTTCTTGTATGAGGATTTAACATGTTTTTCATGCCCCCGCCACCGAATGGTCCTCTACCGCCCTATGACAAATTCATGATCGTCCAGCCCCTGTCAAGCCAAGGGTCAAGGTCACATAATTGGTGCTTTTCAAACCTTAACGCTCGGGTAAATGTCTTATAATTTGTGTTTGCTTGGTTGGATCTGCTTGATAGTTCACATACGCATTGTTTGTATGGTCCTCTACCGTCATGTGACAAATCCCCGCTAAGCCCAGGGTGAAGGTCACATACTTGGTGCATTCAAAACTCGGGTAAGTGTCTTATAATGTCTGTTTCCTTGCATGGATCTGCTTGATATTTCACACACACACCCATTGCTCTGATGGTCTGCTTTCATGCTGTGACAAATCCACGCTTCTCTGGCCCTCTGTGTTTTCAAATGTGCCTCGTCTTCTTTGGCTGCCAGTGGGTACATTTGTGTTCCAACAGGCCACATTTCACATATAGATATACAATGTATACACATATT
Source organism: Conchocele bisecta (assembly GCA_029237695.1). Taxonomy (NCBI): domain Eukaryota; kingdom Metazoa; phylum Mollusca; class Bivalvia; order Lucinida; family Thyasiridae; genus Conchocele; species Conchocele bisecta. Next base: position 26,398,165 of record CM055266.1, read on the forward strand.
TTTCATAGAAAACAAATTATGTTTTTGTGCATGTCTCACCAAAAATATATGTTGTTACTACTCAGTTGAACCGTCTCGCCGAGACTATCAACTGAGTGGTAACAACATATATTTTCATTTAGAAATAAAGAAAATAGAATTTTTAGAAAACAAATGTTGATGAAGTTTGTTACAGGTAAAATAGTATCCGGCGTTAAATGGGTTAAATCGCAAAACAACAGTGGCATTACTGTATATACAAACGACAGTAATGTATTAATATCCATTAATATTAAAACCATGAATAAACCTCGTTACTGGGTGTCCAATTTAGAGAGGTTCTATCGTATGTATATTGCAATAAGTTCTAACAAATCCGGTGTTATTTCATTCATGACCAGTGTAGATCAAATAAAATCCAGCCTCAGTATCCACGCTGTCTAATCAGGGTCTACACTGTTCCCAACAAAATAATACTCGATTGATCTGTCGTCTGAGCAGACTGATCGACGTCTGCAAAATTCACAATAGTACAACTGCAATTAAAGCTGTTTATTTCCTTAATCCTTTCAACAATACATACCTGAATAGTGGTATTGGCAAAAAGTGGAGATCGTCACGAGCCGTCTCATCAGGATCTGCACTTTGTGCAAGTACTTTTCTTATTTTTGAGAAGAAAAACACCCCCCCCCCCCCTCTCATAAATGGACTAGTCTCATTTTGTGAGAATTGGATTGGTCGCAAAATTGACATATCAAAATCCATTCCAGTTACTTAGGGGTGAAAGGGTTAAAACATAGAGGGTTCCGTTTCACTCATTTTCGAAACGACAATCGTACGAAGACTTCTATGAAAGTGGTGCTAACATCGGTAAATGATGTCAAACCGCACCTTTGCTGTATAATGTATTTAGTCGACGTATGTTTTCGATCATTTATGATCTTAGTAAATTTAATTAATAAATGGCCTATTTCTACTGTATTGATTTATTGCCATTATGCAGCAAACAAAGCAATAATCATTGGAGTGTGTGTCGTGTTTGCACATACACTTAGTCCCAGAATGCTGCGATTTTCAACCCACAGATTATTAAAGTAAACCAATCCACTACAGTACAGCTTTGCCGACATTGGCTATCAGTGTCTGATATTGTAATCAATTTTAATTTTCCTTTTCAAATTTCTTAGTCGTACGAAGGTAAGTGAACCGGGTGCCAGTATAGACCACGAGTACCGGGCTGCTGAATGTCCTGTGACTGAGAAAACACACCTTCTAACGTGTGCGACCAGCGTAGCCCCAGACCAGCCTACGCAGTCTGGTCTGTGGCTACGCTGTCCGCCATTTAGTCATTCAGACACGCTTACCGTCATCGGCAAATAATCAGGAACTTTAGGCCATAACAAAATAAGTACTTTGGTTATCAGACACGGGGTTTGTGAAATGTGAAGCGGTAGGGCGGGTAACCTGAAAAAAAGCAGAGACGAACATCTCAAACAAAAAATTATAGTACAATATTATTTCTCCATGACGATAAAATGCTCGACATTCAGTGGTTATTCAGAGGCGGTGATATCTGAGAACCAAAGTACTTTGTATGGCCTCATCGTACGTCGTTTTCCACAGTCGAATAAGCATCTGGAATCAGCATATTTGTAGCATTTAAAAGAAAACCCTGAACCTGTTGGTCACGTGGTGTAAACACCACCCCCACCCATTGAGCTCATTCGAACGACAGCCGAGCCTATGGTAGCGTGTGGCGACGTGTATGTATCACTGGTGCTGCGCTCCCAACGTCAAATGTCTCGCGTCGACACAGACGCCGGATTCTTGAGGAATTCCCGTGCAGCTACATGCAGACGATACTGCACAAACATAGTTTCATCTTGTGACTGGTGCAAGAAAGTTGCGCCGGTTACTGACATTTTGGTCAGGAATGCGGCGCCTATTTCGACGTGAAACATTATACGCCGGTGCGGAGTGTAGCCCCAGTTAGCTTCCTCTGGCCACACCCGGGCCTATCTACTTGTACATGTATACTAATCAACTGCTTATTAATGCTTTTGACCACAGGCACACTTATTTGGTGGAGGCACCGTCGGGCTACTGTTTCATGTTATTTTGTAACATATTAATCATTGGGCATATTTAGTCTATGATAGTCACATTGTTGAGTAACGCGAAGCAGGGATTGGCAAATATTTACAGTTCCCTAGAAGCAATGGCTCTGTAGAAATAGGTTTGAAAACAAACAATACAGTCACGAAATAAATATTAGGACAAGGGCATCGTTATCACTTCGCTAATCCTCTCGATAGCAGCCTTGATAATAAAACAAGTTATTGAATAAACGAAAAATACTTCAGCGCATGTGCCTTACAAACGCATGAACGTAAGTTTTCAGTAACCTTGTCCTTGGGCGGTCGGACGTGGGTCGTATGCAACACAAAGCACCATCCCAGGCATTATCAAAATCGCTGAAGCTGTCCATATGTTATTGAATCAAAGTACTGAAAGTACTGAACATAGGGTACTACAAGAATTCCGCCACGGAAGCGGTGTCGCGCCTGAAAATGCCTCGTCGGTACAAAACAATGTTGTAGCAGGATTTGTGTTAACGTTTCTGCATTACTTTGACATCGCCATGTTTACTTCTGTTTTGTGAATGAAATAGTTGGCCCCGGATCGAGTATATTAAAACATACAAATGACGTCATTGGGGAAACCGCTGACAAAATGTTCAATGTATGGAAGCCCAAACTTGTTAGAATTTGTTTTTGTCGTATTTTCAGTACTTGCATAATCTACGCTGGATGTATTATACTGTCATTAATTTGTTCCCTGACTGTAATTTATCACTTACCGACTTATTGACCCCCTTCCCTGAACGTAGAATTGACACTCATGTTGGCGTGTATTGGCCACCATAGACAAATGTCAATCAGGCAGAATTCGGGAATATCACTAAAATCCGCTGTAAATCCATCGATAGAATGAGGATTAACATCAGTTAGACCCACACGTGCGAGTTTTGTTGCGACACAATCGCGATCATTAAAAAAATCTGGGTCAACAGGTAGCTGTAACCCCTTGCTATCGTTTGTGTGTTGAACGCGTCGCGTGTTTACACGTGGAGAGTGGAGAGTATTCGGAGGGGAGTTAACTCTGCCGAAAACTATAGCCTGTTACTAAATTTAGCAATGACCGCACGATTTGTAACGCAAATGGGGGCAAATAACTTGAAGGCATAACAAAATAATCCGATGTATTGTTGTACATAGAACATCCGTTGTTGATATTGTTCAGTGCAAGTAGTTTTTCATAATATTATTTTCAATTAGCGGTTGAGTATGACAGTTTAACGTTGAGTAACACAATGCATTTTGTTGTTATGGTTACTCCAAGATATCACTACGGACTATCCCATCGAGGGGGTCTATGGCGTGGCTAACTGTTCGAGGCGATTCAAATACATAGGTTACCCTATGTGAAAATGAAAGGTGTTACTAACGTGCACACGCACGCACGTACGCACGTTCATGGACTAACGCTATATCCCGTCTTGCTTATCAGCGAGGGGATACTTAAACTAGATCGCTACGTTGAGTTTGCGTAGTGTTATTTCACTCTCTAATTGAAGGGGTCAGTGGACTTTAGGGACTTAGTTCGTTATACAATTCGTTATATTTATTTAGTGTGACTATCTTTTGCTGGCAATACGATTTTTATTTCCCTGTTTTTTTCTCAAAACATAATTATGGGAAGCGCAACCACTTTACCATCCTGGTGTTACATGCATTATGTACATGTGTCGTTAGATATCCCAACACAGGCATTATTAATATTGACTCTAGGTTAGAGGATACCAAATGGTGCGAAATCGCCCAGGGGGTATAAACAAATAGTGCAGGTGTTTTGAGGTCACAGACACCGTTTGCTTGCAAATCTTGGTCCATTACTACCCAGTTTCATTTGAGGAACATGTTGGTGTGCTTTTAACACCAGTTTTCAACATATGTGTAGCATTTAAAAGAAAACCTTGAATCTGTTGGTCACGTGATGTAAACAGAGTTTCCGTGGCCAAAAAATGTAAACAATATTGGAGGATATGACAAGGTTGGATTTTTCTTTCTTAGGAGTAAGTGAACCTATTGTTTAGTTCATGCAGAACCAGTACATACTGGCTGCAGGTCATGTACAAGTAGGTCCCACAGCATCCATACGAATAGTGAAAGTAGGAGAGACTGGCCTTATTGGATGGCATTCGGTGAAATTATATACCGGTAGTAAAACTATTTGGAGGTGTCTAACCTCTACCGTAAACTACATGCGTGGGGAAAGCGACACATGTGCAGCCTTGCTCACATTGGTAAATATAATTCAAAAACACTTGATAGCAGGCTCAAAATGGTAGTTAATAGCCTGTACAAGGGTTTGAAGTGTTTATATATGTATGTAACCAGTTTCCGACGGTACCAGTTACCGACAAAACTAAAGTTTACTTTGTGTAAACTAATACTACATGTTTTCTGTATATTTGTTGTATATACATGATACAATTCAGTCTAGTGCAGGATATGTAATCAAAAAAAGTTCAAATATATGAATAGGTTGTACTGAATGGTTGTACAGCTACGTACACGTATAACTAAATTACATTGGGTATCTTGCATTTTGCTTCATGAACTTTGATCAGTTGGCACACCAGTGGTATGCTCATTGTAGCATACCAGGTGCGATGCTATTGGGGCGGGGTGTTTGCTGTTGAAGTGGGGGGGCGGCGAATGGATGGGGGTGGGGGGTTCTGCTTGTCAAAAATAATCACATGGCTATCAGGCACCTGGTAAAGGGATTCATGAAAACGATCAGCGGAAAAAGCAGTGGTTCATGTGTAGTTCATTGCGCTTACTTAGCACTGGTTCAACACCCCACCCTACCCGTCTACTGCCTGTATCAAGGAGCGAAAACATCAAGGCACATTTTATCAAAGCTTTTGCTTGCATAAAATAAGAACTTGAGTTAACACTGTGTAATTTGACTTTACGGTCCGCATGGGTTGACTTAATTGAGCAAAAAATATAGATGATAAACAGGCATATGTTTGTTGCATGGCTAATATGTACAGAAAGATCTTGAATGGCTAGACGGATGTCTGGACGTGGATATTGGTACTATGCGAACCACAGTTATGAACAGTGAGAATACTGTCACACGCATAAGGAGCACAGAAGCCATGCACAACAAACACAAATAATCGCCAACAGTTTAACATAACTGGCTGAGTGCGTGTCAAGACGATTTACATGTATGTACTTTCAGCTAAACACTGTTTTGTGACGTACATGCATTCGGAATGCTAAACATATACATTTATATATTTTATGTTCTGTGTTTTGGTTCCCGCATTGGAACTTTCACATACTACATTTAATGTATTATCAATACACAGTACACTGATACACATCGTGCGTTGCAGTCCAGATGTTTTGTATGTGTTCACTGTTGTATGTGTTCACTGTTGTATGTGTTCACTGTTGGAATTCTGATTTGAAAAAAAACAACATGTCTGGTCTTAATTTACACGAACATTCGGATTTCTGAATGGAGCTGTAGCTTTAAAGGTCAATATTTCAAAGACATACTGACTTTCAAAAAGAAATCAGATTGATTATATTAGACATATATAACAGTTAAAAGTGTGTTGCTATTTCAAATCTAACATATAGAACAGAAATAGCATGCACTAGAAAACAAATGTAAAATACAACAAGGTCCCGTCTTGGAACGGTCAGTAACAACACTTTCCAAAGAATGTGTCAATACACGTGTTTATATCACAATCGTCTATCATCAATGATCATGACTGTGATGTATAGTGTCAAGTGTCGTTATATTTCGAGTCGTAATCTGATAATTGAAGCAAACTTGTTGAAACATTTCATCGCTTGTATGTTTAATGGGTCGTGGTGTTCAAGGTCAAACTTTCAATGTTAAGCTACCGCTTTCAATCTGCTATCATGCATAAATATAAACTAGAGATGTACATCAGTTCACAAATATATGTCCCGTTGTGTCCCTTTGAGTGGCACCGATTAGTCACAATGTAGGTCCTAAATCATGGACTAATATGTATACGTGTATACGTCGTACGACTAAAATGTTCACAAGTGCAAATTTAGGATCGTCTGGAAATTTCAATTGATGGATTTACAATTTTTGAGCATAGGCTGCATGTTTCTACGCATATCGTTGTGCAAAGCGATCGTTTTCAGTGCGTTTTCCATTCGTTTTATTTTGTTTCGTTTGGGAACCTTCAACAAATCTGCGCTTTACACCATTATGTAAAGCTGATGCGCTTATGTAAGAATACCGAAAACAAATCAAGTCCGCATCGGCACCAACATTGCTATCTCTCTCCTTCGTGATTATAGTATCAAAGGCCAACTGTTGAAGACATGCTCGCATAACTCACTCCAACGATTATAAAACCTAATAACGTTTCTAATGGATTTCAATATGATTTTTTATTAAAAACCTTTAACGAACCTTTGATTCCATGCGTATCTTAGACACAACAACATCTTTCATAAAAGTTGACAAATTGGATTAGCAAATGAGAAGCTTACGTTAAATCCAATTTGCATCAGAACTACTCAAGATGGCTACGACAAGCAAACTGCGTTAATGGGCGAGATTTGTGAAGGCCACTGGCGAAATAAGTCTTATACCGTTATATCACCCAGTCTAAATCCGGATCTGCTAGCCCACTGCGATAGTCTAATTAGGATAGAAACTATTGTTTATTCTGATCAGGGTATACACTGGTCGCAACGGCATTTAGTCCATTTCTGCGGTCACATATACAGTCAGTGTGATTCCGTGGGTATTAACCCTTACACCGCTATCTTATTTGTTTTTGTCGTCTGCTGTTTATTTTCTATTTTCCATTGTTATCATCAAAAACATGCTTTGACAGCACTTTAGAATAATTTACAACATGCTTTGACAGCACTTCAGAATCGTTTCCATTGGAAATGATTCTGAAATGCTGTCAAACCATGTTTTATTGAGAAATGAGGCAAGATCTAAAAGGAACGACAATTGTTGTGAGTAGCGGTCTAAGGGTATTAATTGCAGACGATAATAGAGATGTAACATGTACATGCCTTATAGGGCCCGCTGGGCGTCGCAAAAAGGGGTTTACTGTGTGTTTGACCAGTGCGGTCGCTGATAACTGTCAGGAATGTTCCTCCAATGCAGCTGTAAATAGATTGTTTTACATCAGTTATAGACACTACACTGACCAAACAGCCCTTTTGTCACGACGAGTCGCATATCCACTCGGCTCTTGCACCCTCGTCGCATTACCGTTTTTCGCGGATATTGATTTCGAAAATTAGCCATATTCTCCGCAGTTTCTCTGATTTTTGTCTCGCCCACGTGAGTGGAAAGTGATATATCGCCGTCACAATTCCGGTGTATGCGGCGTCGTCGTGGTCGTCAGCAGTTGTGGACGTACGTCATGATGTTGCATATCTCCTAATACGTTGGTCGGATCTTTACCAAACTTAAACAATAGCTTCCTCACATTGGTGGCTCACCACCCTGGGTCATTCGAGTAACCATGGCCCATTGTGTATTGTGTGAGACACTCTCCGGTGATCGCCTTCTTTTCTCTTGCATTTATGGACGGTTTTGTCGTTTATGGAAATCAATACGGGGAATTAATGCCACGAGATGTGCCAATAATATGACATATTCGTACTTAAAAACTGGACCACTGTACCACATAGAAGTTGCACCGGCACACTGCAACTGTCGTAGTCGGCAGCACTAGAGAATGCCCTACTGTTCACCCACCCCTAGTTACATATATCGCCCTATTGTTATGACATCCCTAGTGTAACCGGGGTATAACCGGGGTTACATATAACGCCCTGCTGTTCATCCACCCCTAGTGACCACTAGTGTAACCGGGGTATAACCAGGGTCACATATAACGCCCTACTTTTCACCCGGGGTTACATAGAACGCCCTACTGTTCACCCACCCTAGTATAACCAGGGTTACATATAACGCCCTACTGTTCGCACACCCCTAGTGTAACCAGGGTATAACCGGGGTTGCATAGAACGCCCTGCTATTCACCCACCCCTAGTATAACCGGGGTTACATAGAACGACCTACTGTTCACCCGGGGTTACATAGAACGCCCTACTGTTCACCCACCACTAGTGTAACCAGGGTATAACCGAGGTTGCATAGAACACCCTGCTGTTCACCCACCCCCCAGTGTAACAGGGTTATAACCGGGGTTATATAGAACGCCCTACTGTTCACCAACCCCTAGTGTAACCGGGGAGTAACCGGGGTGTAACCGGGGTTACATATACCCACCCCTAGTATAACCGGGATTACATAGAACGCCCTACTGTTCACCAACCCATAGTATAACCTGGGTTACATAGTACGCCCTACTGTTCACCCACCCCTAGTGTAACCGGGTGTAACCGGGGTTACATAGAACGCCCTGCTGTTCACCCACCCTAGTGTAACCGGGGTATAACCGGGGTTACATATAACATCCTACTGTTCACCCACCCCTAGTGTAACCGGGGTATAACCGGGGTTACATATAACGTCCTACTGTTCACCCACCCCTAGTGTAACCGGGGTGTAACCGGGGTTACATAGAACGTCATACTGTTCATCCATCCTAGTGTAACCGGGGCGTAACCGGTGTTACATATAATGCCCTACTGTTCACCCACCCCTAGTGTAACCGGGGTATAACCGTGGTTACATGGAACGTCCTACTGTTCACTCACCCCTAGTGTAACCGGGGTTACATATAGCGTCCTACTATTCACCCACCCCTAGTGTAACCGGGGTGTAACCGGGGTTACATACAACGTCCTCCTATTCACCCACCCCTAGTGTAACCGGGGTGTAACCGGGGTGTAACCGGGGTTACATATAATGCCATACTGTTCACCCACCCCTAGTGTAACCGGGGTGTAACCGGGTGTACATATAACGCCCTACTGTTCACCCACTCCTAGTGTAACCGGAATTACATAGAACGCCCTACTGTTCACCCACCCCTAGTGTAACCAGGGTTACAAACGACGTCCTCCTGTTCACCCACCCCTAGTGTAACTGGGGTGTAACCGGGGTGTATCCGGGGTTACATAGAATGTTCTACTGTTCAACCACCCCTAGTGTAACCGGGGTGTAACCGGGGTTACATATACCCACCCCTAGTATAACCGGGGTTACATAGAACGCCCTACTGTTCACCAACCCTAGTATAACCTGGGTTACATAGAACGCCCTACTGCTCACCCACCCCTAGTGTAACCGGGGTATAACCGGGGCTACATATAACGTTCTACTGTTCATCCACCCCTAGTGTAACCGGAGTATAACCGGGGCTACATATAACGTCCTACTGCTCACCCACCCCTAGTGTAACCGGGGTATAACCGGGGTTACATATAACGTCCTACTATTCACCCACCCCTAGTGTAACCGGGGTGTAACCGGGGTTACATAGAACGTCATACTGTTCACCCACCCTAGTGTAACCGGGGTGTAACCGGGGTTACATATACGCCCTATTGTTCACCCATCCCTAGTGTAACCAGGGTATATCCGTGGTTACATAGAACGTCCTACTGTTCACCCACCCTAGTGTAACCGGGGTGTAACCGGGGTTACATATAACGCCCTACTGTTCACCCACCCCTAGTGTAACCGGGGTTACATAGAACGCCCTATTGTTCACCCACCCCTAGTGTAACCGGGGTTACAAACGACGTCCTACTGTACACCCACCCCAAGTGTAACCGGGTGTAACCGGGGTATAACCGGGGTTACATAGAACGCTCTACTGTTCACCCACCCCTAGTGTAACCGGGGTGTAACCGGGGTGTACATGTAACTGGGGTGGGTGGACGGTAGGGCGGTTCTAGACAGAACATTCGTTGTCGTGGGACAAGAAGACCATGAAAGAAATGCGCACTTCATGATACAGGCATGAATCGCATATAAATATATATGTTCCGTGTAGACGCATTACACAATTCAAGATGGCCGCCATTTTACGATGGCATCAATATCGCAATAAATATCGATTTATGTTATCGGTAGGATCTATATGCGGAAACTAACACACAGCCACTAACTTATACTGCATCTAACACATACTAACATAGACCTGTATTGTAAGTAGGTATTCGGACATGGACAGTCACAAGTGACTTCCCTTAGAACTGTTTACAGCGTTAGAATGATGGATCGTAGCTAGTTATCTCCCGTTGAATTTATTTATAGAAATCCGATCCAAATTATGTATGGCCTTATTGCTTGTAAAAAGGGCGAATGTAGAATGCTTTGTTATGACAAGAAGCAATTATATTGATTTCGATTAGTGGTGATCCAGATCACCTAACATATGCGCAATCTGATTCGTACGGGACATGGATATTTTTTAATTCGTTCCACGAAATAACAATTCGTTCCTTCAATTTAACAATTCGTTCCCTCGAATTAACAATTCGTTCCCATCGTGGGAAAGAATTGTTAAATTGAGGGGACGAATTGTTATTTCGTGGGAACGAATTAATAAAACAAAGTATTCTACGTCCCCTGCGGGGCTCCGTAGATTCGGGACTGCATTAGTTGCCAGATTCATATTTTCACTCTTATTAATGTTATTTCAATCAGTGTAGACTCAGAGATGTGCAGTCTGATATGGATCTATTATTTTCTCAAAACTCACTGTTAGTGCTGTTCAGTAAGAAATAAACGCTGAAATACAGCATATGACCGGACATCTATAAACAGATTTGCAAAGGGAGATAACTAGCTACGATCCCTCATTGACAGTTTGTTAGTTTGATATCAGGTATATTGGTTTGACAGTGAACGCAACATGGAGAAACTAATCGACGTAACATCAGACAGACAAGTGTGTCGTTGTGACGTGAGAAATGGGGCTTATGGGATTTGTGACCAGTGTAGCTCCTGCTCAATTAGAACACATACATGTATGTAGCTTGATAGCGGATCTATCGTCCTTGTTAGAAGCATGACGGGTGTGAATTGATAGATTGGCAGATCCCGATCAGACTGTGTAGATGCACAGACTGCTCTGGATCTACACTAATTGCAAAATCCATAAACCCCATTTCTCCAGTCACATGCACACATGAGAACGTCTAACATCTATAATGACCGGGAAATTGTTCTAAGGGAAGTAACCCGTGCACGTGATGTCCGAGTTATGTATGCTGTTTGTATACCAAGGCATTCTTCGAGCTGTGTCAAAAGTGGATTTGTTATGTTTGTAACCAGTGTAATTTCACCAGTGTACATGTTAGTGTTTATTTATGAAGAAATATGTACAGATGTGTTAACTGAGTAGAGCCAGATCACGGCGATCATGCAGTCACAGCTTTTGTCAGCCCGATAGTGACTATATGGCTGACAAAAGCTGCGACTGCATGACCAGTATGGACAAGTCTTATAAATAAGGCAGCTGAAGGGTAAACTACCCCATATGTACAGGTGAAACATTTATACAAATCATAGTCACTTCTGTAGCCCATTTCACCAACATTGTAAAGTATACTTTTCTAGCAAAGTATACTTTGAGGGAGTAATCATTTATTTTTTCCGGAAATACATTATTTCATACAGAACTAACGACTGCATATATATTTGATGATTAAAAGTATGCAGACTTTTTATACTGAATTTATTACATTATCACAGCCATTTTGGCTGTGATAATGTAATAAATTCAGTATAATAAAAATTAATAAATGTATCCTTAAAATGAAAGTTTCTCCCTCAAAGTATACTATTTTGCTAGAAAAGTATACTTTGCAATTTTGATGAAATCGGCTACTGATCTGGAGGCTCCCTCCAACATGTGAAATACGGGCTTCAGCTCCGTTTACCTGGTCTGATATGACAGTATCTGCTAGCATGCCGTTAAACGCCATTAGACCCACAACATAATTCCACAGGTAACCCGACACCGATTTCCGAGAAGAAAGTGACCATCAACTATACGATTGTGGAGGAGGGTGGCGAGCGGTGCCAGGTTCGAGTCCAGTTTGGGCCCGTGCGCAGTGATATACCGTACAACACTGTCTGCCTATCGCCCAACATTACCCTCGGCAGGACATGTATATACAAGGTCAACGTGACTGACGTACGTATATGTGGTTGTGACTGGAGAAATGGGGCTTATGGAATTTGATCTGGAGCTACACTGGTCACAGTGTAGCTCCTGATCAAATAGCACACTGTAGACTGATACTAGTAATTGGCAGGTATTCATTGATGGAATAGTGAGCAGTGCAGATCCTGATCAGACTGTGCGGATGCACAGGCTGATCTGGATCTACACTGGTCCCAAAACCCATAATACCCATTTCCCCAGCCACATATTAGTTTTCATATATCAATTTTGTGAAGGTTGGATTCATACATTCGTACAAGGTCATATTTGACCTAGGGTCCATTTTCTCCGACACCAGTCTATATTTACAGAGGGTAATTAGTGGGTAATTTAACATACAGTGGAACTTCTCTAAACCGGACACCAAGAAAACACCTGTGATCTTATTTTTGAAGAGTTTCTTGGACATTTATCTCAGGTGATAATGTATGTTCGTGATCGCATAGCACACAACTATGGCTGAGAATGATCAAACGCCTGATTTACAGTTAAACCTCTCTTAGAAACGCTCCATTGTATTACGAGCTGTTTCATCACTTTCCATGTGTATCTGAGACAGTGCCTTTAATATTATTTATTCACCATGTGTTCCCACAGGCATTCGGCGTGTTTCGGCTTTCATCGGTATAACTCTATATATGGGCCGCGTCATACGAAAACCGGGCTTAATGACAACGTCATGAAAAGCGGTAAACGACGTCGGAAAAACGACGTTTCAAATTGTCTAGCGTCGCCGAGACGCGATACCTTGTACCTCGGTACACATATTATGACGTCATGATTTGACGTCACGTACTTGTGATGTCATTGAATGTGAATACATGTTTGACGTTATGGCCATGGTGTCGTGACAAAATATTATAGCAAGGATACTTGCACGAGTTCCTCGCAGCATCAATGACTTATAAATGCTTCAGGCGCTGTGCATTGTCGCCTAACTGTCGTTCTTTGACATTTTTACTATTTTTCGTCGGTTGTCCTTATGAATTCAAAATGGTGAACGCATAATTTAACTGGCTGCATATCAGAGAAGTCTTCGCTTACACTGCACTTTGATTCCTAAATAATTTTAAATATGAACAACCTAGTGTATGCCAACGATATTACCATCTATTATTTTGGTAAATTGAGGTTTTTGAACAATTCTATCCAGTACTTAGCGAATGATATGCCATTTAATGCCACTCATTTTATCATAAATGGAGATAGACAGGCATCCATATGACATAAATATCCGGGGTTTGTATTGAATTTAAAATAAATGCATCAACATATTAATTGGAAATGTGATGGTGATAAACTTGCTTTTGTAGTATCAAATTATCAGTTTATCACTTGACTGCATAATAATGTATATCAGGCGATGGTAATGCGATCCTCAAGAAAGACACACGGCGATAGTTATAAGGTATCTGCCCGGTAACGTGTTTTGTCACAAAGTTAATGTTATAAGCGGCCTACTGCCTACTTTAAAATATGTCGTCGTATACGAAATGTTAAATTATGTCGCTATTATTCCCCGAAATTATTCCAGACATCAACAAACAACAGGGAAACGCCTCACTCTTCCTTATTGAAAATTATTCATACGAAATTACGTTACTTGGACCGCAATCCAAAACATGACGTTACATTAGCAACTGCAACACGAGCCATAAACATTATTTTCATGCTTTATCTTGGCCTAATGGGAGACACTTGGCCTAATGAGAGACACTTGGCCAGGCTACGAGATATCCAAATTTGGTTGACATGCGATAAAAGATGACAAATCTATAGGACTTGTCCGGATCAACACCCCTTGTATACGCCGTTGATAAAAACGTCGTAATTTCGACGTCATTGATCTAAAACGTCATATAAGTTTTTACCAAGCGTCATAAAACTACTTCTAAAATGAACCATAATTGGGATACATTGATAATTTTGGCGGCATATGGCTTTTAAAAGATGTACAATTCAGAATACGCGAAAAAGTAAAAACTGACAATGTTGGCATTAAGCCCGGTTTTCGCACGGCGCGGCTCATATATGAACAAGGCTTCTAACTTTGGTCGGACACGACCTCGTATCATAACAATATAACATGTTTAAAATTGTAATGTTCCATGCATTCCATGTATTTCTGCAGGATATCGATAATTCTCAAATGATCATATGAACTTGCAACTACAAAATTGACGTTAGAGCCTTAAACACATTATTTCATTTGTTATGATACTAGGTTGTGTCCGACCTAGGAAATAGAGCTGTAATTCGATATTATTTGCATAAATATGCTCTACATTATAACTATGTTATTTTAGCAAGATTCTGTATTCACATTAGCGTTGATAAAATCGCGGAATGTGTTATGATACGAGGTCGTGTCCAACCAAAGTTAGAAGCCTTGTTCATATATAAGTAGTTATACCGACGAAAGCCGAAACACGCCGAATGCCTGTGTGTGTGCCTAGAGAGTATGTTTGTTTCGCATACACACCGCGTCTGAACACACATAGTCATGGTCACTGAGCACTTCTGTTCCTTTTATTTATTATCAAGGCTGGCAGCGAGGGGTGTAGATTCGTAATAATAATGGCCGTGTTTAATTAGGAATAAGACCATGGGCTGTTACGTTTTCTGGGTATACACTACATTTGATATGTTTAAAGGTTGCGAGGAGTCCGACGTTAAAATTAAGAATAATCTTGTTTTACGTCATTTGGTCGCAATTGCTGGAACAGGAACTGAGGCACAGTCTGAATGTTTGACCGAGTCCATATGCAGTGCATGCAACGACATGCCGGAGGAAGTGATGCACCGCCTGGGACACGGTGCCTTTAACGTAACCATCGATGGCAAAACCAGTCAATAACAATGAACATAATTAGCGTAGTTATTTTTCAATATCATAAACATTTTGTTGACAATCCAGGTCACATATACGTACCCATTGGGTTCAGAAATACGATACAATGGGCAATTAAACTATCGTTGCATGGTCTGTTTCATCATGTTCATGTATATCTGAGACCCAGTGCATGTAATGCCGCTTGTTTGGTTTCAGCCGGATCCTGAACTGGCCGCCTATACGACGGCTTTCCATAATGTGCCGCCAGACTGCTACAACATCATGGTAAGTGTATCGAGTCTTCCACGATGGTTAAGTGTATAAATATTTTATATGTGAAGTTATTTTTCACATATTGGATGTTTAAGGAATTACATGCATTAGCGGACCTCAACATTTATTTAGTTCCTGAAAATCCAATATTTGAACAATAACATACTTAAAATTAGCCAGGTTTATAATGCAGTCTCCTATCCACTTCCATTTCCGGTGGAACCGGTAGTCATCAAACCTGTTATATGAAACATAGTAATAGTTATAGTTCATATATTTATTGTTTAATCAATTAATTTAGTAGCGAGCGCCAGCCAGCGAGTAATTAATTTATTAAAAATTTAATATGTGAACTATAACGTACTTATTGTTTATCCAGCCCAGTCGCGAAGCTCCACCCCTAACAGTGATTTCGAATCGCTATACTAGTATGTGATTGGCGGTGTGACATGAAGTGAGCGCGTGTGTGGGCGGTAATATGCTTTGTGTCTCGTGAACTGATGACAACAAGGCATAAAATGAGTTATAAATATAGCGCTGAACATTTAATTTAATACATATTGGCGAAAGCGTCGCAATATGCGATTAATTGAGACGAAATGCCGTTCTTTCATTGGTCGAGAAACTAGGGTAAACAATAATTGTGGTTAAATTTTGCAATATGTGAAACTGGTGGAGCCCGATACTGGCCAGCGATTGGCTTAGAAAGTATGGCGAATTATAATAAATATGTTATATTGCCTAAATAGAGGATCTTATGGAGAATTCTTTTTTTTGTTATTACTTCGTTCCCACGAAATAACAATTCGTTCCCGCGAATTAACAATTCTTTCCCACGAATTAACAATTTGTTCCCTCAATTTAACAATTCGTTCCCACGAATTGTTATATCGTGGGAACGAACTGTTAATTTGAGGGAACGAATTGTTAAATTGAGGGAACGAATTGTTATTTCGTGGGAACAAATTGTTATTTCGAGGGAACGAATTGCTATATCGTGGGAACGAATTGTTATTTCGAGGGAACGAATTGTTAAATTGAGGGAACGAATTGTTATTTCGTGGGAACGAATTGTTATTTCGAGGGAACGAATTGTTAAATTGAGGGAACGAATTGTTATTTCGTGGGAACGAATTGTTATTTCGAGGGAACGAATTGTTAAATTGAGGGAATGAATTGTTATTTCGTGGGAACGAGTTAATAACAAATCCATGTCCCCTGCGGGGCTCCGTAGGATCTTACATGAGTGATATTTATTAAACGAGTTCACTAATTGTATAAGCAACTAGGTCATACAGAGTGGCTTATGAAATCAGTCAACGAGTTTAATAAATCTCATATTAAATCAACGCAAATGTTAGATTATATTTATTGCATATGCACAATACGTTGAAGCTGTAATAACCACATCACGTGTATTCCGTATTGGCCTCATTTGCATATGTATTACACTAGTTTATGATGATTTTTATTACACCGTGTTATTACACTTTGATAGTATTTTTTGCACTAAAATTGGCTTCCGGGGTGTAGTAAGATTAAAATCATAATACAGTATTATAATAAACACGTAAATGAGAAAACATGATCATTGTAGCTTCAATGTATGGTGTACAGTATAAGCTGCGTATTTGCTTAAATACTCAATTAAAATTGCCAAGAACCCAATGGAAATCAGAAGTAGCGAGTATCAAAAAGCAATACAAATTTTATGGTACCTTTGTCATGCTGCAGAAAACAATAAACAGACCACAAATATAGCATATTTTTCTTATTTTCTAAGTTAACACATCTTGGTAGCCTAAACAATAGTGTTATTTTATTTTACCCAATTAAAATTTTGAAATACCCAATTGCTTAAGAAATGATGGAGTGACAATACTCAATTATTAATTCCTTATCTGGAGCACTGTGCGTATATGCAATAAATAATTAATATGTTGCAACGTTGTCAAAGACAGTAAACATGTAGTTCAATAATACAGTCAATCGAGTTCACATCACCATCGGAATGGCACAAATACTTGCACAAACTGTAGGCACAAACAGTTCTTGATATCAGACACATCATCTGAGACATCTTCTAGCAAAATAAACATCAATTCACCATTACCCCACGTATTGATTGACATTATTATACATTTTATAGCAGACGTAAATTCCACACTGATATCAGGGGCGATATCCGGTGTTTCCTTACAATGTTAACGGACATTACTATTTATTCTCTGTATTTATTTTTTGATGTGCAATTATCATACTTTATAATCTGTCGAAAATATTATTTTTTCAGGTGACGCATTTAATTAGTATAGATAATTTAAAAAAAAGCATGCCTCATTTGCATATGAAAATAGCCTAATAGAACCGCGCGTCACTATCAGTAAAATAAGTATTACTAGTTGATTATATCTGTATAGCGGGCACTCGCAAGTTTTAGAACTGATGGAATAGTGACACGCATGTACAGGGCATGTACTTTTAAGCCATTTGTTCTCATCATGCGGCCGAGTGAACTAATTAGAATATAAACCACTTGTTTATGGGCAATAGTTTGTGTGATTTTGAGCTGTGTTTTTGTCTTCGACGGGCGTGCTAACTGAGCTGTGGCACTCTGGTTCTATTTTAGGTGCTGCCAGCTCGGAGCGCAAGTTGGTATTCTACGGAACCCCTTTGCGTCGTAGGTGCGTGCAGACAGGATTTGTTCCTGGCTTCACAGAGGAACGATTGCCTATCGTTTACAAATCGCTTTGACATCGTTTTCGTATTTATAATTATAAAGCGATATGTTCGTTGGTGTTAACGTGAACAAAAACTAAAACATCGTTTTCTAATTAAAAACAACCAAAACGGGTCAAAACTATGCGTGGAAAGAAACGACTGGCGTTTGAATAGTTGAAAGCCGGGTATTTAACCCTCACTACACTGGAGACGAAAATTGTCGTCTGCTGTTTTTCATTTTTGCCTTAATTTTTAAAATAAAAAACTATTTTGACAGCACATGAGAATCGTCTCCAGTGGAGACGATACTCGTGCGCTGTCAAAAAAGGTTTTTGTCGAGAAAGATTGAAAACAAAACATTTCCGGCAGACGACAAATAATAATTCAGCGTAGTAAGGGTTAAACGAACATATCGTGTTCATGTACGAACAATACAAACGACACTCGGTTCTATGCATATCGTTGTGCAAAACGATCGGTTTCAATGCTTTGTTCCATTGGGTTTCCTTTGAACCTTCAACTAATTTTCGTTGTAGCAACAACAACAACAACCTGTTTCCTTCTCGTGCGTTGTGTCCTTGAGCAAGACACTTTATCCACACTGCTCCAGTTCACCCAGCTGTAAATGGGTACCGATAATTCGTAGTTGCTCTGTAAATACGAATTACCGGCTTCTCTCAAAAAGTCTCTACCTCCGTTCATTCTCCCATTCTTGGGAGACGGCATGCAAGGTCCTAGAGCCAGTGCCGCCGTTAAATATAAGCAAAAAAAAAAACAACCTGTTTCCTTACCTGTCTGGCTGTTCGCCCACTTCTGCTATGGTGAATAATAACGAGTAGCAGGGGTTATAAACTTGTTAAATGTCCCTAATTATGTTTAAAAACCAACAGAAAGTCAGAAATAAAAACTGCCATGAAAACCAAAAAACGCCACTTATCATAGGAAGGTCACGAGCAGGAACATGACAGCGTTGTTTCAACTTGATTGAATTTACAAAATATCACTCAAAAACATTTTAATAACCAATCATGTTGTATAATGTTCGCAAATGACGAAGCTCCGAGAAAAACATTACTTCAAAGTAAAAGTCCAAGTGGTTGAAATAAATGTAGTTATAACCGCAGGTGGAAGACTCGGACCTAGGACCCACTATTGGCTCATTTGGAAAACGTTACCCCACCCACCCATATCCATACAATATACCTTAAAGGCTGTACGGTATATTGGGGTAACGTTTTCCAAATGAGCCAAGTAGTGGGTCCTAGGTCCGAGTCTTCCACCTGCGGTTATAAAATGAGCATGTTGTAACATCAAAATTGTAGGTCAATTTCGCAGGTCGGGCAAATTATGTCTACCAATGAATGAACCGGATTACACAGACCCGACGTCAGCTATTGCTACAAATCCAGTTATTTTCACACTGCATCTTTGTTCATGCGAAATTTGTCAGCCATTTTCAAAGGAATCACGTCCATTTTGTTTTGGTCGCCCATTTAAATATATAAAAGTATACAAAACATTCTGCCGTCGATTGGCACGCAGTTTTTGTCGAGCCCGCTTGCGGAAAGCGAGACATAGTGATCACAATGACGTCCGTGCGTCCGTGCGTGCGTCCGTGCGTTTGTGCGTCCGTCCGTCCTTAATCTGCGTTAAAGTTTTTAAATACCTTATATCTCTGCAGTCCTAAGTCACATTGACTTGAAACTTCATAAACTTATTAGTCATCATCCATATAGTCATGCTGTATCCCACTCATGCGGCCCCAGTGCCCAAGGTCAAGGTCAAATGCCTTAGAAGTTTGCGTTCCGTTTAAATACCGGTACCTTATATCTTTGCAGTCCTAAGTTTGCGTTCCGTTTAAATACCGGTACCTTATATCTTTGCAGTCCTAAGTCACATTGACTTGAAACTTCATATGCTTATTAGTCATCATCCATATATTCATTCTGTGTCCCACTCATGCGGCCCCTGTGCCCCTATGCCCGTTAAAGTTTATGTCAAAATGTGCGTTAAAGTTTTCACATACCTACTATCTCTGTAACCGTAAGTCAGATTTGCTTGAAACTTTGTATGCTTATTGGGCATCAAACTTCAAACAAATACACTCTGAGACCAGCAAATGCCTCGGCGGGCTCGACATGCGGGCCGCGGCCATCATTGTATTACTTTTTATCCACACTATGACCTTTGTCGTTTGCGGACATCATACAGCATAACTGATTTCATTAAAATAGCACATTAACCCTTTCAACCCTACGTAACTGGAATCGACTGTGATATATTAAATTTCCTACCAGTCCAATCGTCACAAACTGATTTTCAGATTAGTCCATTAATTTTATGAAAAGTGGGTGTTTTTGTTCTAAATAAATATGAAGATTACTTGCAAAACGTGCAGATCCTGCCGTTACGAGTCGGCTCATCTGGATCTGCACTGTTTGCAAACCCCGCTATAGCGGGATTTCGGGCTCAAAGGATTAACAGTTAACATAGAATAAAACCATGTCCATTACCAGGCTGACACTACCCCTGACACGCAACGTTATGTTTGTTCACAGCGAGGCCACCCACGATGGCGCCACCTGGCCGTCTCACGCAGTCAGCGATCATCGCCATCACCATGGTATCCGTCGCCGTCGTTGCCGCGGCAACCACCGTCACATTTTGTGTTACCCGCAAACGGAGTACGTAGGACATACTCAGAGCTCCAGATAAGCTTTGTGTCTAAATAGTAGTGTACCCCCTGATTAAATGCGTGTTTTATTTTTACAAATGGATTATTGATTGTCTTAATTATTAAACAGGGAACAAATGACCAAAAAAAAACATAAAACACATTTAAACAGTCACTTATTTCAGTGTAAAGTTGAACATTTACTTAGTTGAGCTGCAAAAATCAAACAGTAAAGCAAACAGTGTTTGCTTTTTACCACTCAACAATGTAAACTTTTACCTTTATTACAATATTTCCACTACTCAGTTTGAAAATCAATGGGTACTTTCGCATTGCTATTGATTTTGTATTCCCACTGGTGATAATTAATGGTATTCAGCTAAAATAAGTGCGTAAAATACGCCAATATACACGTTATCTGGAGCTGTGTACTGATGAAGACACATGTGAATAACGGGCAGCAGTGATCGTGTACTTCACCCGGGCTCCCATGCTACGCGTTTTTCACAGTGCTGAGAAATGCCCTTTAGAAAAGTGTGATGTAATATATGACGTCATTTTAGCAGATATTCCTACAATACTTTTACTTTTATAAAAGATGACGCAGCATAGAATACGTGTTTTGATGTTCACATACCTGCTCGTTAGCAGTTTGTCACCATGGAAAATTTATAAATAAATACTCACAGCGTCTGCATCCCACCTTTGACCTTTGGTGATACAACAATGCAAAGCAACCACGCCCGTCATGCTTCACACAAACAGCACGGCTCTTTATCAGACAAGAGAACTTGCAAGCTCGAGTTAGATCACGAGTCACTGTCACAGTCTCTAGTCTCTAGTCTAGTCTCTAGTCACAGTCACAGATCAGGAACTATGCTCGCTACAAATGTCATAAGACTCATTTCTCCAGTCATAATCACATATATATATATGTGACGCGAGAAATTGGGCTTATGTGTTTGGGGACTGGCGTAGATCCTGACCAGCCTGTGCATCCGCACAGTCTGATCAGGATCTGCACTGGTCGCCATTCCATCAATGAAACACCCGTCATGCATGCTTCTAAACAATATAGATCGTTACCATGCAACTCGAGTGTGCTAGTTACCATGTAACTCGAGTGTGCTAGTTACCATGTAACTCGAGTGTGCTAGTTACCATGCAACTCGAGTGTGCTAGTTACCATGCAACTCGAGTGTGCTAGTTACCATGCAACTCGAGTGTGCTATTTGATCAAGAGCTGGTCACAAATCCCATATGCCCCATTTCCCCAGTCACAGTCATATGTATGTGTCTGTGACTGGAGAAATGGGGCTTATGGTATTTGTGGATATTCATGATTCCGATAGTCTAGATCCGCCTGAAGCCCGATAGAGATCAAAACTATAATTTCGACGCATTACGGTTGTTTTACGGCATTGCGGATGCGCAGGCGGATCTGGGGATACATTGACCATATACAATGTAACCGAAAAGCCCCATTTCTCCAGTCACACAGTTCCGTGTATATCAGGGGCGGCGGAAGCGGGAGGGGGGGGGATAATTCTGTAAATTTTGGATTTTTTATTCTAATATATTTGTGTAATCATGAGTACTGGGAATTTTGCTGAGAACTTTGCTGAGAATGCAGGAAATGGCGTTTCACACCATTTGGATTTCAAAAAATTTCGGGGGGGGGGGGGAGGCCATGTCCCCGGACCCCCCTAGCGCTATCAGGCCCTTCGGGCCCTCAATATTGGGCCCCCCCCCCCCCAATAATGTTCGGCTTCCGCCGCCTATGTATATTTCAGTGAACGCCGGCCAGCCGATGATACCTCGATTCATGAAGCTCTGGAAGACATATCAAGCAGCGCCACATTGTGCACCAAACAACCACACACAGAGGGAGCCACCTGCAGGTACGCCACGCAACAGTTACATGACTAAATTTAGATTAGACATAGAGCTATGGTCAAACCGCAAACCGTGAATATAAGATCAGTAAAAATTCCAAGTAAAGTACAGTCTGCACTCGTTTCACTAAACTTCGTATGACTAAAATGTTCGTAAGTGCAAATTTAGGATCGTCTGGAAATTTCAATTGATGGATTTACATTCATTGAGCATAGGCTGCATATGCAGCCTATGCTCAATAAATGTAAATCCAATAATTGTTTACAAGAAAACATTGTTCATGTCAAATTTACAGACTATCATAAGTTTGCACTTACGAATATTTTAGTCGTACGAAGTTTAGTGAAACTGGCCCCAGATTGCGCAGATATGTAGGGTGATCTGGATCAACACTAGTCGAAATCACTATAATTGCTCCTTGTCATAACAAGGCATTCTACATTTGCCCTTTTTACAAGCAATATGGCCCTAAACTACATAATTTAGACCGGATTTCTATAAATAAATTCTAACGCTGGAAACAATTCTAAGGGAAGTCACTCGTGATTGTATAATAATTTTGCACTTACGAACATTTTAGTCGTACGAAGTTTAGTGAAACTGGGCCCCAGGGCAGTGAGTAAAATACTTTTAGTTAACAAATATTTGAGTTAACGAGAGTTGTATAAATACATGGGAATAATGTACATGGGACTAAGAATTTGAGTTAACAGTAGTTTGACTTAAGAGAGTTTCGGGTATCGAGTGTAGACTGTATATTCAAGCTAGTATTTTAGATATACATGTACAAGTTATCCGTCTGGTATTTATATCAAAATGATTCCAACTTCAATAGATTTACACGATTCAAAACATGTTCAATAACTACGGGTTAAAGGTACATGCCCACTCAGTAGGCACAAACTGTTATTTATATCAGAAACATCATCTGAGACATTTTCTGGCAAAATAAACATTCATTCACCATCACGCCACGATTAATTGGCATTATTATACATTTTATATCCGAAGTAAATTTCCATAATGATATCAGGGGCGATAACCGTGTTGCCACATGAGTGGGCATGTACCATTAACACACCATAGCAGGGTTGCGAGGGCGCTTCTCACCAATGCGACCCAGGTTTGATCCTTTACCTGAGCAGTCCGTGTGATCATTGATGGTATGGTGATAGCCAGATCGGACATGTGGGGTTTCAGCAGGTGATCGGGTTTTCTGCTATATCAAGGACCACGCTTACCCTTTCCTTTGTGCCAACGAAAGCATTTAATTATATAAGTGCGGTCTCACTTTTGTGTCATCTTAGAAAAAATAATTTTAACTGCTACTTGATTTGGTTATACAGTGGAACCCCTGTAACCCGGACACTCGAGAAAATATGGATGTTTAACTTAAATCTGTTTCGCTGTTATGTATCTCTGATTACAATGACTTTTCATGATTGCAAAACACTAGAATGTGTCATGAAGTGCTAACATTTCGGATGTACAGTGGAACCTCTCGAAACCGGATAACCTGGGGACCTCCCTCACTGTACTGGGGACCTCCCTCACTGTACTGGGGACCTCCCTCACTGTACTGGGGACCTCCCTCACTGTACTGGGGACCTCCCTCACTGTACTGGGGACCTCCCAGGGTGTCCGGTTTGGAGAGGTTCCACTGTATAGTTGTGTTATCAGAATTTGGTACAAAGCATTCGCAGTGCACTTTTACAGAGAAATTGGGTATTCCGGGTGTGCTCACGGTGCCTGATTTATACATGTCCACTGAATGAGATATATGATCACTCGAATACTTGTCTGTATGCGAAAATAATAACAATAACATTTATATATCCAGTGATAGATGTCAGACAACCCTATCAAAATTGAACTTACGCCCGTCCAGTTTTCAATTTGTCCAGTTTAGACACGGTTCTAAAGTAGTACGTCTCTATCATATGTCTCTAATGATAAATTATGTTCATGATTGAAGTGTACAAAACGTGTCTTACTGTGAACATGTATCGATACGGGGATGTCAGTGAAATCTCTCTAAACCAGACACTCCGGTTTAAAGAGGTAGCACTGTATTAAATACTATTGCAGCAGACGGACCAGAGAGTAGACGTGGATCTCTAGACGATCAGACGGAAATCGTGGACCAAAACGGCCATATTCCGAATGGAGCCGTCGTTTCGATGTCCGACAGAATCGAGAAGGCGCATCAATGGGCGAGCCAGCACGATTATTATCCGCCGGAAGTTGACACGCATCACCATGGCCACACTGTGGGACCGATCTACCAGCAAGTTATACAACAACAAGAACAACAAGAACAACAACAACCGGAACCCATGTACACGCATGCGCCGGATTTTAACCGCGCATTAAGTGTCGTCTGCAATGGAAGCAATGGGTGTAAATGTCACGGAATGGAGCGAAATGTTTGTCACACAACGACAAAGGCACCGTCTCAAAACGGATCGTGTGTTAAATATGAGAATAGTGTGTACCTTCAAGGCGGATTGGAAAGATCGGTACAGTATGACAGCGGGTTTTCTCAGGCGATTGACAACATGGAGACATATAACAGTAACGAACAGGTGGTAAATAAGTCGCACGTTGTCAAAGATGGTACTAAAGGTGGGGAAGAGGACTTCTGCCCGCCAGATTCAGACAGCGAGAGTGATTCTCAGTCCATGCTCAATCAAAAGTCTGCACGCATTAATCAGCGATATATGGCCCGTACACAGTGTCTTACACATACTGAAACAGAAGGTCAGAGACCACCATTAGATGAATGAGAGCGCGCCACGGTTGACATTGAAGTGGTCGGTACAAGAACGAGGCTAACTCCGTCATGGAGCGGCCGTTTTTCGAATGAGCCTCAATTAATGGTAGAATGCCTGCGACCATCACTAGGCAAACGAGTGTGTGACCAGTGTAGATCCAGATCAGCCTGTGCATCCACATAGTCTGATCAGGATCTACACTGTTCGCCATTATATGTTCACGATCGGATATTGGGCAATTGCAGTGGGCAGTGGAAGCATAGGACTGGCTAACTGTGTCGTGGAGCTAGACCAACTTTTCCATTGACTCTTCAATGAGGGACCGTAGCTAATAATTTCCGTTTGCAAATATATTTATAGATATCCGGTCCTAAGCTGTATTTCAGCGTTTAATTCTTACTGAATAGCACAACAATTGAGTAGATCCAGCTCAGAGTGCGTCGTCGGCGTCCACAAACTTATCGTTGGGGTAAATGTATTATAGCTTCTGTTTCCTTTCATGGATCACCTTGTTATTTCATACATGCATTCCTCAGATGACCCTCTATCATGATGTAGCAAATCCATGACCCACCACCCAACCCTTACCCCAAGTTCAAGGTCACAACTTAGCATTCATTAAACTTATGTAAATTGCTTAAAACGTTGTAAAATAAATTTCTTATAACATCTGTTGCCTTTCATGGAACGCCTTGATATTTCATACATGCATTCCTCAGATGACCCTCTATCATGCTGTAGCAAATCCATGACCCACCACCCAACCCTTACCCCAAGGTCAAGGTCACAAACTTAGCACATTCATAAACTTAACGTTGGGGTAAATGTCTTATAACTTCTGTTTCCTTTCATGGATCACCTTGTTACTTCATACATGCATTCCTCATATGAGCCTCTATCATGCTGTAGCAAATCCATGACCCACCAACAAACCATTACCCCAAGGTAAAGGTCACAAACTTAGCACATTCATAAACTTAACGTTGGGGTAAATTTCTTATAACATCTGTTTCCTTTCATGGAACGCTTTGATATTTCATACATGCATTCCTCAGATGACCCTCTATCATGCTGTAGCAAATTCATGACCCACCACCCAACCCTTACCCCAAGGTCAAGATCACAAACTTAGCACATTCATAAACTTAACGTTGGGGTAAATGTTGTGTAACTTCTGTTTATTCACAGCGAATACATTCATATTTCATACATGCATTCATCTGATGATACTCTATCGTACTATAGCAAATCCATGACGCACCTCACACCCCTTTCCCCAAGGTCAAGGTCACAAACTTAGCACATTCATAAACTTAACGTTGGGGTAAGTGTCTTATAACATCCGTTTTCTATCATGGAACTCCTTAATATTTCATACATGCATTCCACATATGACCCTCTATCATGCTGTAGCAAATCCATGACTCATCACCCAACCCTTACCCCAAGGTCAAGGTCACACACTTAGCATGTTCATAAACTTAATGTTGGGGTAAATGTTCTGTTTTTTTACTGGGAACGCCTTCATATTGCATACATGCATTCATCTGATGATACTCTATCGTGCTATAGCAAATCCATGACCCACCCCCACCCTTTTCCCCAAGGTCAAGGTCACAAACTTAGCACATTCATTAACTTAACGTTGGGATAAATGTCTTATAACATCTGTTTCTTTTCATGGAACGCCTTGATATTTCATACATGCATTCATCTGATGATACTCTATCGTACTATAGCAAACCCATGACCTACCTCCCACCACTTTCCCCAAGGTCAAGGTCACAAACTTAGCACATTCATAAACTTAATGTTGGGGTAAATGTCTGTTTTTTTACTGGGAACGCCTTCTATTGCATACATGCATTCATCTGATGATACTCTAGTCGTGCTATAGCAAATCCATGACCCACCCCCACCCTTTTCCCCCAAGTCAAGGTCACAAACTTACAGCACATTCATTAACTTAAACGTTGGGATAAATGTCTTATAACATCTGTTTCTTTTTTCATGGAACGCCTTGATATTTCATACATGCATTCATCTGATGATACTCTATCGTACTATAGCAAACCCATGACCTACCTCCCACCACTTTCCCCCAGGTCAAGGTCACAAACTTAGCACATTCATAAACTTAATGTTGGGGTAAATGTCTTATAACATCTGTTTCCTTTTATGGAACGCCTTCATATTTCATACATGCATTCATCTGATGATACTCTATTGTGGTATAGCAAATCCATGACCCACCCCTTACCCCAAGGTCAAGGTCATAAACTTAGCACATTCATAAACTTAACGTTGGGGTAAATGTCTGTTTCCTTTCATGGAACGCCTTGATATTTCAGACATGCATTCATCTGATTATACCCTATCGTGCTATCGCAAATCCATGACCCACCGCCCACCACTTACCCCAAGGTCAAGGTCACAAACTTAGCATGTTCATAAACTTAACATTGGGGTAAATGTTGTGTAACTTCTGTTTCTTTACAGGGAACGCTTTGATATTACATACATTTGGAAGTACCATCTGAGACACAGCCGCTTTAAGACCTTGGTATGTTCATAAAGAATCGAGTGTGCGTACCGTTTATGTTGACGATTTAAGTGCTCGAAAATGTTGCCTTCATTGACGGTGCTCTTTCTGTGGCAAAACTATAACTATATTTCACCGAGGACGGATGATATGGGCATATTATAAAGTAAACAATTCTGCATGTGCCGCGTTATGTTTCAACAAAATCTGCTCTGCCAGTGGAATGTTATTGAAGTAAGTAAAATTACGTCAAACATTTCTGATGTGCGTGTTCCCACACCCTGAAAGGGATTTGCAATTATATTTTCAGATTGTCCCCATACATTTTTGTTTTTTTTAGCTACGGCGGCACTGGCTCTAGGACCTTGCATGCCGTCTCCCAAGAATGGGAGAAAGAACAGAGGTAGAGGTAGAGATTTTTGAGAGAAGCCGGTAATTCGTATTTACAGAGCAACTACGAATTATCGGTACCCATTTACAGCTGGGTGAACTGGAGCAGTGTGGATAAAGTGTCTTGCTCAAGGACACAACGCACGCCGCTAGTCAGGCTCGAACCCACGACCCTTGGATCAGTAGTCCGACACACTAACCATTACGCCACGGCGCTCCACTTATACGTGGATCTTTTGAAATGATGGGATGAACTGTGAGCAAAACAGTTGGCAAAATAGCATTTCATAATACATCTATATCGGTTTTCTAAACATATATGACCCTATTGGTGACCTGCAAAAAGAAAGTAAAAATAAAAAACGCAACGCATATACATTTCTCATATTTAATAATTATTTAGCTATAAATATCTTTTTCACTAATCCATTGTTTTTTTCAGGCGAGTCATATGTATAGTTGGGTTGAGAAATACAATTCAATGTGATACTTAAAATATGTTTTGCAAATTTGTGGGCCGTTTCACGAAACTTAGTACGACTAAAATGTTCGTAAGTGCTAAACTACGATAGTCTGTAAATTTAACATTAACATTGTTTTCTTGTAAACAACTATTGGATTTACATTTATTGAGCATAGGCTGCATATGTAGCCTATGCACAGCACAATGAATGTAAACCCATCAATTGAAATTTCCAGACGATCCTAAATGTGCACTTACGAACATTTTAGTCGTACGAAGTTTAGTGAAACGGGCTCCTGTTTCATCGTTTTCTACATATATCTGAGACCCAGTGCAGGGACGTATTTGAATGCCATGACTCTAATTGCATTTGTTGTTAAATTCGTACAGTACCATAGAACAGGGGACCGTTTCACTAAACTTCGTACGACGTTCGTACTGCAAAATTATGATTCTCTGTAAATTTCACATTAACAATGTTTTCTTGTAAACAAGTATTGGATTTACATTTATTGAGCATAGGCTGCATACCCAGGCGAATTGTATTGTTTAAACCATAGGTGGACATGGTTTACCGCAACCTGGATGGTTTAACGGTCAACCATGGTCTGTAATTTCCAGCCATGGTTGACCATGGTCAGTCAACGATGGTTAACCATGAGCATCGACTGTGGTTGACCATGGTTAACCAATGGCCATAGGACCGTGGTCAACCATGGTCAACCATGTCCACCATGGATGACCATGGTCAAAATTTTCGTCAATTGGTCATTGGGGAGATCCTAGAAAAATCCATGGTTAACCATCGCCAACCATGGTTGACTGACCATGGTCCCCCCCCCCCCCCCCCCCCCCCCCCACCGTATAACCATGGTCTGTCATTTCCAGCCATGGTTGACCATAGTCAGTCAACGATGGTTAACCATGGTCATCGACTGTGGTTGACCATGGTCAGTTAACGATGGTCAACCATGGTCATCGACTGTGGTTGACCAAGGTCAAGAGCAACCATGGTCAGTATTTGACATTTTCGTGAATTGGTCACATGGGAGATCCTAGAGAAACCATGGTTGATACACGGTTGATCATAACCATGGTTGACCATGGTTAATTAGCCATGGTTGACCATGGTCATCGACTGTGGTTATGGATAACCATGGTTAGCTGTGGTTGACCATGGTCAATAATCCATGGTTGACCATGGTCAGTCATCGATGGTTAACCATGGTCTGTAACCATTTCTCACCATGGTCATGTATCATTGGTATAAAACATGGTCATGAGGGACGACGAAAATCATGGTAGGCATGTGTATGTATACACAATGTCGGAAATTCGTGATTATGGAACCAGACCCGATATTACAGTGTTCATTACCAAAAATTAGTGTTGCAACGATATACCGGTATACCGGTATTGCGATATGTCATCCTGACGATACGTATCGCGGTACGGTTTTCGCGTATCGCGATATTTACACCATATTCTCGGTCGCCATCTTGTGTTAAAATTGTGTAAAATTATTCAAAATCATTCAAAACATAATTTTTAATATGACGGAAGTCAATATGTGTAATAAACACGCCATAATTAGATGACTAATACATGTAGTAATCTCGGGTGTCTAACACATCTGGAAGTTTTACAGCAAATTCCGTGTGTAAAGTTTGTAAACCGTACTGTTACCTGGGTTCATTTCCCACCCAGTGACCTAAATCTGGCTAATTGCAGGTCTGTCGAATTGTTTACAATACCATTTGTTTTACGACACCCGATTGTTTGACCAAATTTTCATCACATCATCATTATGCGAATCACTAAAATCATGCCTACCCGCTGTGACAATAAAAGTCACGGGTCGATAGTTTCAATAATCCCCTAGCCAAACATTGCTTCTGGCTACTATAATTGTCAGTTCAAAACACGTGTTATTCTCGTGGCGAAGTTATTTATACAGTACAGCCAATTTGCTGGTAAGTAAAGGCAGCCCTTAGTGGCATGATTGACAGGTTACTGTTGTGAAAGCCGTCGGCAATAGATCTATCAGCGATTGATCATGAACGAGGTAGTTAACTCCCTCCGAATACTCTCAACCAGACAAACAAACACATGCAAACACGTTTTTTAACGGGCGCCGGATGCGATTCTTTTCTGGGTCGGGCTAGTAAAGATTATAAGCTGGGTCGCCCGGTGGCGAACAAATTTCGTAGTTGTCTGCACACATTTTTGTCAGCTTATGACGCTTTGTGGGATACCATTTCCGAAATAAAAATAGCATCCAATCGTTAGCTACGATTGTGGGTATACCCACTGAAAGCGCCACCTGACGAACCGAGTCGTGGCCTACACAGCGGATGCTTCCGCCCATGATTGCAACTTTCTTTTTCACCGAAAAGTGTGAAAGAATTAAATACGAAATCGATATATTATAATGCAATCCTTTTATGCCGAAAACAAGTATTGTTTATTACATTACTAACTGTTTATTTCAACCAAATACATGTATGACTAACTCTATTGTCAGAAAACATGAAAAAGTCTGTAAATATCACGGACAATTTCGGCGATTTCGTACCTACGTAGTTTCGTCCTTTTGCAACTTTTTCCAATCGATGTTAACGTAACCCGATTTTTATGATAATTCAGTTTGGTATTAAGTAAATATACAGAATTTATGCACACCCAAGTTCTTAAACGATATATATGCACAGTTAAAGAGGTTCAAATGGGTGGTAACAACATATACTTTTCAGATGAAATAACTTCCCCCCCCCCCCCCCCACCCATGTGTCTTTTTATTTCTCAATGAAAGTATACGTTGTTAATGCTCGCTTAAACCGTCTCGACGAGGTGGCCCAGCATGTTGATGCATCTACCCCTCTAATAGATATGCATGCTTTTGAAAACATAGAATTAATGTATACAGTTACGCGATAACTATAAGTAAGAGAACAAATCAGGGAAAATATGATTTTGATCACTTCTCCCTAATTTTCTCTCGTCCAGAAATAATCATTAATATCAACCGTTTCTGGGCAAAGTCCTGACCCACACAGTGTTTTGATGTGTTCTAATGACACTAATAAACAATAAAGACTGTTCTTTATCTCCTGTTTGTTGTTATTAGTATGTGTTCATACATGGTATAATATCGCAATACGTATTGCAATATGGGTTTGTTGTATCGCAATATATCGCAATACGGGTTTGACCGTATCGTTGCACCTCTACCAAAAATTATAATAATTTCAACAAAAATGGTGTATGCTGTTGGGAAACAAATTGTGCTCGCAGAGGACTGTTTCGTGAATTAACGGTGTTTGTATGTCATTAAGGTGAAATCTAGTGATACGACAGTAGTAGTGGAAATATCAATGATATCTGAAAAGGTTTTCAAAATTGTTATTGATAATTTGTATGTAGGATGCCCAACATTTTAGGACATAGCATTTTAAAGTAAGACAAAAAAGCATACATACTGGAGTCAGGTTGTCCGTGCGTCCGTGCGTCCGTGCGTCCGTAAACTTCACATCAGAGAAATGTTGTTATAACTTCTATTTCCTTCATCTAAAATTCTCAATATTTCACACATGCATACCTGTAAGGCTCTACTACCATGATGTGCCAAAATCCACGACCGTCCTACCCCCGCTGCTCCCAAGGTCAAGGTCAAATACTTAGTATAAACTTAACATCAGAGAAATATTGTTATAACTTCTATTTCCTTCATCCAAAAATGCTCAATATTTCACACATGCATTCCTGTAAGGCTCTACTACCATGCTGTACCAAATCCACGACCGTCCAACCCCCGCTGCTTCCAAGGTCAAGGTCAAATACTTAGTCTCTTTACAAAACTTAACATCAGAGAAATAGTGTTATAACTTCTATTTCCTTCATCTAAGATGCTTAATATTTTACACATGCATTCCTGTAAGGCTTTACTACCATGCTGTGCCAAATCCACGACCGTCCAACCCCCGCTGCTCGCAAGGTCAAGGTCAAATACTTAGTCTCTTTACAAAACTTAACATCAGATAAATATTTTTATAACTTCTATTTCCTTCATCTAAAATGCTTAATATTTCACACATGCATTCCTGTAAGGCAGTACTACCATGCTGTGCCAAATCCACGACCGTCCAACCCCGCTGATCCCAAGGCCAATGTACAATACTTAGTCTCTTTACAAAACTTAACATCAGAGAAATAAGTTATAACTTCTATTTCCTTCATTGAAAATTCTTAATATTTCACTTGTGCATTGACCTAAGGTTGTACTATCATGCTGTGACAAATCTACCACCGTCCAACCCCCGGTGATACCAAGGTCAAGGTCACATACGTAGTCTCTTTACAAAACTTAACATCAGAGAAATATGTTATAACTTCTATTTCTTTCATCGAAAAGTCTTAATATTTCATGCATGCATTCCTCTAAGGCTCTACTATCATGCTGTGACAAATTCCCGCTGATCTTGAGGTCAACCTCACATACTTAGTCTCTTTATAAAACTTAACATCAGAGAAATCGGTTATAACGTCTATTTCCTTGCTCGGATCTGCTTCACATTTCACACACGCATTGCTCCAATGGACCTCTACCACCCTGTGACAAATTCACGTTCATGCCGCTCCCGCTAAGCCCAGAGTCAAGGTCACAAGCCCACACACTTGAACATTTTTACATATTTTAGGGGTACCTGGGCCCACGCGGGGGGTATTCCGTAAGCCTCGCTTGCTGACCAATCTAGTTTAGTAATGGATCTGCATAACTTTTGCATATAATAAACTAAAGTTAACGTTTTGACAATATTTAACATACAGGGGTCATACCAATTATCCGGACAATCAGTTTATCGGACAAATGAAAATACCTGTTAATTAAGAGCATTCGTTTGATCAGAATTTGCATCAAATATATCTAAGTCACGCAGGTGCTTGCTGTTTCCATGCCAGTGTGAAGAATATATTACCAAGGTAAGCATTTTAGTAATATTTGCTGAAAATATTCATCAACTCTGTCCACAAGTTGTTTACAACGTCAAAAGTCTAACGGGGGCTTGTAATCGAATGCGCCCATTACGTCATTTGTTGTTCTATAAATAAAATAAAATCTATAAATGCGTTGTTTTCCAAGAAGCGAATGGTGATTGTTTTTTCTGCAGGACTACACAACGCTGTTTACACTGGCTTACAAGCAATAAAATTATGATTTCATGTTGAGAATACAAGTTATAAGACGAGTATATGTTTGTCCGGATAACTGATTGTCGATGTTAATTTTGGGGCAATCTTACGACTGATCATCTGACCCGATTTTAAGCGAGATAGATGGCACAGTTTGCTAAATAGTTTACATGCGTTGAGAAAGCAAGAACTGACGATTGTTCTGTGAAAAGTTTATGCCCGTAGCTGCTATTTTCAGAAAAATATCTTTAAAAATCTGCCATTTTTGTCCGATAATTTGGAGGATCCCTGTACATATATGTATAGGATCTTCAACCCCAATATAACTGTGTAAGAAATGTTGGATAAAAACTTGTGAGCTGTCGCATTTTTCTACTCTACCCATCTGTGTTTTTTTGTTGTGGCCAGCTGTGCGATATTTTCAAATATGTAACACAACACGAGAAAAATGGTCCAAATTAATTGGCCATTAAATTATTTTGTTAAAATGCCATTAAAAACCTCTTAATCATGTACACTTTAATGGCCACAAATATGCAAAAATTGAATGGGCAGCCATGACAATCCCATTAAATTATAATGATCAGACCCCTTAATTGTGTTGGTTACTGGATCCAGTCGGTTATTGGTTAGTTGTTTCATAATTTGGAACTCAAAATTTAATCCTTTCCTTTCTACCAGTCTACTTCATTGCTTGTGAAATATTGTATTGTGGTTTGATTGTTGACTTACATATTGAAGTAATTCACGTTTAAATCCTAAATAATTTAAGCCATGTGACATCTTAACTTCTAGTTGTTGTTGTTGTATGTCTGTAATTCAGGCGCTTATTTTTCGCATCGATCTCTGCAGCCAAATACTGCGAGAGCATTGTTCCGACACATAGGTGTGTGCATTATCATACGTGCGTGTGTGTGTGTGTGTGTGTGTGTGTGTGTGTGTGTGTATATGTGTGTATGTGTGTGTGTGTGCGTGCGTGCGTGCGTGCGTGCGTGCGTGTGTGTCTCTCTCTGTCTGTCTGTCTGTCTGTCTGTCTGTCTGTCTGTCTGTCTGTCTGTCTGTCTGTCTGTCTGTCTGTCTGTCTGTCTGTCTCTCTCTCTCTCTCTCACTCTCTCTGTCTGTCTCACTCTCTGTCCGTCCGTCCGTCCGTCCGTCTGTCTGTCTGGCACACATTAGTGTCTGTTTTATTTTTTTCCCATTAAACGCCTATACACCCCTTTAAATCTGGATCATGTAAAAATGTAAAAAGTAAAAAATGTGCATTGTCGTTGGTTGACCATTGTCACTTGACATACCGGTAATCATTAACTTATAATTGTTGTGCTTATATTTAAGGGTGGGAATTGGTTCGATGGCCTTCCATACCCGGTATTAATTTAACTTATAATCATTGTATATTGGTTAGAAGGCACAGTTGATAAGTCAGCAATCCGGGTTAAAAATGGGCCATAGTTGTACATCACCAAAATCATTGCCAGTGACCATGGTTAACATTTTTTTGTGTGATATACAGTACTTAGTGATATACCAGTTTTCACCATGGTTCACCTTGCTTACTGTACATTGACCAAGGTCATCTGATTGACCATGGTTGTAAATCAGTAAAAGCATGGCTGATCTGGCTGACTATGGTTAATAACCATGGTGAGCATGGTTAGGAACCATGGTCAAACATGGTCAAAACTGGACCGTGGTTGAATATCACCAAAACCATTGTTAACCATGGTCACTGACCATGGTCATTTTTTATTTGCGGGTGTGCATCATTTCAAGCATGGTTAACCATGGTTAGTAACCATGGTCAACCATGGCTTTTTCAATACCATGGTCGATTGTGATGAAAAAGGACGGTCGACCATGGTTCAACCATGGTCAACTGTGCTTGGCAGTGGTTGACCATGGTTGACCATGGTGGTCGTATTTCGCCTGGGTATGCAGCCTATGCTCAATAAATGTAAATCCATCAACTAGATTTTCCAGACGATCCTAAATGTGCACTTAGTGAAACGGGACCCAAGTGTGGCAGGTCCGGCGACTTCCCGATAAAAAATGTTAACATATTTGGAATTCATATATAAAAAAAATAATGGAATGTAAATATTTGTGTGCAATTTTGCTCATCTCTCATCAAAAATGTATGTTGTTACCACTCAGTTGAACTGTGTCGTCGATGCGGTTCAATTGAATGGTAACATCATACACTTTGCGTGGGAATGGGGGGGGGGGCACCCACTAGATTTGCCTGACCAATCTTATTATGCTTCCGGTGCCCCTGTTAAACCAGTCTTCTAAATAGCGTGTTACTGAACTTGGAAAACCATGAGTAACTTCCCTTAGAACTACTTCCGGGGCACCATCGGTGTTAAGGTTAGACCACACCATATAGTTTTCTGCAGCCAGTATGTACTGGTTCTGCATGAATTAAACAATAGGTTCACTTATTACTAAGAAAGAAAAATCCAACCTCGTCATATCCCCCAATATTGTTTACATTTTTTTGCCACGGAAACTCTATTTACATCACGTGACCAACAGGTTCGATGTTTTCTTTTAAATGCTACAAATATGTTGAAAACTGGTGTTAAAAGCACCCCAAAATGTTCCTCAAGTGAAACTGGGTAGAAATAGATCAAGATTTGCAAGCAAACTAGGTCTGTGACCTCAAAACGCCCGCACTATTTTTTTTATACCGGACTACTTCTGCGAAAGTTGGTAATGTCTAACCTTAAGATTGGCTCAATGTGTCGGTTTTACGTCGAGCAACGTGTCATGAAAACAACAAATTCAGTCGATTATAACGTCAATGATGCCCGGAAGTTGTTCTAAGGGAAGTTACTCGCTTTTTTCCAATTTCTGTAGACATTTTATATAAGACTGGGGCCGTTTCATTAAACGTACGACTAAGATGTTATTAAGTACAAATTTAGGATCGTCTGAAAATTTCAATTGATGGATTTACATTTTCTTGAGCATGTATATGCAGCAGCATATGCTCAATAAATATAAATCCAATAATTGTCTACAGGAAAATATTGGTAATGTGAAATAGATATATCGACTATCATAATGTTGCACTTACGAACAGTTTAGTCGTACGAAGTTTAGTGAAAAGGCCCCCTGGTCTATAGTAATCAGGTTAAGCCAAATTGGGGCATCATTGTCATTACCTTGTTCTGTAATGTGAATCGCCGTGACACAAATGTTGCTGTCTTCTTGAGCAATTCAGCAAAAACCAGAAACCCACTTTTCCGACGTTTCGGCACAAGGCCTTTAAAGGAACCCACTTTGTCGACGTAAAAAAAGTGGGTTCCTGGTTTTTGCAGAATTGTTGAACATATTAATTGTATTATTGTGGAACGATTAACAAGGTGTATGATCACGTGGTACTAACAACAACAACAAGTACCGACCGATTCAAAGTACGTATTCTTTTATAGTGTCCTTATTACGTAACGGATTTTGATGAAACATGGCGCATCAAACGCGTCTTGTTAAGCTGCATTTGGTGGTCTCTGTATTTTCGCACAAACGTCTGTCGTTTTTGCGAAAAATCGATTTTCGTGTCGCCGACACGGAAATCGATTCTTCGCAAAAACGACATAAGTCTGTGCCAAACTCCCTAGACCACCAAATGCAGCTCTTGGAGACGTGTTTGCTGTGCCATATTTCATCAAAATCCGTTGCAGTTTCTCTACAGTCTAATAGGCCGCTGGTGTTTTGTTGAAGAATCAACTATATGCTATCTGCTATATGCTATATGCTATATGCTATATGCTATATGCCCTGTAGCCGATTTCACCGCATCTACCTAAGTGCAATTTGAGAGAATACTTATATATTTGTACTGAACTACACTGTGTAATTAATATAGAATAAACGCTGTTTATATTTCATATTTAAAAGTGTCTAGTATTTATGTACTGTATTTAAACTATTTATTGTACCCCCGGTATACGAAGTATGTCGAGGGGTATATAGTTTTCGTAATTCCGTCCGTCCTTCCGTACGTTCGTCCGTCCATCCGTCCGTCCACGTTAAAGTTTTTGGGTACCCATTATCTCTGCAACGGTAAGTGGGATTGACTTCAAACTTCATATACTTCCTTATCATCATCCATAATTATTTTCATTCCATACCAGACCCATGCAGCCTTCATGTCCAAGGTCGAGGTGAAATTTACGTGAGCCCCTCCGCAATTTCTCTGGTTACGATAGTCTCTCTAAAGTAAAGGTGTATATTTTCGAGCTCTCAGTTATTATGTGATATTCAAATTTATCACAATCTTGCAAATTATTTGCACGGGTTTCGCTGTGAAAGAAAACCTGTAAACAACTCCTTACAAATAATACACCGTGAAGAGAATACCCGTAATTGCGCGCCTGTTTTCTTGGAAACCACGAGCTACCATGCAAAATGTTTAATTTGTATTACAGTCAAAATAAAGTTATTTGAAAATTTGGAAAGGGTCTCGACTAATCGAGAATGTTAATGTGATTGAACACATTCCAAACATGCACTCAAATATATCTGGTTCATGGAAACAGCTGCGTAATTTGGATTTCAAAAAGTTTACATGACGTCACATTTGACGTCACACAACGTAACGTCAAAACGCAGGAAAACATGTCATTGTATAACTATTCATGCGCACATCACAATTCATTGATTATAAATAGGATATTCCATCGTACATGTTTGAATAGCGGAAATAATACACTCGTGTCCGTCGGCGTCCGTGCAAGCAACTCGTTCGCTACGCTCACTCGTTGCTTACGCGGAAGCCGACGCACGCTCGTGTATTATTTCCGCTATTCAAACTGTACGATGGAATATCCTCTATATATTCTGGATGGATGGTGTAGTGAATTTTGGATAAACTTATCAGGAATTAATGTGCAAACTTGGTATGTGAATTTTACTGTATATTATTACTGTGAAAATGGTGAAATGTAATTTTTTCTGACAAACAATGGAAGAGAAATGTATCGATGAATGCCGCCATTGCTGTTTATGTGCACTATTGACACTGCTAATTATATATCATGTATACAATCAGAATGAACTCCGACCAGCCTGTACATCCGTGCAGTCTGATCTGGGTCCACACTGCTTGTCACTCTGTCCTTTGTTCACCAGGTAATACCGTCTGTATCGTGAATATATATTATGCATACAAATAGATTAGACTCCGACCAGCATGTACATCCATGCAGTCTGATCTGGGTCCACACTGCTTGTCACTCTATCTTTTTTCACCAGGTAATACAGTTTATATCGCGAAATTGGCCAAATATACACTGCTGATTATATATCATGTGTACAATCAGAATAGACTCCGACCAACCTGTTCATCCGTGCAGTCTGATCTGGGTCCATAGTGCTTGTCACGCAATGTTACGTTACAACAGTTTCCTTTTCAAATTGACATGGCAATGTCACATGGATCATGATATGCATTGTGAATGATTTTTAATTGATATCAGGGTTAGCTCAGACCGGGAAACACATCTGGTCGAAACCCAGTCTGCTTAACAAGACTAGTGTCGTATAAAACAACATGACACAAAAATATACCTAAATGAATATACATGTAGTATAGTATACAGTAACTCTTTTATGATAGTAACACGTTTTGACTACACATCTTCTTCCATCCAAATGATATTTTTATATCACTGCGTATTTCCACTTACACTTTACTTCCCCATACCATATATCCCGCCTATACTCCGCCTCCACCCCGATATCCAACAAACCCATATATATGTACATTCATGTGAAAAACACACTTAGTACAAGGCAGTATAAACCTCGTAGATGGCTCTATGTATTTTAGTTTTGAAATAACGCAGATAACGCATGACCTTTAAGAATCGGCAGTTGTAATGTGAATGGACTTGAGCACCAATCAAAACGTGCAAAGATGTTTTAGTGGTTTAAACAACACAATTTTTCAGTATGCTTTTTGCAAGAACTTCATTGTACATATGAAAGAATAAATAATTGGAAAAAATAATGGGGCCACGATATTTTCCTGAGCGGAAACAGTTCAAATAGTGTAGGTATCGGTATACTATTAAATTTAAATTGTTAATTTGAAATTATAGATTATAAAGACATAATACCAGGACGATTACAGGTACTAAAAATAAATATATATGATTCAAATGTAGTACTAATAAATATATACGGACCAAATAACGAAGACATAAATTTCTTTACAACAGTTGAAGTGGGTGGCAGGTGGGAGCACGCGATGGGTAATTTAACGATCGGGGTTCATCCTTACCGGAATCCCGACTGGAGACCTGGTTTGGCCCTCACATACATCTTTGGCATTTTGTATGTGGCGGTTGAATCTGGTTATACCCCTTATGTGAGTATTACGATAT
The DNA here is from genome assembly GCA_029237695.1 of Conchocele bisecta. Taxonomy (NCBI): domain Eukaryota; kingdom Metazoa; phylum Mollusca; class Bivalvia; order Lucinida; family Thyasiridae; genus Conchocele; species Conchocele bisecta. Next base: position 26,438,542 of record CM055266.1, read on the forward strand.
TCGTAATCCTATTTTAGGGAAAGGGGAAGGGGCCAAGTGACTTTGGTGTGGTATGGACCTGGCACCAGGTCAGGTTATTCTAATTTCAGGGCTGAATATATTTGTTCTCGATGTAAATATTCCGTTCTGATTTTGGGATTTTCCCCCAATGCAGCAGGTTAAAATGGGACCGAACCCGTTTGCCCGGCCTTACATGACCTTAGCTGTTGATAGGCCGTTAAACACTAATAAACAAACAAACAAACAAACAATAGTTGAACATTTAATTACAGAAAATAATAGTGAAACTGTAATCATTGGAGGAGATTTCAATAATGTTATTGATTTTAATATGGATAAATTAAATGGCAGAATCGATACGAATAAAAAATGCTCGATAAAAATTAATGATATTATAAATGAAAACGAACTTCACGACATATACAGGTTCAGACATCCAACTACGAAACGGTTTACTTGGCATTCAAATCATAAACCACCTATTGTTTGCAGGTTATCTTATTTTCTAATAACAGCTAATATATTAAATGCTGTAACGCTATCACTTTAAATCTAAACTTATCTAATACTACTAGAGGGCCGGGATACTTTAAACTAAATAATAATATACTATTACAAACAGAATTTAAAGAAAAAGTAAAAGAATCGATTCAGGAAACAGTAAGTAACAATATAGGTTGTAACCCCAATACGATGTTGGAACTAATAAAGGGAACTATATAAAAAATGAAGCAATAAAATACTCGAGTAAACAAAGGAAATGTGAAAGGGAAAAATAAAAGGAAATAGAGCTAGAAATTAAATGGTTAGAAAACGATTTAGCGGACAACCCAACCAATCAATACCAGTAGACAGACTAAATATTGAAATCAATAAGTTGAGCGAAATAATTGAAGAAAAAAAAAAGGAATCCTCTTAATATCAAAAGCTGAATGGGTAGAAGGCTGTGAAAAAAATACAAAGTATTTTTAAAACTTAGAATAAAAGAGATCTGAAGAAAAAATTAACAATAAATGGTACATTGCAAAATGATCAAACTACAATACTTAATCATGTAAAACAATAGTATATGCATATATATAGCTAAAATAAAAATATAGAACATAGTAATAGCAGTTTCTTTAATCACGCCGAACCAAAACTAAATGAAGATCAAAAACAGTAGTGTGAAGGTCTCATAAATACATTTGAATGCAATACATTATTGCTGCAATAAAAGAAATGAGAAATATGAAAAGCCCTGGATCAGATGGTCTAACAGCTGAATATTACAAATTATTTGGGAATGACGCAAAAGAACGATACATACATTCAATTAACTATTAGTATGCAAAGGATCTTTAACTGAATTGCAAAAACAAGGAATAATTACTTTATTGCCAAAAAAAGATAAAAGCACACTTTCAATAGACAATTGGAGACCAATATCACTCCTAAATGTTGAATACAAAAATTGCAACCAAAATTATAAGTAATAGAATTAAGAAGATTCCAAACTCAGTAATTAACATTCATCAAACTGGCTTTATAAAAGGTCGATATATGGGAGAGAACGTGCGTACACTTATGGAAATAATAAATGAAACAATGAAACAGACACACCTGGAATAATATTTTTTGCTGATTTTCAAAAGGCATTTGATAGTCTAGACCATAAATTTATAATTAAAAGTATGCACAATCTAACTTTTGGTGAATCACTAATAAAATGGATATCACTGTTCTATAAAGATGCAAAACGTTGCATTTCAAATAACGGTCATTTATCAGATTTGTTTAAAATGGAAAAAGGTGTAAGACAATGTTGTCCCTTATCTGCATACATATTTATTTTATGTATTGAAATATTATCAAGAGAAATCAATCATAATTAAAATATTACCGGTCTATTCTTAGGTGGTACGAAAATAAAACAAACACTATTTGCCGACGATGCCAGTTTTACACTTGAAGGGTCACAACGATCATTTCAAGAGCTTGAAAAAAATGTTAGGTGAATTTGCCCTTATATCTTGACGAAAACTAAATAAATAAAAATGTACAATTTTAAAGATAGGAAGAGTAAAGCATGTCCCAAGCCAATGGTGCAATAACAATATGTATACGTGGTCACGCGACCATGCATCAACACTAGGAATAATATTCACAAACAATAGAGCAAACCTACATGAACTGAATATACTTCCCAAGATAAAGTCATTCCAAAAATGCCTAAATAACTGGAGAAAATGGAATCTATCATTAATTGGCAAAATTACTGTACTAAAGACTTTCGCGCTACCAAAACTAATATATCCACTAACTGTGCTTGAAAACCCAGTAGCTGAAACAATAAAACGGATAAATGATATAATGTATGATTTTCTTTGGGAAAATAGACCAGATAAAATATCACGTAAAACCATAATTAAAAACTATGAACACTGTGGACTTAAAATAATAAATATTCATGCGTTTATCAACTCACTAAAATGTTCATGGATACAACGTTTAAAAGGTATACAAAATCAGTTAAAAATAGCATACAATAACGAGCTTAAGAAATATGGCAATCTTAATGAGAATGACGCAAAGCAATTAGCAAACAGATATACCTTTTTTAATGAAGTCTTGATCTCGTGGTGCAAAATTAACTTCCAATATTCAAGTACCAACGTAGCACATGAGATTTTATGACACAACTCTAACGTAAAACATGAAAGAACCAGTACGATATTTTATAAAGATTGGTATAACAAAGGTATTATGTACATGAAGCATATATATGATTTTAGAGTAAACGATTTTTACAGTTTCAGGTGATTTTAAGGATACATATGAAATAAATGCTGGCGACTTCTTAAAATATTACGCATTGATAGGCAATATTAAAACTGAATGGAAAGTAAAGATGAGAACAGAATCGTTAAACAACGAGCTGCCGACATACTTGATAAATAAAACAGTATCGTCCTAAAATTATAAATAGAATGTTATACAACACACAAGTTGAATCAATGAGACTACCACAACAAAACATGTACGAAAATCGGAGATCGAACTAGAAAATAAAGAAATTGAATGGAAATATATATTTTCAATAATGTACAAAAGTACAATCAATACAAAAAACAGAGAATTTCAATACAAATATCTGATGAGAATAATACCAAACAATTCGTTTTTCTTTAAATGCAAACTAAAATCATCAAACCTATGTGAATTTTGCCATATGACTATAGACTCTAAGAAGCACATGTTTTGGGAATGCACCGTCATACAACAATTTTGGACTGACATAAACCAGTTATTACAAACGAGTAGGTTAGATTATAATCTCAATTTAACATATGAATATATATATCATTTTTTAACGCGAAAGTTGCTTGTTAAAAGAAAACAATACTTATTAGTTTTATAATCCTTTTAGCAAAATATTTTATTTTTAGATGCAAATGTAGTGAAACACAACCAACATTGGAACACTTTAACGCATATCTTAAACAAACAATACAAATTGAAGAAACTATTGCCACTTTGAGAGATAAACTCGAAATATTTCAATTAAAATGGAATAACTTTATTCAGTAAGCAAACACCCTCTAAAAATACTGCCTTTATCTTACCATATCAATATTCCCAAATCACTATACGTTACCATATAAGCGAGGTTTGACCCTTCTCACCGTCCGATATAAATAAACCTCCTACCCCAATCCAATAATCCAATAGCCTATATACCCTTTAAAACAATTAAAACTCATTGTTACATGCATATCTGCACAATTAAGGAATGCGACCATGCTCTAACACATATGTATTTGTTCTTCTGTTTATCAGATCACGGTCTTTTTTATTATTTACGCATACTTGTATACAATATAGTATTTTGAGCCTGTCAACTGTGTGTATGATTGTATGTTATGTAGTATATACATGTAACAAAGAGCATTAAAGATTAATAACAAAAAAATATTCTCTAGTTACATTATCACAGCTACAGTATTCCTTTAGAAAAGATGTGGTTTCATTAAATAGGAAATTAATTAATTTATGCAGAAATTTTAAAGTGCTCCCCCAAAGTGCACTTGGCGTCGGAGATATATTTTGTTCATGTTCGCAGAGCACACCCGCATGATTTGGTCAGGTCATATGTCTGATTTATGTCTGATTTACAGTGGAACATCTCTAAACCGGACACCCTGGGGACCTCCCATGGTGTCCGGTTTAGAGAGGTTTCAATGTAGTGTTAGTGGACGCCGGCTCGAAGGATACATTTTAATCCATTCAACCGTACAGACCATAACGCCAACATATACAAAATGCTGTTGATCCAAATGAGTCTGCTCGTTACTAGCCGTATCATCTGGATCTGCAGTATTGGTCATGAGTTTCAAGATTTTAAAGAATAATTCCCTATTTTAGAGCAATGGAATAGTGTAAATATCAGCATGGAGCAGGCAACGTCGGTTAGTTAGGCGTGACATGGTTACAGGTACATGTCAACTCAGTAGGTACAAACTGTTCTATATAGGAATAAAATAAGTGCATAATTGTGTCACTATTCCACCAGTTCTAAAATTACAAGTGCCTGCTATACATATATAATCATATATAATATTTGTGTTACTGATATTGACGCGCGGTGGTATCAGGCTATTTTCATATGCAAATGAGGCATGATATGTTTTAGTTATTTATACTAATTAAATGCGTCACCTGAAAAAAATAATATTATCGACAGATTATTAAGTATGATCATTGCACATCAAAAATAAATACAGATAATAAATAGTAATGTCCTTTAACAGTCTAAGGAAACACGGTTATCGCCCCTGATATCAGTGTGGAAATTTACGTCTGATATAAAATGTATAATAATGCCAATCAATACGTGGGGTAATGGTGAATGAATGTTTATTTTGCCAGAAAATGCCTCAGCTGATGTCTCTGATATAGATAACAGTTTGTGCCTATTGAATGGGCATGTACCTTTAACGTACTTTTATGCCTAAACAATAGTTAGTAGGTAGTGTAGGGACAGTTGGTGAGATTAGATTCATGAAAAAATCAATGTCTTTTGCGGGGCTCCGTAAGTAACGACGTATAGAACTACTTCCGAAAAATCATTAAAGGTACATGCCCACTCAGTAGGCACAAACTGTTCTTTATAGGAATTAATATTCCACCAGTTGTGAAAATTAGAAGTGCCCGCTATACAGATATAATCATTTAGTAATATTTATTTTACTGATAGTGACGCGCGGTGGTATCAGGCTATTTTCATATGCAAATGAGGCATGATATATTTTAATTATTTATACTAATTAAATTCGTCACCTGAAGAAAAAAAACATTTCTACAGATTATAAACAAATCAATACAGAGAATACATATTGATGTCGTTAAAATGTTAAGGAAACAAGGTTAAAAAAGTGTCCTTTCCGAATAAAATGAGTTCGGAAAGGACATTAGTTTTACATCCCATGTCCTGTAGCCTATTTCACGAACCTCCGTTAGTCGAAGGTCAAGTTCGGGGAATCCTCGGGGAAATCCCTCCCGCTTCCGTTAAAAAATGACGGTCGCACTAAAAAGCGGCATGTACAATAAACTATAAAGGCGTGAAAAAGCGTCAGGAAAAAATAAAAAAAATAGTTTTTACAAATATTTATTTTGTCCTTAAAATGACAATGAAAACACCCATTCAACCGTGAACGCATTGCTTTTATATCCTAGTACATTGCAGTATTAGCCCCATGTGACGTTGCGTAAAGTTTTTTAGACGTCATATATAATATATCAATACGTACATGACGTTTATTGTCGTTGTCAATATAACGTCACGCTATTGAGCGGCAACATCGCTGTTTTATGAATTGCGACAAATTGACATAAAACAATAAAACCCCCCTGTTACACTGGGACGTCCCGACTTGCGCTACGACATGCGGCGAGTTCATAAGTCGCCACATGTCGAGGGTAGTTGGAAGAGATGTCGCCAAGTCAAACACATGTCGTCATATCTCGCATAATGTCTGAAATTGCCTACGAGAATTTTGAACTGTTTAAAATCCTCGCAGTCTTCTCGCATCAATCTCGCAACTCATTCGTACATTGTCGTACAAACTGCAGCAGCGTACACATTGCAATTGTCGCGTATTGTCGCATGTTCTCCGCTGTTCTCGCCGTCCTAAAACAACTGCCGAGGCATGGCCAGTTAGTACGAACTAAGACGGGTAACGTACGACTTGCGACGATATAGTTCGATGATTTATATCGAGATCTGACGGGTTCACTACGACATCTCTTCGAGTATTTTCGACAACTGTATGTCAATCTGCTAGTTTCCTACAAGTATCGTTCGAGTTCGGGCGAGATCACCTAGCAATGCGCTAGTTTCCTACAAGTATCATTCGAGTTCGGGCGAGGTCACCTAACAATGCGATATAAATAGGAGCCACTAACTGGCCCAACATGTAGAAGAAATATCTCGTAGTACACCCGTACAAATAGTTAACATTTAGCTTAAAACTGGTGGCTATTCGCGGCGATTTATGGCGAGTTTTATCTCGCCGCATATCGCCGGATGTCGTCAGAAATGTGATGACAGTGTGACAGGGGCTTAAGATCCCTAATTTAACGCCGTATTTGGTTATTTACATTCAATCATTCCGTTAGAAAGATATTAAGAAATTCTACTGTAAAATAAAATTTATGTCGTTTGAACGTAGTGAATTAGAAATAAATTATTTTTCACTGGCGGTCGGCGGGACAACCTTATACAATGTTAAGAATATTGATTGATGGTAACCCGCTTGCGCGTGTTCAGTCGTGCGTGTTTTCGCGCCAAGCGTGGTCACTAAGTGTGACCACCGAACACTGACGGAATCTTGTCATTCAAGTGTTGACCGACACTAGAGCGACACGTATTTTGTTGCTGCTGGTTAGCGTCGTGGAATGGCGGATTCGAGTACAATTTGGTCGAGAGTATTGGACAACGGCAAGTCGGACTGCAGATTGGGGTACAGTTGTCGGGCATGAAGGGCGATATTGAGCGGGAGCGTTTGGCAGTTGATGCCGATGTGTAGAAGATACGTGCAGCGGGTGAATACACGTGGATAACACAGGGTAATACGATTCAATTGACTTTTTGTTCTGGCATTGAAGAGCAGATAATGTCAGCTCTATCGGTAATTGATTATAATAAGGGGGATACGCCCGGTGCAGTCCATGTTTGGGGGCAAGGTGCCATATGAGGGGCCGTGTATCATTGGCGCAGCCCATATTCAGGCCTGTTGGCACAGAATGGAGTCGGTGGAGGCGTGTAACAAACTGAAGGTGGACAATTTATTGCAGTTATTTTTGAAAAGTAATACTGGGACTGGTCTTGATCGTATCTCATATGCAGTCGTATGCACATGGTATAATACATATTTTATGAATGGCCGTTGGTGGTCATTTGACTATATTTGGAAGGAAGCTTATGACCTTTGTTGCCGGTTTGGCTTATGATCCGACACCAATGTTTTGGGGTCTGATAAAACGTATTATGATTGTTAGGGCACGTTTGATGTGTTTCACTGATTGATTGACGAATAGCGCATGACCTGATCAGACTGCGCGGATGCGCATGCGGATCTGGAACTACACTGGCCATGGGCAGTATTTCTTCAGTCACAGCCACAATTACGTTTTTCAGCATATTCACCTATGTTGCGTTTTGGTTGGTGGAGTCATTATATTACGTACTCTACTGGGTATACTGAATAGTTCATGATTGAAATGTTTATGCTCTTGAGTATACTCACCCACGTTTTGCTGGGCGTCACGTTGCATTGGCGCAGAATGGAGTCGGCTGAGGCGTGTAGCAAAATGAAGGTGGACAATTTAAAAGATGAGTATTGCTTGACTCATGATTTGTACAGGAATTTGAAATTTCCTGTACTGGATTGCAAAGCTGTCGTATGCATATGGTAGAATACATATTTTATGAATGGCCTGCAGTGGCCATTTGACTATTATCTGGAGTAAGGAGGATTATGGCATTTCTGGCCGGTTTGGCTTCTGATCTGCTACTAATGTTTGACAGTCTGAAAAAGACGTATTATTATTGTTAGGAACACGTTTGGTGTATTTCACTGATGGATTGATGGATAGTTCATACCCTGGTCAGGCTGCGCTGATGCGCATGCGGATCTGGCAACATACTGGTCATTGCGTTCTTCAGCATATTCATCTATGTTGTGTGTTGGCTGGCGGAGTCATCATATTACGTACTGGGTATAGTCTATAATTTAAAGGCATGAAAAGGGGGGAGATGTGCGTTTTTGTGATGAAAGCAAGAAACTTTGCATACAACCATTTTGAAGTATTCTGAATCCAAAAAAAAAAGGAGACAGTCTCGATTTTGCCTAGAACATGCTGAAAATGAGGCCCCAAAAGGGGCCCTAGTTTTTTTATTGAAAAAATCACATTACCAGGTAATGTGTTATATAATATAATAAAAACATGTGATTCTAGTATGATTCATGTACAGTTTGTTTGCTCAGTGCATATTTAATATTATTTTTAATGGTTTGCTAAAAAAGAGGGGTTTTATTACCAAAATATTACTATTTTTTAAAAACAATAGTTGTTTAAGTTAGTAAGATAACGCATGAAATGAAACGATAAGTGAGTTTTGTGATATCCACTCATTGCGTAGAACCATTTTGATGTATGCTTAATCCAAAAAAAAAGGAGGCACTCTCTATCTCGCATATAACATGGCAAAAAACGAGGCCCCAAAAGGAGGAGACGAATTTAGAAAATTGTAAAATAAGACTTGATGTGTACATTTACAAAATTTCAGAAGTGATAAATTGATAATGTTTATGGTTTAGTATTGAAATTGGGTCTATTTTTTAAAAAACATATTTCTTTCATTTCTATCAAAATGTTTAGTGAAAAGAGGCCCATAATTTAAAAAAAATAGTAAAGTATACTCGGATATACAGTATATGTATTGGGCATAATTATATATTCAACATTATATCACTAAAATTATTAATTTATTAGGTTCATCCTAATTCATCACATTTTCTATATTTTAAATTTTGCCATACATACAATGTGAGGCCCCTTACGGTAACGATGTGAATTACATATGTGGAGAAACCTAATAGGCCTTATTAGCAGAGTAGCTAAGTCCAAAAATCGACTTGATCGTGACAGACTGGAAGAAAGCACCAAATTTGGCACAGTTGTACCTTAGGTGAATACAGACATTTTTAGTGGGGGGTACCCGATTTTAAAGGTCAATGTCAAGGTCAGGTCAAGGTCAAAAGTCAAACAATAGTAAAAAACGGGTATGTTCTATTAATTCATATAATAGTACTCAGGAACTATGTTGAATGATGTAAATTGCTGGAATGCATCATCATATGAATTTGCATGATTACACCATTGTCAGCTTTAACAATAAAGGTCAAGGTCAACATACAATTCAAGGTCATTTTTTGTCGAAAATCGTCAGAATTCGCTTAATTTTCCCGCAAACAATCGATAACTGAGGGTCAATTGTTATTCCTATGTGTTTATTTATTTGCCCATATTGACTGCTGATAAATTTCCATACTCTGGGGTCAAGGTCATATGTTAGAACTCAAGGTCAAAACGATAAACTGGATTCAGAACTATAACAGTAATTAGAATGATCCAAATATTACTTTATCTAATATGCGAAAATCATACGTGATATCACTTTACTATATAACTTTGATGCGAGGAGTTCATTTGTGACATTTATTTTGTGATTAAAGGTCAATGTCAATGTATAAGATCAAGATCAATTTCAATGTGGCTCAACATTGTGGGGATTCGCTTAGCAAACAAAAACTGTCTCAACTAGATGGCCGCGGCCCGCATGTCGCGCCCTATGAATGCCGTATAGAGAAATAAAGAAAAATCCAGATGCATACGGACGGAGACACATATGGTCGCAAATGGATGATGATTAATCAGTATGTGAAGTTTCAACTCAATCCGACTTACGGTTGCAGAGATAATGGGTATCCGAAAACTTTAACGCAAATCCGGACGGACGAACGGACGGACGAAGGAACGAACGAACGGCAAAGCGCCGACTATATCGCGCTGTCCGCTTTATCAAGCGGGCGCGACAAAAATCACAGACACGTTAAATGAAGCGAAAGAGGTGGAGAATAAGTGGTTATACAATAGACTGCCGCTCCTAGAAAAAGACTCACTGGAAAAGGATGACTACATATCTTGGGCTGCACATCACGCTGATCGGCAAACAAACGTCACAGACCCACCTGTCATAAGCGCTCTATTGCCACTCTTCTACGAGAAGGCAGCAACGATCTCGATGATGAAGCATGTGATGGAAAGTATAAAGTCAATCACACAATTACGCAATCCTGGTCAAATACCAGTGATTGTTGGTGATCATCCGATATTTGCCCTGGCAAAATATGCACAATGGAATTGGCCAGACACTCTCGGGGAGTCCCACTATATCGTGATGTTGGGAGGTTTGCACACGGAAATGACTCTCTGAAGAATGGTTGCGGGTATGTTGGAAGGTTCTGGTTGGTGCACAGCTCTAAGTGAGAGTGGTGTCGCTACGACCGGGACTGCAGACTCGTTTCTAAAGGTAGCCCATCTCACGAAGACACGGCATGCACATCAGGTGACGGCCATGTCTCTAGGCAAACTGCAGCGGGATGCATTCAACGATCAACACACATCAGGCGACAACATGTTTGATGAATGGAAGTCGGAAATGGCGACACGGATTCCAACGTTCGCGTTCTGGGAAAACATTATGCAGATGGAACTCCTAGTACTGATATTCGTCAGGTCACACAGGGAGCAGAACTTTGCACTCTACATTGAAGCCATGGAAGCGCTAGCACCCTGGTTCTTTGTGCTAGACCATACGAACTATGCCCGATGGCTGCCCGTGCATATTAGGGATATGAAGGCCCTTACTAACGAAGTGAGAGGTGTCCTAAAAAAGAACTGGGTCCTCATAAAGACGACGCGGAAGTTTTCTGCCATGCCGCTTGACCAAGCACATGAGCAAAACAACGAAACCGTAAAGGGATTGGGTGGTGCTGTCGGTCTCACCGAAAATCCCGCAGCATACAAACGGTGGATGATTGCAGGTCCCGAGCAGGCCAGGATCCTGACAGAGTTTGAGGAAGTACCCGACTCCCGTGATTTACCAACTGATAGCCATGAACAGGGTCATTCATCTCAAGAAAGATTTCAAAGGCAGGTGAACAATATGACCCAGACAATAGCCACAATGGGTAACCCATTCAGCGACACATCAGGTGAACTAATGGCACTGGATACTCATGATTGTCTGGATGGTGCGGCTGTCCATGCACTGCACAGAATGAAAGCAGCAGTATTCGACGTATGTCAGCGATGTACTAGTTGAAAGGAAAGAATCGATCCACAAGGCTATTAAGAAAAACAAACAGCCATTATTTAAGAGATTGAACATGACATCCGTGAAATCAAGATCGAAACAACAATTTCAGGAAATAAAGAGCGATTGCAATCTGTTCAGCCAGCTGTTCGTTGCTGCCCAGGTCGGAGACACGAAATTGGAGGACTTCTTCGCACACGAGAACCACCCATGGCCACCAGCATTGTCGCAGTATGGGCGACTTAGACTACCAAGCAACACGTCAGAGCTGCTAGCATGTCTTGAACAAGGTGAGAATGCAGAAGCACCCATTGAAGTGGACACTAAGGTCGTAGATGGTGCGGCTATGGTACATGCCCTTCCACACGAAAGCAAATCTACGTTTGGCGAACATAGCGACACTATCTTTATCCCGTGGACAGAAAGGCAGCTTGAAAACTGTTCCAGGATTGATATCGTTTGGGACACGTATCGAAGTGACTGTCTGAAAGTCGAAACCAGAGAGAAACCGGAAAGGGAGTACGAAGAAAGGTGTCACGAAGTACAAAGCTACCCACAAACTTTGTCGGATTCCTTCAAGATGACAGAAACAAAGAAGAACTGTTCGCAATGTTGTCAGATGATGTAGCCAATCACGATTATATAGCTACCAAGACAGTAAACATTACCGCAGGTCGAGACGTGAAATCCAATCGTGTTAACATTACTCTCGAGGAGTGCGATCACGATGAAGCAGATACTAGGCTATGCCTTCATGTACATGATACGCTAAAGGAGGGAGCGAATTCTATTCTCGTCCGAACTGTAGACACTGACGTGATAGTAATATTGGTAGGCGTGTTCCATGCCATTCTACAGATCAATCCACAAGTGCAATTATGTGTGGGCTTTGGTACAGGCAAACACTTCCGCTACATCAATATCAACTCCATCTGCCAGAAGCTAGGAGCGGATAAATCTCGCGCCCTACCACTTTTCCATGCCTTTACTGGTTCAGATGTGACATCCCAGTTCTGTGGAAAGGGCAAGAAGACAACATGGAAGACGTGGCAAGCATACCCGGCGATTACCGAAGCATTCACCATCTCACCCTTCGTTCCAATGGACATCACTCACGTCTCCAACTTTCGGAATTGTTGAAAGGTTTACATGTGTCATGTATGACAACACAACGCAACATGATAAGGTAAGCGATCTTCGACAGGACCTCTTCACCAGCAAGGTGAAGATGATGGAAAAGCTACCCCCAACACAGAGTGCATTGCTCCAACATATAAATAGAAGTATATATCAGGCAAGTATTTGGATTGAATGTCTGAAGCCAGTTGTGGCTGCACCAAACCCAGGAGGGATTGGCTGGACTAGATCAGACACGAGATGGTATCTAACTTGGACAACACTACCGGCTTCCATTGTTAGTTGCAGGGAACTAGTGAAGTGTGGCTGCAAGACGACCCCAATCTGCTCAAAGAACTGCAAGAATGCTGGTTTGGAGTGCACCTCATTGTGCTACTGTCGTGGTAATTGTGAATCTCGGTGATACTGGCCTCTTGGGTGCACCAGGGTTGGATTAGGTCGGGACTTGAACTAGTGCTAGGAGTCATATGCCAACAAAACAAACGTTATGACACTTAAAACTAGTGAAAGCCCATTCACATGCAAATCAGTTATGGCATTGGCCACCTGTGACTACTAAATAATAACAATATATAATTATAATGATTTCCAAAGTGTTAATACAGAACAAGCGAAGAGAAATCGAATGATGTCCACTTGTATTTGGATGTCTTTCAGCAGTGTAAAACATTCAGATCATGCTGTTATAGTCTTAATATATGGAATAGTGTACCTTCATGACATTTGACTTTGAACTAACATTTACATTGGCATGATAGCGTCATTCATATTAATTTTTAGCGGAAATTAAGCAAATATCCGACTATTTTTAGCAAAAATGACATTGACCTTGATCTTATACATTGACCTTGACATTTAATCACATAATAAATGTCACAAATGAACTCATCGTGTCAAGGTTCAATAGTAAAGTGATATCACATATGATTTTACGCATATTAGATAAAAAATAATATTTGGATCATGCTAATTACCGTTACAGTTCTGAATCCAGTTTATCGTTTTGACCTTGACTTCTAACATATGACCTTGACCCCAGATAGGCCACAGTGTATGGAAATGTATCAACAGCCAATATGGGCAAATAAATAAATACATAGCAACAACAATTGGCAATCAGTTACCAATTATTAGCGGGGAAATTAAGCGATTTCTGATCATTTTCGACAAAAAATGTCCTTGACCTTGATATTGTATGTTGATCTTGACCTTTATTCTTAAAGCCGACAATGGTGGAATCATGATAATTCATCTGGTGATGCATTCCGACAATTTGCATCATTCAACATAGTTCCTGAGTGCTATTATATGAAATAAAGAGAACATACCCGTTTTTTCACTATTGTTTGACCTTTGATCTTGGCCTGACCTTGACCTTGACCTTTAAAATCGGGTACCCCCCCACTCAAAAACATTGTATTGTCATCAAGTACAACTGTGTCAAATTTGGTGCTTTCTTCCAGTCTGTCACAATCATTCCCCTAACCGACTCCACTATATATAGTATCTGAATAAATTAGAATATTAATTCTAACATTATCCGGCTGCGTAATGCAAAAGAAACATACTGGTGCCGAATTATGCTGAAGAGCTACTGCTTGAGTGAAGCCAATGGCATGCACATATACACGTACAGGTTCCATGTGATTAGCATGTTGAGGGTTATTTCCCCTTTCAACTATTTTTGGTTGTGGAGTCAGATACATCACAAACCGAGTGGCTAAATCATGTATCCACATTATGTGACACTGAGCTGCTAGAGCCTAACCAACAGGTATCGTGGTCAGCATATTTTGCGGGCCAACGAGTTACAGAAACCAGAAAATGCACGCTCTGCAGCAATGGTCAAGCATGGCATGCACATTATCAAACAAGCATCACAGTATAAGCATCCATCACAAACACCAGTCCTCACTGTGGATCAGCCCTTGTACGCTATATCAAAACGGATTCAATGGTCATGGCCGGATATCTATGGAGATAACAAGTATTGTGTTATGATGGGTGGCTTGCACATTGAAATGGCTTTTCTAAAGGTTATTGGTGAATGGTTGGAAAAGAGTGGTTGGTTATCAGCTTTAACAACTGCTGGTGTCACAACACCAGGAAGGGCGGACAGCATTCAGAAAGGCGCACACACTTCAAGATACCAGTGGGCTCATCAAGTCATGGCTGCAATACTGTTCATCCTAATGAAAAGGTCATACACTGAATACACAGAGAGCTGCACTGGAGATGTGAATTTGCTCACGTTCGATGACTGGTGTAATTCCATGGACAATGCCAACCTCCATCCACAGTTCTTCTACTGACACAAGACTCTGATGTTAGAATCTTTGTTGCTCCAGTTTCTGAAGTCACAACGGGAAGCCAACTTCGGTATGTATGTTGAGTGCCTTGTCCGCATTGTTCCCTGGTTCTTTGGTCTAGATCATATTCATTATGCACGTTGACTTTCTGTCCACACATATGATCTACTCTGTCTACAGGAAACATGTCCTGATGTGTTTGGAGAGCTTGTTCGTGGTCATTTTGTTACGCATAAGACACATAATAGATTTTCAGCAATGGCACACGACCAGGTGCACGAACAACAGAACGCAGTCATCAAGGGGGACGGCGGATTTGTGGGAATCACAGAAAATCCAGATACTCTTCGGAGATGGATGGTTTCCGCCCCGGAAGTAATACGAATTATCAAGGAGGCGGATTCTGATACTGACAAATCGCACAGTAAACACCATGAAGAAAACGACGGCACGCAAAAAAGATTTAATTCACAGGTGCACAGTATCTTGTACTCAGTTATGTCATTGCCGAGGTCTGTGTGATAGAGAATGATATGCAAGAATGTGTTGGCAGTTGGCGTAAAATGTGTAATTGCTATGAAATATCATAGAGCAGAACAGGAGGTGACTAATTGTGTGTTTATGACATATGAAATAGAGTAGTATATGATGTAAATAAGTTTGTACATACGGTATTATAGTATTATGAACTGCACATCACATGCGGAGAAGTGGATTATGTGAATACTTATGTGTTTACGAGTGAACTCGACATCAGATGTGGCGAAACACTTGATGTGATTAATTCCGTGCTAATGAGAGTAGTACATGTGTATATGAACTTGAGAACATATGCTGAACAATATACATGTATAATGTAGATAGTTCCGCGGCTATCGAACATATACTAGTATGTATATGAACCCAACACCATGATCCGAGTATTACTTGAGGTGGATAAGTGTGTGTATGGCATACACATACTTGTATATGAACTCAACACTATGGGACACGTATTTTATAATGTGGATAAGTATGTGCTTTAATAACATGGTGCCAATAATGCAGTGAGCGTATTATGAACTAAACTTCATATCCCACGTCAGCAATTATCCTGAGACATGTTCGGCTTTGCATAGATTTTGATACATTGTTGTATGCGGCAGTGACTGGAGAAATGGGGCCTATGCGACCAGCGTACTCCCAGATCAGCATACGCATCCGCGCAGTCTGATCAGGGCAAACACTGTTTGACATTCAGTCAGTGAAACATCCACCATCCCAATCAAACTGCAAGTGTGCTAGCGGACCACGAATAATCCTATAAGCACCATTTAAAAACTCACATAAGCCCCATTTCTCCAGTCACGGCAACAGAAATATGTGTGTGCATGTAAATGTATGTATAAAATTCAAAGAAATTACTCAGTGCGATCAATTTTTTCTATTTTATATTTTGGCTTAAAAATGCTCTTTTTTGTTATAAAACCCCATTTGGGGGCCTCTTTTTTGTCAGAAAATTCAATTAACACACATGCAGGGAATCAGAAAATGCAAATACTATTGTATTAATACAAGAATGACATGACGTTTCACATCCTACAAACAAAAGCTATTTTTTCTAGAATTTAAGCTAAATGATACAATTTTCAGTAATAAAACCCCTTTTGGGGCCTCTTGAGGCCTTTTTTTTAACCAATAATGAAAAATAATAAAAGCTATGCTTTGCAAACTACAAACAAAACATGATGCACATTAGAATCGCATGTATTTGTTCAATTATATAACGCATTACCTGGTAATGTGAATATTTCAATAACAATTTTAGGGGCCCTTTTGGGGCCTCATTTTCAGCATGTTCTAGGCAAAATCGAGACTGTCTCCTTTTTTGTTTGGATTTAGCATACTTCAAAATGATTATATACAAAGTTTGTTGCTTTCATCACAAAAATGCACATCTTTTACCTCTAAATTATAGACTAGTATACTGAATAGTTCATGATTGATATTCGGTGATAATGTTGTATGCTGTTTAGTATACCAACCCACGTGTTAATGGGTGGGAGGCGTCATATATTACAATACTGAGTATATTGAAGATTGAAGATTGGTCTTTGGTGGCCGTGCTTTATGTTCTGGGGTATATCCACTCATGTCTTGGGTGGGTTGGCTGAATCGTCATATTACGTACCAAGTATACGGTACGTTAGAATTGATGATTGTTCTATGATGGATATGATTCATATACTAGACTATAGCCACCCACGTTTTGTGTCGGCTGGTGGAGTCCTCATATTGCGTACTCAATTTACTGAATACAATGTAGTTGATGATTGGTCTTTAATGGCCATTTATTTTTTTTCTTTAGTACACCCACCCACGTTTTGGGTGGGCTGTGTGAGTCGTCATATTATGTACTGAGTAAATGTACATTTATTGATTTTTCTTCTTGAGTATAGCCACCCATGTTTTGGGTGGGCTGGTGGAGTCCTTGAGTATTGAGTATACTGAAGATTATATGATTGGTCTATGGTGGACATGATATATGTTCTTGAATATATACCCACCCATGTTTGGGCGGGCTAGTTGTGACATGCTAATACGCACGGTATATTCTGGAAAATGTTGGTTGGCCTGAAGTGGCAGGGCAAATGTTCAGTTTTAGTATACTTATCAACGTTCTTGGTGGGCTAGCGGAGCAATGATAATACACATAAGATATACTGAAGACTGATTGATTGACCCGAGGCGGCAGGACATATTTAAGTTCTTCAATATACTTACCCACGTTTGGGCGGGCTGGCGGAGCCATGATACTACGCATAAGGTATACTGAAGCCAGGAGCACACCGATTAGTGTGGGGTACACTTTATATGTTTGAATATAGACATCCGTGCTGTGCACATATTGACGTGATGCATTATACAAACGATTATAGTGTATCGTACAGACATGAATCTGATGTGTGCAAATAATTCAGCATGTATTAACAACATGTATTACGATACTATTTGCTTCAGCAAATGCCTACTATGTGGGTCTATGTATATATTGTTCATAGCCAACATTATTTCATGTAGTTATGTTTTATCAGGTTTATTTTAGTTTAGATAATACTCGCAAACCTGAAGTGGTAGTATATTTAATATTAAATTAGAATCTGGGAATGTATATGAATTGACACCTTGTGGCGAATTGTTTTATCTATGGAATCAGTGTTATTGAAATTAATTTGCATTAATACTCTTCAATGTGTCTTGATGTCAGATTTAATGCGAGCTATTGTGTCATCGTGGCGTTGTTTTTTCGTACATGCATATTCAGTATTTTTCTATGTTTTCACCCATA
Source organism: Conchocele bisecta (assembly GCA_029237695.1). Classification (NCBI taxonomy): domain Eukaryota; kingdom Metazoa; phylum Mollusca; class Bivalvia; order Lucinida; family Thyasiridae; genus Conchocele; species Conchocele bisecta. The sequence goes on from CM055266.1 coordinate 26,456,738, forward strand.
TGTATTGCTTGGATAGTTCAATTATATATTCCAGATATATGGGGAGACATTGAGCAATTACCGGATGTGATCGTGGGCAATGTCCGTCTGCTTCCTGAACTACTACTGGAGAGCCGAGCAGATTCTACAAGTAAAACATATTTCCGAGGATTCAGAAAATGTAATGAGTGTGCTTCTGCTAGTAGTTTGGGAGGTGATGTGATTTTGCCCGCGAAAACATTATTCAAAAAGTATACATGTTTATGTGCATTTGTATAATGATTTTACAAAGAAGATTGTGTGTATTTTCCGTACTACAAGTACTAGTATTTCTTATATTTTGTTACAGCATTCATGGTTTCTCATAAACAAACAAGAGCTGTAGGAGAACAGCATAGCTCGACTACGAGGGTTGTCGATGTACATATAGCTTGACAAACAAGGTGGCCGCGGCCTGCATAAAACCTTAACCAAGGTTGACTAAAAACCTTAACCAAGGGAAATTAAGTAAGTAATTCAAGGTTAAATGTAGGTCAATGCCAGCTATAGGTCAGGGGTTGTTGATGTACATCACTAGGATATGACGTTGTCCAAGTATGGTGGGTGTATGGCCAGTAGTATTCCATATACAAGCTTGACTAAAAACCTTAACCAAGGGGAATTAACTAAGTAATTGAAGAGGAACTGTAGGTCAAGGTGAAATATAGATCAGGGGTTACTGATGTACATCACTAGGAGAAAAGGTTGTACAAGTATGGTGTCTGTATGCACAATAATATTCCATGTACAAGCTTGACTAAAAACCTTAACCAAGGTTAACTAAAAACCTTAATCAAGGGGAATTAACTAAGTAATTCAAGAGGAAATGCAGGTGAAGGTCAAATATAGATCAGGGGTTATTGATGTACATCACTAGGAGATGAAGTTGTCCAAGTATGGTGGGTGTAGGGCCAGTAGTATTCCATATACAAGCTTGACTAAAAACCTTAACCAAGGCGTGACGGTGACGCCAACGCCGACGCCGACGCCGATGCCGATGCCGACGCCGACGCCGGGGTTACAACATAAGCTCTAACTATTCTTCGAATAGTCGAGCTAAAAAGTTCTAGTTGTTAGATGTGATACTGTGTTCCATCAATGTTATATGCCATCGTTTGCTACGAAAGCAAAATTGACATGCGCTGGTGCTAGAGGTGGTTTTTGCGTTTGATAGTGTTATGTCCGTTAAGATGGTTTTAACAATTACCTGGTATCAAATTCAGAGATTTCTATCTAGCGAGTCAGATCGCCATGTAAAGCGCGTTTTGTACTGTACGTTCATATATGTGATTCATGGACTATAAGATTAATGTCTCATAAAGCCTGGGTCTATAAATTATATCTTTACTGAGAATATCTTTTCCCAGTTCTTTAGATTCAAATTTCGCGTCGCATGCTTGTCTAAAATACTAAACAATGATGTATTTTGCTTGATTAAATGCTAAATATAAGTGAGTGTTGAACATAAGGTTGTTCCCGAGGGATTGCCAGAGAAATAAAATGTATGTCGTTTGAACGTAATGAATTAGAAATAAATTATGTTTCTCTGGCGGTCGGCGGGACAACCTTGTACAATGTTAAGAATATTGATTGATGGTAACCCTCTTGCGCGATTTCAGTCGTGCGCGTTTTCGCGCCAAGCGTGGTCACTAGGTGTCACCACTAGGTGTGACCAATGGCGGAATCTTGTCATTCAAGTGTTGACAGACACTCGAGCGACACGTATTTTTGTCGCAATAGTAATATGGTAGGAATCAATTTAATTATGTAGTTATTTAGGACAGGTTATTGGAGTGTATGTGTTTATAGTAAAAAGTTCGTGTTTCTCAAATGTCGCGTTGCATGCTTGTCTAAAATACTATACAATGATGTATTTGGCTTGATTAAATGCTAAATATAAGTGAGTGTTGAATATAAGGTTGTTCCCGGGGGGATTGCCAGAGAACATATGTAAACATTATGACGTGAAACATGAATAAACTGTTCTTCGAATACATACACCATTGATGGTTTCGACTTACGTTACATGGATAATTCAGTTTTATATTTAAACTACATCTTAGTCCGATGAGATATTAAGGTCCCTAAATATTATCCGCTAGTGTACGCTCGATACGGCTGTGCTGGACGAATACACACAATACAGACGGGGATACCGATCGATAGCAGTTGCGTATTCTTTCATGTATACCGACAAATATAACGTATGCCATTGAACTTAAAACCGAGTGAGAGACGTTGCCGCGGTATTTATTTGATGTCCAATTGATAGACAAATCGCCGACTACATCTATCACAGTGTCACACCACTGTAATGCAAATTGGCATGTTTTTCTACGAGTGTACAAGCACATCGGATCACTGTACCGGTACGTGAAGAAATTATTATTTGTAATGATATGGTCCCAGCTACTTCTGTGAGTATTGCTATATTTCGCGGATAATTATAGCAAACCATCTTTTCTCGAATATGTAGCAATAGCAGCGAAATACGGCGATGCGATAAATACGATAACTCACAAATGTTGAGATATACATGTTATTATTAACATGCCTGCATGATCGTGTGCCAGTCCGTCAATCAGTGTTTTTGTTTACTGCCTTGGCGAGCTAAGCAATGGCCGTGGCCACCAAATATGAATTCATTTCGCACGTGTGTAATTTTAATAAAAGTGCGGATGTGTTTACCTGCAGGGATTCTCAGATCATAACAAATTAGTTTTAGGAGTACATCAACGATTGTCACTGGGAGGGTGATGGAGATTGCCGGTTTTGATTAATCTTGATTATATGTGCGTCAATAATGCTAAAATGTGCATTTATTTGTATAACAAATACAACTTTCATATTCGAACTTTATCAGGCTTCCTCGGGAAGAAAATCATTTATCTTTTCGGAACATAAAAAGTGGCACAATTACATGTAGGCCAACAGACAAACGGCGACAATTAATGCGTCCCACACACCCAATAACATCGATAATAATGTTTATGTTCACTATGCAACTGATGGAATTTGTTTTCCACTATATAGCCGATTATTTGACGTCGTCTTCTATTTCGCTTAGTCTGCTAACCAAAGGTTTAGCCGACTAACGAGGAGGCAAAGCAAAAGCGACTTTGCTTAGTCGGCTAACATGTTCGTGAAACGTGATTTTTTTCTGTTAGTCGACTAACGGCCTGAAGTTTAGCCAACTAACTGAGTTTAGCCGACTAACGGACGTTCGTGAAATATCTCTTGGTTACCGTAACTTCTATTGTATTTCTATTCTAGTCTCTGTGTAATACAGTATACATTACTTCATGTAGTCAATTTACCTACATAAGCAATTAAGATATTGCAATTTAATTTTATACCAACAAAAATGTTATGTAATTGGAAAACAATGTTGTATTTTTATTTTATAATATCTGTAGTACAAATCAAGTGAAGACGAGTATGTGCATGATTGTTACAGGATTGTAAAATGTTTCCCTCTTACAGGATTTCATTATATTTAACAATTAAAATCTTGTTCAAATTGTTCAAATATTGTAAATTTGATATATCCACTATCAAAAATAAACAATATTATTCAAAACCAAAAAAACACGTCTCTTTTTTACTTCCTGTGGCACTCTCTGATGTAGCTACAGTAATTCGCCTCCGATATGTTATCTACGGCTACAATTTGACCCATGCAAAAAATGTGAGCAACCGAAGTGCATACCCAAACATGTTGTATGTAGGTCAAAATTTACTAAACTGTATATTTTATACATTTAAACAATTAATTTTTGATGTAGAACTAGTAAATTGCCAAAAATAATAGAACAGGGAAATCATTTTCCCAAGGAAACCATCTGTTCTCTTATTGTTGTTCAACATTCAACATAACTAAATGAAGCTGTTCAAATTCACAAGATATACATGTACATGTCAGATAAACACCTTGACATGGTACAATAACCAATACATACGGGTATGTTCTTTATTAATACTTTACATTGATACAGTGTTGACAGTTTTGTATCGCTAACATCTCAAACACGCCGGATAACCTATTGCAAAAACCGTTCTTCAATGTGTTACATTAAAGAGATTTCTACCCTCGCGAGAGGTATGGAGCGGGGTAGCAATTTTGTTTCTATCTTTGATGTACCATGATTGTAAAACCACCCTTATCGCCCCTGATATCAGTCTATAAATTTACATCTGATATATAATGTATAACAATGTCAATACATGCGTGGGGTAATGGTGAATGAATGTTTATTTTGCCAGAAAATGTCTCAGATGACGTCTCTGATATAAAGAACATGTGTGCCTACTGAGTGGGCATGTACCTATAAGCCAATTAAGATCGGCTGAGTATGTCGGCTTGACATAACGTTGCTTAGTTTATTGCATAAACTAGACTTTCACGGTGTAATAAATAACACAGTGTAATAAAAATTACAGAAGGCACGCTATGTGGTCATTACAGCTTAAACGTATTGTGCTGTGCTTATGCAGCTGGAGCGATACTTATCGGCCATCTTGAATATCCCAAATGGTCCGATAGTAAGTATATTACATTCATTTTTATAAAGAGCACATGCACTAATAAGAAAACAATGGCAAACAAATTAAATATAAATGTGTGTGAAAGTGTAGCTATTTATTTTCGTTATTCCACACACATTCACTGTACGTCTGGATGAATATTTGGTGGCCATCTTGTATTTATATGAATTTTTCAGTGGTGAATTGTTTTTATAAGTTATCTTAAACGTATTTCTATGTACGTACACGCATAATGTACGTACAAAACGCCTTATAATCATAGTCAGAATACATGTAAGACAAAATGCTGATACCTGGCGGCCATCTTGAAAATACAAACCGATTTGGACCACACACAAAACCGAATCGTTTCGTAAGTGTCCCATGAAGCAATAATCAACAATTAAACCAACTTATCTGATATTCCAAGCATGTTATGCACTTACATGTCCATCTACTGATATGTTTTTGAACTCGTTTGACCTCTTTGCACTTAATGACACCAAAAGTGACATTGTCCCAGCTAATTTGATTGACTGACACCAGATTCGTGTTCAGGAAGGTATGATGTATTAAAGTAGCATAGTCGTTGCTTTTTCTCTCTTGTGTTGAACAGAAGTCGTTTTAAGCCACTTCTCATCAAAGTGAAATAGTTTAACCCTTAGACCTCTATCTTTTTTTTTTTGTCTGCTGTTTGTTTTCAATTTTACATTTTTATCATCAAAAACATGCTTTGACAGAACTTTAGAATAATTTACAACATAAAAAATGATTCTGAAGTGCTGTCAAATCATGTTTTTATTGAGAAATAAAGCAAGATATAAAAGCAACAGCAGACGACAATTGTTGTGAGTAGCGGTGTGCACCCACCAGATCACATGACAAAACATGGTTCGGACCTAATTGTATAAAGTCACGCAATGAGTATGATAGAGCTAAAGCTATACACCATATGCTACCCTCCACAACAAATAGACAAGTTATGGTAGAAGCTAGCAGAAATTATGAAAAAAACTATGAATAAATATATAAATATACATAGACGTTCAACTCAACGTAAACTCAGGAACCTAAAAGTTCAAAAGCCGAAGGAATTTTGAAATGTTCTAAATAATATGGAAAAAAAATAAAAGTGAGGGAAACATATCACTTGACAGTTTGTATATTTATTTTAAAAATGTAAATTCTACTGAAGCCGAAAATGATCGCAACATAAACTTTCAAATCGACGATGATGATGAAATATTAAATTCAACGATAACTGATGATGAAATACGAAAATCAGTGCTTAAACTCCGCAGCAATAAGGCTTCGTCAACAGACGGCATTATAAATGAGTATATTAAATCTACATTAGACATGTGTCTACCAATTTATACTAATCTGTTTAATCTAGTCTTAGACACGAGTATTTTACCTGAATCATGGCTAGAGGGCATTATTCGACCCATTTATAAAGGGAAAGGGGTGGGGGGGGGGGGCAGGGAGAACCTCAACACTATAGACCGATTGCATTAGTCAGTTGCCTCGGAAAAGTATTCACTTCTGTTTTGCAAAATAGAATAACTAATTTTATTGATAGCGAAGAAATAATGAATGAAAACCAGGCGGGGTTCAGGAAGGGTTATTCGACAATTGATCATGTGTTTTTACTGCACTACCTGATTGAAAACCTAACACTTCAGAAAAAGAAACTATTCTGTTGTTTTGTCGATTTTATTAAGGCTTTCGACTCTGTGTGGAGAGTTGGTCTATGGCAAAAATTGCTTAGAAATAGTATAAATGGTAAATTCTTTAGAATAATTCACAATATGTACCAAAATATAAAATCATGTGTCTCATTTAGCAATGAAACATCCTTATTTTTACAAGTGACGTGGGCCTACGTCAAGGTGAAAACTTGTCGCCTGTGATTTTTTCATTATTTTTGAATGACTTAGAAGGATACTTGGAGTTGAATAACTGTAACGGGGTCCAGCTTGGTTCTAATACGTGGAATATCTAATTTTATCAGAAATTACTTGTTTTATTTTATGCTGATGACACAGTAATTTTAGCAGAAAATGAAAATGATTTGCAAAATAATATTAATTGGTTCAATAGATACTGCACAGATTGGAAATTAAATGTGAATTACAGCAAGTTCTTATATTTGGGGCTCGAAAAACAAATAAATTCGAGTTTAAAATTGGAGGCGTTACAATTGATATTACAAATAGTTTTAAGTATCTAGGAATTTACTTTTCGCAAAAAGAACTTTTTGTTAAGGCTAGACATATTGTACAACAAGCTAGAAAAGCTATGCACTTGTTATAAGCGGATACGACACTTTCAACTACCACTTGACCTGCAACTACAAATTTTTGATCATACGATACTGCCAATTTTGCTATATGGTAGCGAGGTTTGGGGTTTCGACAATATAAAATTACTTGAAAATTTACATTGCTCGTTTCTTCGTAATATAACTAAATTAAGAAAAAGTACGCCACTGTACATGCTATATGCAGAATTGGGTAGATACACAATTGAAATTTAAATTAAATCACGTATGATAAACTACTGGATATCATTGAAAATGGGAAATCAATCAAAACGTAGCTACTTAGCTTATGAAGCAATGATAAACGATCATCATGAATACAAGTGGTTATCTTATATTCAGAATGTTCTGGACAGTGTAGGTAGAACCGACCTAATGTTAAATCCAGGTATTCAATACCCACGGGCTACAAAGCAAGCAATAAAAAGAACCCTTACATATCAATACATACAAAAATGGACAGAGTCACTTCAGATCTCATCTAAAGGTAAAACATACCGTTTATTTAAAACATTTATACATTTTGGAGAGTATCTCATAAATGTACCTACTTCCAAACATTTGGCATTGATAACATTCCGAACAAGCAACGATAAATTACCTATAGAAGTAGGGCGTTGGAACAATATTGATATTGCGGATAGAAAATGCACCTTATGTAACTCAAATGATACAGGTGATGAATTTCACTACCTTTTCAATTGCTCTGTTTTTAAGGATCAAAGAAATTTCATATCAAACCCAACATACTGAAATTTCAAAATGTAATGCAATGTTGATAGGAACACGTCCGTTTGATGATTCTGTATTCAGATCACAATGGCGGGGCTCAATCTGAAAAAATTAACATAGAGTTACGCACTGGTATTAACTGATTATTGTTTATCTCCCCCAAGTCATTGGTATGTCTTTCATTACGGATATAGTAATGACTGATTAATGTATATATTCATATTGGAAGAATAATTAACGGAAGCGAAACTATAGACTGTTAAATTGTTTCTCTGTCTCCCCCAAGTCTTTGGTATGTCTTTCATTAGAGAATTAACATAGACTGAATAATTAAAGTTAACTGACTACAATTAACAACAACTGGAACGGAACTGTCAAATGTCTTCATCATGAAGGACACTAGCTAGAGGTAATATTCGCCCGATGTCTGCCAAGCGGGTTTGCGTCTAATACGTGTTGGACGGGGTGATGGCGTTTGTGTCTCTGGCTGTACGTTGGTGGTTTCAATTGGTACAGGTGCCGGATGTCTCGGTAGTGAGTTGTCTGGTACTTGCGTGTGCCCAGCTTGTGGGCCGTTCCTGGTCGGTGATGTTGGAAGTCCTCGCCACGGACCATCATTGTCTTTGGTAGGGCGGCCAGTCGAGTTCGTGGGTTCAGGGAGCGTTGGTTGAAGCTGTTGGCGATCAACTGGTGTTTGGGCCATGGGGGTGGGTAATGGGCGGTTACCAGACGACCGAGGAGTAGTAGGTGTCGGCGGCATCTGCAGTGGTTGGTATGGCGTGCGGGTATGGCCACTGATGTCATCCATAATACTGTGACGTGGTCTCTGTGGGCACACTGGGGTGTATTTCCGGAGAAACTTTCTGTTACTGAGTGTTACTCTTCCCGATCCATCTACTCGCACCACGTACTGGTAGTGTTGGTAGACTTCGATCACTTGGCCAGTTTTATCCCATTTTCGAGGGTTGGGGCCTGTCTGGTTCTGTATCCTTACTTTGTGGCCGACTACGAGTGGCGGTAGACGTTTCGTGTGCTCTGACCAATTTTCAGCTGCTCGCATGTGTCGATTTCGTAGTGCCTCCTCTCTCGCAGTCAGAGTCTCCTGCCAGGTGTTGTGTGGTATGTAGCGTCCCGGAAGGACATGTTCCAATGGTTACAGCTGTTCCGAAGTGCGGTGATAGCAGGCGTGATTCCAGACCAGAATATAGACACCTCGGCTCTCGCGATCATAGATGATACACTTTGGTGTGCAGCATGTAGGGCTGTCAAGCAGTCACGTCTCAGTGCGGGTGGGACAAAGACACGGTTTGTGTAGACTATAACACCGTCAACTGTGTACAGGTGATCCCGGAACTGATGGAACTCTTGCAGTGGTCCGGATAGTTCATGGCAGAATTCTGGCATGCCCGATTCGATGGTGTCGACCAACTTGTTCATGGTTTCGTTACTGCTGGTCGCTGTCCGAACCTTGTCCCAAGTGACGGATTACAGCGAGTTCAGGGATGAGGCTGCGGCAAGGTGAACTTTGTCCTCACTATCGTCCTGATCCGGCTCAGTGCAACGTATGCCGCTAAGGAATGTGTGTTGTAGGTCAGGTTGTGAGAGCAGGTTGTCGCTCAGAGGCATGCTGGTGACGGCAGAGATGTCATCTGTAAGGTGCATCTTGGTCGGTTGACTCTCGCCTGTAGGATGTCGTGACACGGTATCGGCAGCTCGATGTTTCACGCCTGGTACGTGTGTCATACGGAATCTATATCGCAGTGTATTTTCCTTCAGGTTCCTGAGTCGGGTGTTAGAGATGTCGTCAAGTGATCGATCTCCGAACAACTTCAGTAGAGGCTTATGGTCAACTGCTATGATGAGTTCCTCGCAACCTAGGACGAAGTACGTGGCCTTATCCAATGCGTCAACGACAGCTAGGGCTTCCCATTCCACCGGAGCATAGCGGGATTCCGCGGAGTGTGTGAAGCGACTGCCGACTAGTGTTATTTTCCAACCTGTCAGGCAGCAGAACAGTTCCGTCTTCTGACATTCACAGTGTTTCTGAAAGAGCCAGAATCCTATCCCGACTTTAGACCAGTCCGTGGCAAAGCAGGTTGGCTTTGATTTCTCGAAGATCCGGACACCCTCTTATATCTCACTTACTATCGCTCGCTTGGAATCAGTAGCTCGCTGAGTTGTTCGTCCCAGTGGAAGGGAGTCGCCGGCTTGAGGAAGTTACGGAAAGGGGCCATCCGCTCAGTCATGCTGAAGGCGTAGGAAACTTGGTTGATGAGGCCGAACCAGGAACGGATGTCTGTTATGTTTCTTGGCGTTGTGAAGTCGATGATTGCCTGGAGGAACTGCTTGCATGGTCGTCACCGGAGGCGATGTACCCTTGTGGGGCAGTGTGGTAGCGGTATCTTCCCCATGGGGTGATGAAAGTAGCGAGATGTCTGTCTTCCTCTCGCAGAGGGACGCTATGATAGTAGTCGTCACCGGAGGCGATGTACCCTTGTGGGGCAGTGTGGTAGCGGTATCTTCCCCATGGGGTGATGAAAGTAGCGAGATGTCTGTCTTCCTCTCGCAGAGGGACGCTATGATAGCCATTCCACGCATCCGATACAGTTTTTATAGTGCCGTGTGGTACGGCCCGCGCCTGGTGAAATGGTGACTGCGCGTGATGAGTCTCTCGTACAGCGTGTGCGTTATGTGGCTGCATATCGACCGTACGCCTTGGCTTGACATTCTTCTTTGCGCAGACGATCATTTGCGCACCATGTCAGAGGTTCACCCACTGGTACTGGTTCGAGTACACCAAGTCTGACGTCTCTGTCAAGTCCTGCCTTCACGTCGTTTTGCCAATGAATGGGTACTGGCACGGGGTTGGGTGCTGCTACATGTTTAGCGTTGGGATCCACCATAAGTTGCAACGGAGGCCCCTCCATCATCGGTAGCGGCTGGTGCTCGCACGTGTTGAAGGTGCTTAATCTGTAGCGGTCCAGTAGATATTGCTGGAGTTTCTCGCGGTCCTCTTCCGTTGCTGGGTACGGCAGACACGGTGGTGGGGGTGGAGGCGTCCGGCGACGAAGGCAGTCACACTCGGAGGCAAGGTCACTGTCGTTGTCATCAGCGGATGGGATCACATCACTGAGAGCGTGAGTTGTCTGGTTACTAGTGACCTCACCAATCGTTGGGAAGGTGCTGGTGATCATGACCAGGCTGATGCAGGCTTCTCTACTGATAAAGAGTTTGTCAGAATTGTCAGTGATGTATGTGATTTGACGCGTCTCGATCGTGTTGCCCATTTTGTCGTTACCGGAAAACAGCAGGATGGCTGCACCAAGTATGTGGATGCCTTTGTTGTTGGCGGCATGCATCTTCAGTGTGACCGGGATGAGATCGCACTCTCTCAGACCAAGTCGACGAATGACCTTCATACTGGCCAGACAACTCTGGCAGCCGGTGTCAGCCATGGATGGGATGACGGCCGCCGTCCTATGTGTTGCGGTAAGTTCGAAGCCTAGGCTTTCGTAGTCTCCGCGGTTGGCTCCTACAGTGAGATTGACAAATGCTTGTGGTTTGGAAGTACGCTTCATCCAGGTGTCAGAGAGTTTATTGTATATGTGATGGTCGAGGATTATACTTCTACCCCCATGTTGGGCAGACGTAGTGAGCGAACAGAGTTAGTCAAAGACGGCGCCTTCATACTCGTTGAATGGCTTTGCCAATGGCTTGGGCTTTGTTTTGTTCTTGCCCCTGCACATGCTGTCGTAGTGGTGATCTATGTTACAGTGTTTGCATGTGTCAGCTGTGCACTCTTTCTGTCTGACTTTAGCGAGAGCACGTACTCCGTCCCTTTTTAACCACAGTACGAGCACACCTCGGACTTGTCGACCTTCGTGTTGTCTCGCCGATGACGATCTTTCAGAGTGTCGTTCATGCCACGTCTATGAACTGCTAGCTGCGTCCGAACCATGTATTTGAGAGTCAAGGAGTCGTGAAGCAGAGCGCCTGCCGGATTCCTTAGCCTCGACGAATTGGAAAACTTCTTCCAGAGACATCTCCTGGTTCTGGTCGCCTAGGAGTTCAAGTTGGTGAGTCCTCTATGCCTCTACTCAGCACGTCACGAAGTACATATTCGGTGTAGTTTACGTTTTCAGCACAATTGGGGCACTCTGTGACGAATTTGCAAACCCCAGCTTGACCGCGGAGTCTGGCACCGAATGAGCGGATTGGCTCGTCACAGTCCTGGCGCATGTTGTGCAAAGCGACACGTGCGACCATGGTGTTTTCTTCTCTGCCAGCGAGTGTGTTTATGGCCTTCAACACGTCTTCCTCAGTTGTGTTAGTCAACGTGCCACCAGCGGTACGAGTAAGGTCCTTACGCAACAGTTCATCACAACACTCTAGTAATTGTATCACTTTGTCTTTACCCGACACCTTGGCCGCTGCGACGTAGTCGTTCCATCGAGATGTGAAATAAGACCAGTCTTCGCTAGTGCCGGCGGAAGATATTGTAGGTCGTTTTACATTTTCGACTTTTGCGGTAGCAGTGTTAGTGGCGCCTGTATTATGGATGTAGACATGGGTTGTAAGGAGTGCTGCAGCCAGAATTGCATCAACGTCGGGTGTCGCGTATTCACAGTCATCGATGGGGCAGTTGACAACCGGCATCGTGAAAGACGTGGAATCGGCGAACTGTCTCAGAGTATTCAATAGTTAATGAGTCCCGTCATAGATAGGAACACGTCCGTTTGATGATTCTTTATTCAGATCACAATGACGGGGCTCAATCTGAAACAATTAACATAGAGTTACGCACTGGTATTAACTGATTATTGTCTACAAGGTAAAAATAAAATTGAAAAAATCAAACCGAAGTAATTTTGCAAATATTGTAATACATAAATTTAAGTAATCCACATAACAGAAAACTGAAATGCCAATTGTGTAACCGACAAAAGTAAAAGAAATATTATGACACACTAGTACGTTGAACCGGTAACCATGTTGTTGCTTTTCATGAAGGACACTGATTTCAGATATAATATTTAGATTTATCATTACCAAGCCCCGTTTTCTTTGTTTCTCGCTGGATGTATTTGTTGTTGAGGCCCAATTGAAACGTCTCGACGATATGGTTCAAGTGGGTAGTTTGTTTGTGTATTGGTGTTTAACGGCCTATCAACAGCTATGGATGGTCATGTAAGGCCGGGCAAACGGGTTCGATCCCGTTTTAACCTGCTGCATTGGGGGGGGGGGGATTCCAAAATCAGAACTGAATATTTACATCGAGAAACCATATATTCAGCCCTGAAATTATCAAGTGGGTAGTCGCGGCATGCTCCTCCATTGCCAAACAAAGGAAACAATCCAGCATGAACTGGGCCTGTGGTGGTGCTTGCTGGTTCAGTTATAGTGGCTATAAGGCTGTCTGAGCATGTGCTCTATTCTCGTGCTCGGAGGCGGGTGGCTCGGTTACTCGAGGCTGAGTGGAGCTCAGTCTCGGGTGAACGGGCTGCGCGGTTCCGCGTTCGATTTTGGGGGGCATGCTCGGGGGGTTTTGTAGGCAGCGGCATAGTTCATACCATTTAAAGTATTTAGTTTAGTAGTAAAGTGTGATGTACCTTGAGGAAATGGGAATTGCCCATCTTTATTTCTTGTGGAATCCTGATATATCTCTTTTGTGATATATATGGTTAGCCTGCTATAAATAGATGATTATTTATTAAGAGACATGTGCTGACACCGATCTCACGGCCTATTTTTTGCAGTCCGATCTGTGTCAATTCTGATTATTGACATGACCCTTGTAGACTCTGACCAGCAGGCAGTATCTGCCATCTGGTCAGTCATAGGCAAATAATAGTAATGATTTTTTTAAATCTGCCAGTGGTATCTGAAAACATGTCTCTTTTTATCACGGTGCATCACATTCCCAAATGGGTCTAAAGGCGGAATGAACACTGTTTGTGCGGACCCGTGTCCACCCTGGTTGTAGACGGCATTTGACCACTTATACACATTGGTAAATACCGGTACCCCATTTACAAATTACACACACGTTTTGCATACTTACCAAATTAGCAAATGTATAGTCGTCACTTCTAACATTTCAATTCATGCTCTTTTTAGTTTCAAATGCCACCTGCGTGTGGCCAGAAACACTATTACTAAATAAATTTATTGCTGTTTCTGTTGTTCTGATCTGGTCTAAGGGTTAATTAAATGAGTTAAGAAAAGCATAGCAATGTTGTAAACTATGTTTGGCACACATTGAACCATTGGTAAATAAAGTGGGCAATGACATTATATCCCCTCGCCGATAGGCACGAGGGCATATAGCGTTAGTCCATGTACGTACGAGCGTGCGTACGTACGTACGTTAGTAACACATTTCATGTTTCAATAACTCATGAACCACTTTACCGATTTTAATCATATTTGGCCACAATGTGAGGGATTGTGCATACGACCCACGTCCGACCGCCCAACCTACTTGATAACCAAAAACACCGAATCATCCGAATGAACCAAACACGCACCTGCATAAAAGCGCAAATGCTTCTAAACTGGACTTACTCGATAAATGTTCTTCCACCTTAATTAATATTGTATATGCACTTGTGGCATATAACACTAACCATGCTGAAGGTTCTACAGCATTCGTGTGCTAGTACTAGTAATCTATTTCCGTGATGCCAAGAACTGAGTAAATTTAGTCACTGGCTTAACGTTTCAATAGTTACTTGATATACTCACTGTATGCATGAGATTGAATTGCTAAAGCACATTCAAATAGCACCAAACTGAGTGTTAAACCTCCAACCATGCTGCAATAATGCACACGTGCAATACACACTATTCGTCGTTTGATGCTTAATGGTAAATGGTATGCACACATGATAGAAAATGTAATTATTTTATATCCAAGTATTATATAGTTGTCCCCCAAATATAATATATTAATTTTAAGATCAGGTATACAGTCATATAATTATGTTTTGGGACTGAAATGTGTAAGCATATGATATAAAACAAACATTATAATGCACATAAACAAATCTCCATTTTACCAGTCTGTGTTTAATCACTTGACATATTTGTGTAACCATACGCACTTTTGTAATCAATGGCGGCTGGGAATCCAAATTTATCCCAAATAATTTTCGGCACATTTTGGTTATCCATTCTGCCATCTGGACCTGTATAACCCACCGAAGAAACAGAGAATCAACCAACGACTGACGAAAATGACTGTATCGTGGTTCTTCAACAAATCCCAAAATATATGGCCACACCCACCCAAGCTACATGTATACAGAAGAATCCAGCTATCAACTCAAATGCTCAAATGCAAACTCAATATGCCAGTACCAGCCAACAATTTTAAAATTCCAATGTGCACATACATAACAAACTGAATTAGGCGTAACTCCTTGGAACATTTCCGTTGTAAAAAATTACCCGAACCAAATAGTTCGGCTGAAATGTCGGAATGTTGTTTTTAAAAGAATAAAAACAATTAACATATAAAGCAACTAAAGTGTTAACATAAACTTTATAGTTGACTACACATATACATTTACCTTCATGGTATTCTCAATTTGAAATGGGATTCACGGGCGTCGTCAGGGGAGTTCAGGGGGTCGTTACCGCGATTTGAGCCAGTATGATTGGCGGGAGACATACTGTCTCCACGCTATTGGGATCGTGATTCTGGCCGTTTGCACGGGTCTACTTTCGGAAGTGGCTCTCTGTTCATCGGGGGACGTCTCAATAGGCTCAATTTGCGTTCGCAATTAACAACAGTCAGGTGACAATTAAAGTCAGCGAATGAACTGAAAGCAAGTTATTAATAGCAACGGCAATGCTCAACATTATGTGTAAAATAGTTAGCATGCCCAACTTAACTTTTGAAGAGAACAAATTGCTGTTATTGAGACGCTGGATGTATTTGTTGTTGAGGCCCAATTGAAACGTCTCGACGATATGGTTCAAGTGGGTAGTTTGTTTGTGTATTGGTGTTTAACGGCCTATCAACAGCTATGGTCATGTAAGGCCGGGCAAACGGGTTCGATCCCGTTTTAACCAGCTGCATTGGGGGGGGGGATTCCAAAATCAGAACTGAATATTTACATCGAGAAACCATATTCAGCCCTGAAATTATCAAGTGGGTAGTCGCGGCATGCTCCTCCATTGCCAAACAAAGGAAACAATCCAGCATGAACTGGGCCTGTGGTGGTGCTTGCTGGTTCAGTTATAGTGGCTATAAGGCTGCCTGAGCATGTGCTCTATTCTCGTGCTCGGAGGCGGGTGGCTCGGTTACTCGAGGCTGAGTGGAGCTCAGTCTCGGGTGAACGGGCTGCGCGGTTCCGCGTTCGATTTTGGGGGGCATGCTCGGGGGGTTTTGTAGGCAGCGGCATAGTTCATACCATTTAAAGTATTTAGTTTAGTAGTAAAGTGTGATGTACCTTGAGGAAATGGGAATTGCCCATCTTTATTTCTTGTGGAATCCTGATATATCTCTTTTGTGATATATATGGTTAGCCTGCTATAAATAGATGATTATTTATTAAGAGACATGTGCTGACACCGATCTCACGGCCTATTTTTTGCAGTCCGATCTGTGTCAATTCTGATTATTGACATGACCCTTGTAGACTCTGACCAGCAGGCAGTATCTGCCATCTGGTCAGTCATAGGCAAATAATAGTAATGATTTTTTTAAATAAACTGCCAGTGGTATCTGAAAACATGTCTCTTTTTATCACGGTGCATCACATTCCCAAATGGGTCTAAAGGCGGAATGAACACTGTTTGTGCGGACCCGTGTCCACCCTGGTTGTAGACGGCATTTGACCACTTATACACATTGGTAAATACCGGTACCCCATTTACAAATTACACACACGTTTTGCATACTTACCAAATTAGCAAATGTATAGTCGTCACTTCTAACATTTCAATTCATGCTCTTTTTAGTTTCAAATGCCACCTGCGTGTGGCCAGAAACACTATTACTAAATAAATTACATGTTCTGTTCTGTTCTGATCTGGTCTAAGGGTTAATTAAATGAGTTAAGAAAAGCATAGCAATGTTGTAAACTATGTTTGGCACACATTGAACCATTGGTAAATAAAGTGGGCAATGACATTATATCCCCTCGCCGATAGGCACGAGGGCATATAGCGTTAGTCCATGTACGTACGAGCGTGCGTACGTACGTACGTTAGTAACACATTTCATGTTTCAATAACTCATGAACCACTTTACCGATTTTAATCATATTTGGCCACAATGTGAGGGATTGTGCATACGACCCACGTCCGACCGCCCAACCTACTTGATAACCAAAAACACCGAATCATCCGAATGAACCAAACACGCACCTGCATAAAAGCGCAAATGCTTCTAAACTGGACTTACTCGATAAATGTTCTTCCACCTTAATTAATATTGTATATGCACTTGTGGCATATAACACTAACCATGCTGAAGGTTCTACCAGCATTCGTGTGCTAGTACTAGTAATCTATTTCCGTGATGCCAAGAACTGAGTAAATTTAGTCACTGGCTTAACGTTTCAATAGTTACTTGATATACTCACTGTATGCATGAGATTGAATTGCTAAAGCACATTCAAATAGCACCAAACTGAGTGTTAAACCTCCAACCATGCTGCAATAATGCACACGTGCAATACACACTATTCGTCGTTTGATGCTTAATGGTAAATGGTATGCACACATGATAGAAAATGTAATTATTTTATATCCAAGTATTATATAGTTGTCCCCCAAATATATATTAATTTTAAGATCAGGTATACAGTCATATAATTATGTTTTGGGACTGAAATGTGTAAGCATATGATATAAAACAAACATTATAATGCACATAAACAAATCTCCATTTTACCAGTCTGTGTTTAATCACTTGACATATTTGTGTAACCATACGCACTTTTGTAATCAATGGCGGCTGGGAATCCAAATTTATCCCAAATAATTTTCGGCACATTTTTGGTTATCCATTCTGCCATCTGGACCTGTATAACCCACCGAAGAAACAGAGAATCAACCAACGACTGACGAAAATGACTGTATCGTGGTTCTTCAACAAATCCCAAAATATATGGCCACACCCACCCAAGCTACATGTATACAGAAGAATCCAGCTATCAACTCAAATGCTCAAATGCAAACTCAATATGCCAGTACCAGCCAACAATTTTAAAATTCCAATGTGCACATACATAACAAACTGAATTAGGCGTAACTCCTTGGAACATTTCCGTTGTAAAAAATTACCCGAACCAAATAGTTCGGCTGAAATGTCGGAATGTTGTTTTTAAAAGAATAAAAACAATTAACATATAAAGCAACTAAAGTGTTAACATAAACTTTATAGTTGACTACACATATACATTTACCTTCATGGTATTCTCAATTTGAAATGGGATTCACGGGCGTCGTCAGGGGAGTTCAGGGGGTCGTACGACCGCGATTTGAGCCAGTATGATTGGCGGGAGACATACTGTCTCCACGCTATTGGGATCGTGATTCTGGCCGTTTGCACGGGTCTACTTTCGGAAGTGGCTCTCTGTTCATCGGGGGACGTCTCAATAGGCTCAATTTGCGTTCGCAATTAACAACAGTCAGGTGACAATTAAAGTCAGCGAATGAACTGAAAGCAAGTTATTAATAGCAACGGCAATGCTCAACATTATGTGTAAAATAGTTAGCATGCCCAACTTAACTTTTGAAGAGAACAAATTGCTGTTATTGAGACGCCCCCCCCCCCTCCCCCCCCCCCGTATCGTGTACCACGCAGTCGCAATGCGACGTCGAATGCCATTTCTTTTTCATATTGTGGTTTACGGGCGATTTTCGAAAAATTCACGTATGTAGGCCTACGCCCAGTCATAATTTTGAAAAGATTTCACATAATATTATGTCACACCTCCAGAGTTCCTGTTGGGTATGCAATTTGGATTACTCGGTTTGTATCCCTATTCTGCAAAGTGCCGATTGAATTTGGACAAATAAACATACTAAAAATATGAAAATTTCCCCGTTTTTTTTCTTCACATTACGAAAAACCTATGCTGCCAAAAATATTTTTTGAACAAAATCGATCAAATATTGATTTTATGGGCATCATTTTCTATGGGAGATGTGATCTATAAATAAATTTTCTTCCATAATTTTTGTTTTACTGGGCCGACTTTCACATAACAATTTTGTGTTGTTAGTTAGATCATTTCCGAGCTATCTCGCCAGGTTTCGAGATTAATTTCTAAAAAAAAAAGGTTTTTCGTATTATCCATCGGCGCTTTCAGTTGAAACAGACAATAGAATAACGTTATGTTTGTTTGTCCAAATTGCATCGGCAAAATGAGCTGGAACAGACCAACCACGTTCTGTCAGAGTGGGCGTCAACTTGAGAGAGAAAAAAAACCATCCACTTAATTTTTGTTAAACATCCGTTGGTGGGTCCCGTAAACCAAGAAATAAAAAAATGGTGTCGCATCCCGTGATGCCTGTGAGCCTTTGCTTCATCAACCTATTTGTGTTTAGAGCAGGCTGTATTTTACAAACACCAGTAACTAATCAAGTTCTCCAAATTTGCAGATTGTACATCCAATAATCAACATCGAATATATTTCTAACAAGGAATTTCTGAGTATGCAAATTCACAAGTGGCTACTTGTCTCCCGCCAGTCAGTACTTTCAGTACTTTGATTTTTTAACTAAAATGGCAAACATCGAAAATTATTTTTGCTCATATCTCGATTCGTCATACTCGTATAGGTTAAATTTCGGTCATTGAATGACTTTTTTCTGGTTTATATTGGGCTTTATAATATGAATTCAAAAGCTGGCAACGCCCTGGATTATTATTTGGCGGAGGTACATTTCGTCAAATTCAGTATTGATTACGACAACCACCAGTTTGAATGACCAACGGATCGACAGACTATTGGTTTTATTGTATGTATTGTTTAACGGCCTTTCAGCAGCTACGGTCATTTAAAGCCGGGCCAACGGGTTCGATCCCGCATGTAACCTGCTGCTTTGGGGAGAAAATCCCAAAATCAGAACGGAATATTTACATCGAAATAAATAAATATTCGGCCCCGAAACGAGAATAACCTGACCTGGGGGCTAAATTTCGTACCACTAAAATGTTCGTAAGTGCAAAATTTAGGATCGTCTGTAAATTTCAATTGATGGATTTTCATTTACTGAGCATAAGGCTGCATATGCAACCTATGATCAATAAATGTAAATCCCATAATTGTTTACAAGAAATGTGAAATTTACAGACTATCATAATTTTGCACTTACGAACATTTTAATCGTACGAAGTTTAGTGAAACGGGCCCCAGGTGCCAGGTCCATACCACACAAAGTCTCCTAACAGCAATAGTATTAGGAATGCTCGTATTACTCATACAAGGGTCGACAGACTGAACGACAGACCGAACGACCGGCAGACTCTTTGGTTTATTGATTAGGTTGTAGAATCTGACTAGTTGAACTGTTCGACCAGTCTGTTGGCCAGTTAGCGGCTATTAACAACATTTCATAAACAGACGGGTGACTGAGTACTGTGGTGTATGGTGACTCGTTAGGGACATGTCCTCCGTAAAGGCACTGGGTCTCAGATATGCATAGAGAGTGATGAGACCGATTAGGACAAAATAGTTTACTTTTACATGTGTATCGTATTTCTTAACACAATGGTGCCTTTAAAGGTATATGCCCACTCAGTAGGCACAAAATATAGGAATTAAATAAGTATATAATTGTGTCACTGTTCCACCAGTTCTAAAAATTACGAGTGCCCGCTATACAGATATAATCATTTAGTAATATTTATTTTACTGATAGTGACTCGCGGTGGTATCAGGCTGTTTTCATATGCAAATGAGGCATGATATATTTTAATTATTTATAAATAACAGTTTGTGCCTACTGAGTGGGCATCTACCTATTACTCGCCTGGAAAAAACCCAGGGGATTGTTAACAAAGCTGTTTAATTAATACTATATTATATTATTATTTATTTATTAATATACAAATACTGAAATACAACTACCGTTTGGCAAAGTTAGTTGTTTTTAGCTCACCTGAGCAAAGCTCATGTGAGCTATTGTTATGGCAAAGTGTCCGTCGTCCGTCGTCCGTCCGTGAACATTTTCAATCATCTTCTCCCGAACTGCTCAGCCGATATTGGTCAAACTTCACAGGGATGATATATGGGTGATGCCATTTCAGATTTGTTAAAATGGAGGTCATCGACAATCCAAGATGGCCGCCATGGAAAAGTAGGTCAAATTCTTAAAAAATCTTCTTCTCACGAACCGCCAGGCGATTTCGACGATACTTGGTATGAATGATCGATAGTTAGCGCTGTTTCAGATTTGTTCATATGGTGGCCCGTGGGTCAAAAATGGGCGTCGCCGAGGGGTCAAATAGGGGTCAAATTTTATTTTTAATCGAATATAGTCATGTAATATATCAAATCGAAGGTATCGACGAGACAATCACTCTGGAACATTTTTTGTCTAAATCATATGATTACGTCATCCAAGATGGCCACCGATAGTTCAAATGGTCATTCTTTTACTAAAGATTTCAAACGTCTTCTTCTTGTAAACTGCTTTGCCGATATTGGCCAAACTTAACTGTAATGGTCTGTGGTTGAAGCCTGTTCATTTTTGTTAAAATGGAGGTCATCACCAAATCCAGATGGCCGCCGTTGAGAAGTAGGTCAAATTCTTAAAAAATCTTCTTCTCACGAACCGCCAGGCCGATTTCGACGATACTGGGTATGAATGATCGATAGTTAGCGCTGTTTCAGATTTGTTCATATGGTGGCCCTGGGTCAAAAAATGGGCGTGGCCCGAGGGGTGGGGTCAACTAGGGGTCAAATTATATTTTTGCCCGAATATGGTCATATAATATATCAAATCGAAGGTATCGACTAGTTGATCACTCTGGACCATTTTTTGTCTAAATCAGATGATTTTGTCATCCAAGATGGCCACCGAAAGGTAAAAAAGTTGTTCTTTTACTAAAGATTTCAAACGTATTCTTCTTGTGAACTGCTTGGCCGATATTGGCCAAACTTAACTGTAATGGTCTGTGGGTGAAGCCTGTCCATATTTGTTAAAATGGAGGTCATCACCAAATCCAAGATGTCCGCCGTTGAAAAGTAGTCAAATTGTCAAAAAAATCTTCTTCTCACAAACTTCCAGGCCGATTTCGACGAAACTTGGTGCGAATGATTGATATTAACGCTGTTTCAGATTTGTTCATATGGTGGCCCCTGGGTCAAAAAATGGGCGTGGCCCGAGGGGTCAACTAGGGTCAAATTATTATATTTTTGCCCGAATATGGTTATATAATATATCAAATCGAAGGTATCGACTAGTCTATCACTCTGGAGCATTTTTTGTCTAAATCAGATGATTTTGTCATCCAAGATGGCCACCGAAAGGTAAAAAAGTTGTTCTTTTACAAAAGATTTCAAACGTATTCTTCTTGTGAACTGCTTGGCCGATATTGGCCAAACTTAACTGTAATGGTCTGTGGGTGAAGCTGTCCATTTTTGTTAAAATGGAGGTCATCACCAAATCCAAGATGTCCGCCGTTGAAAAGTAGGTCAAATATTGTCAAAAAAAATCTTCTCAGAAACCGCCAGGCCGATTTCGACGAAACTTTGTATGAATGATGGATAGTTAACGCTGATTCAGATTTGTTCATATGGTGGCCTCTGGGTCAAAAATGGTCATGGCCCGAGGGGTCAAATAGGGGTCAAATTTTATTTTTGACCGAATATGGTCATTTTATACATCAAATCGAAGGTATAGCAGTAAATCACATGCACATTCCCAATATATGTTAGATCAGAAGGTACCAACAAATTCTGTGGAACATTTGAAGTTGTAAGTGAAGAGTCTTTGTGAAATCAAGATGACCACTATGGAGGCTTTTAGGTGAGCGATACAGGCCCATTTGGGCCTCTTGTTTAGTATTATAAACATGTTTTTCAATCGATAGTCAGGGGCGTAGCTAGTCAATTTGAATCTGCAGGCCCGGTTGACGACTTCGAGCACCGTTGGTGCGAGTATGCTAGGGGGGTATGGGGGCATGCCCCCCACCCCTCGAAAAAAAATAAAAAAAAATCAACAAACATTTTCTCGAAAATTCTGCAGGCCCGGGCCTGCAGTGCCTTAATGCAGCTACGCGCCTGATACTTGCTAATATAGTTTACTTAACCCTAAGACCGATGCACACAACAATTGTTGTCTGCTGTTGCTTTTATATCTTGCCTTATTTCTCAATAACAAGTGCTGTCAAAGCATGTTGTACATTATTCGAAAGTGCTGTCAAAGCATGTTTTTGATGATAAAAATGGAAAGTAGTAAATAAACAGCAGACGCCAAAATTAAGATAGCGGTGTAAGGGTTAAATTAATTAACACTGCACAGCAAAATGTGCCACATATTCAATTCATATGAAAACAAATCATATAATATTCATATCTAAAACATATAAAAAACATATGAATTGCATATGAAAAGAGCCGATATTAAATGCATATGATGTTCATATGAATTCATATGAAGACTTTTCATATGCATTTCATATGAAGGCTTTTCATATGAATTTCATATGTTACATATGCAATTCATATGAAAAGCTTTCATATGAATTGCATATGAAAAGTTTTCATATGAATTGCATATGAAATTTGCATATGAATTGCATATGAAATTCATATGTTACATATGCAATTCATGTGGAAAAATCAGATATGAATTGTATATGAATTAGTGAGTGAGTGAATAGGGTTTAACGTCCGCTTTTCTGACATAGAGGTACAAGCCTCAGGGAGTCTACACGCAGACGGGTCAACGGGGTCGAGTCCCGTATCCACCTGTCCGAGGGGGTAAATCCCAACTTCAGAACTCAATATTTACAATCAAAATATATATTCAGTCTTGAAATTAGAACAACCTGATCTGGTGCCAGGCCCTCGCCACACCAGCATCATTTATCCCATCCCCTAAAAGTAATAGGATTAGCGCTAATCTTACTTTTATATATGGGGCATAGCCTGACTCAACTCTCACATACAAGAAAGCCAAAAATGTACATGAGGGCCAAATCCGGTATAGTGGGTTCCGGAAAGTATGAACCCAATCGTTAAGCCAGTTTAGTCGCCTTTTACGACAAGCAATGGCTACTGCAGCACTATTCTCAGGATCAGTTGATCCCGCCCCGGTGCCTGCACGGGGCGAATTGTATATGAAATTTTCACATGCAATTCATATGCCACACATTTTGTAGTGTAGCGTATATAAGTATTATATGAAACTGAATGCCTATAGAATATCTCATTCCGACTCAGATAGATATGAAATGGTAAGAGCTAGATCAGCATATAAAGCAACTGTCAGAAAAAGTAAATATAAATACGACCTGGAGAAAACAAAGGAAGTAGAAAACGCTCGTTTTAAGAATGCTAGATTGTACTGGAAAATGTTAATCTACTGGTATACAGACCACAAATATTTCCATGGACAATTTTGCAACATATTTTAAAGCTGTAAACAATCCTGATGACCCTTACTTCATTCCAGATGAAGACGTAATTTATTTCAATGAACGATATTTAAATAATGAATTGCATACCATGTTCGCAGAACTAGATGTTGAAATAACAGTTTTAGAAATAACCAATACTATAACACAACAAAAATGTGACCGTAGTGGTGGGCCAGATATGCTATTGAATGAGTAGTTTATACACGGCAGTAACATATTATTACCAACATTATTGGCATTGTTCAACAAGCTCTTAACCACAGGTTATTTTCCTACTGTTTGGTCAGAAGGACATATAATACCTGCATAAAAAAGGCAACGCAAACGAGGTCGACAATTATAGAGGTATCACTCTTCTCAGTACACTAGGCAAGTTGTTCACGCGAGTTTTAAACAATCGATTATCAGAATGGGCGGAAAACTATCTGTTATATGTGGAGGCACAGGCTGGTTTTAGAAAAGAAATGGGTACAAGAGATAACATTTTCATTCTGCATGGACTAATCACACATATGATTAACTCGGGTAAGAAACTTTACTGTGCATTTATTGACTTTTCAAAAGCATTTGATTACGTCGTCCGAGATAATGTATGGCTAAAATTAATAAAAGTAGGTGTAAGAGGAAGACTTTTAAACATTATTAGATCAATGTATAGTAATGTTAAATCAAGAGTTAAGAGCAATACTATGTTAAGTGATGAATTTTCATGCCACTTAGGTGTACGTCAAGGCGATTGTCTATCACCATTTCTTTTTAGCATGTTCATAAATAATTTGGAGGCAGAGTATGAAATCAATGGATATGAAGGCATCGATGTTGGAATTTTGAAAATATTTATTCTCCTATATGCTGATGATATTGTATTGTTCGCCGAATCCGAACAGAGTTTGCAAGAAGGATTAAACTTCTTATCTGATTAGTGTAAGAAATGGAAACTGAAAGTCAATACAAATAAAACGAAAATAATTATATTTCGTAGAGGTGGACGCTTACCAAGAGACATACATCCATTTCTACTATGATCAGCTTGATATAGAAATTGTAAATAAATTTACATACCTTGGCATATTGTTTACTCCAGGCGGCTCGTTTAGTGATAGCATGCACTCTTAGCAGGTCAAGCACAGAAAGCTCTTTTGAAACTAATTAATTGTTTGTACAAATTTACTGATTATTACACCTATGCACAGGATAAATCTTAATTAGTCCCATTTTGCATTATGGGGATTCTTTCAAGCAAATCAGGTTGAAAGAGTTCATTTACAATTTTGCAAACGTCTGTTGGGTGTAAAAAGATGCACCCAGAACGATTGTATTTATGATGAATTAGGCCGTACCCCTAATGCTTATTGTAAGTAAGATACATGATTATACTATACTGTTTCAAATATTGCACTCGAGTGAAAACAAATATAAAACATAAAACAAATATACGGTGTTATGCTTAACGATATAGCTGAACGCCCAAACAAACGCAACTGGGCGTCACATATTAAAATACTCCTATCTAGTCATGGCTTTTATCATGTATGGTTAAACCAAGGTGTAGGAGATGTTGAAACATTTGTATCCGTTTTCAAGCAATGGCTAAATGATAACTTTATTCAGTTATGGCATGCACGAATAAATGAATCAAGCAGAGCATTATTTTATAAAAATGTATGCGAGTTTAAATTGTAATATTACCTGCGAGATATAAATGTAGATAAATTTAGAACAGCGTTTGCAAGATTGAAAGTATCATCACATAGACTGGAAGTAGAATTCGGTAGACAGAACAGAACACCAATAGATAACAGAAAATGTAGGATGTGTAATTGCCTGGAAGATGAATATCATTTTATATTAAAATGTATTCAGATATACGGAAAAACTTATATAAAACAGTATACTGGCGTAGACCAAACATGATAAAATGTATTGAGCTGTTTAAAACAGAAAATACGAACATTGTACGAAATCTCGGTATATACATATCAAAGCATTTCAAATACGAAACGAACATTTTATATATTCGTTAAACACCTTCTCCCTTGCCATAACATATAGTGTGTGCAGCATTCTGTTAGTTAAATAATATTGATAATATTAATAATAAAACAACACATATTTTGTAATATAAACACCACATATCACACAGAATAAAGACTTGTCACTGACTAAATAATTGGTATTATAACGTATGTTATGTTATATGTAAGAATATAAGTTACTTGAGAAATGTTTCGAGTGCGCTTGAATCAGTGGAACTACGGAACAATATTAGCGTCAACACGGCCTAGACGTGTTATACACTGTTCGACACATACATTGTATATGAAAATAACTATGTGTCCGATAGTGTGTGCAAACGGTGGCAGGGATGGTACGCGGACTGTTCCGGGGCTGCACTGGTCAAAACCACTTTTGAAGTGCATACATTAAAAATAGTATGTTTTTGCCGAAATTTTGAAAGCATATCATTTATTAGATAAGTATACATGCCATTTACTACACTGCTTGCCATCCTTGACATATTGTGTTTACATGCATGATTACTTGTTACCTTTACTGGCCATGTGGCTTAAAGATTTCTGAATAAACTATGTATAATGGCGACTTCTTTCCAAATGCGGTATAGTATGATTATTTCACAATATTTGTCCTTAGATAGACATGTACATGCTTTGCGAAAATGCTCAAAGTATGTCTACCCAAAATCTTCCCTGATTATCACAGTTTCTGATACAGTAGAACCTCTCTAAACCGGACACCCTCGCGACCCATTGTGTTTAATATAGATGTGTTTCACTCTCATTTGTGTCATTGTCGTATCTGTTCATGATTGAAAATGGCAAACATTGTTCATGGAGTGCTGAATTACAGTGGATACTCTATAAACCGGACACCCTGGGCACCTCCCAGGATGTCCGGTTTAGAGAGGTTCCACTGGGGACCTCACAGGGTCTCCGGTTTAGAGAGGTTCCACTGCAGTATGTACTTGAATATATCGCATGTTTTTCGACATTTCATCAAACTGAATTTCGTGATTCATTGATATACAGTAGGTGGACAGAAGTAATTTCCCAAAAGTTAAAATCTCATAGACTTACATGTAGTTCCATGTTTACTCTCAAATATGTAGCTCAGTATATACTTTACCAATTGGAATAAAATATGAAGCGTTTGAAAGAAAATAGATTTATGCAGAATGCAGGTGTGCGTTTTTGATATGTGAACAGCAAAAACAGGTCAATTTCGTCTCGACCCGCGTATTATTTTTGTCAACTTTTATTATTCCCCGATGTTGACGAAATAAAGCGCACAAAATGCGAAACAGTGTGTAGACTGCGTGACTGCTGGTCCTATCCCCGATCTCTCTAACCCGGTACCATGGAACAGGTTAAAAAGTTAGAAATTGGCGCGATAAATTTATCAAAACTGTTTAAATTGACTGGTAAGATCAGGAAATTGTTACGAGATCGAATCATGTAACAAAACGACCAGCAGTCACGGATTGAACAGAATTTCATCATTCCGTGTGCTTTATTTCATCAAAATCGGTGGGGTGATACGACAACTGTAACAAAAAGAATACCTCACTCGAGGCGAACGTTGTCTGTTTTGGCTGTTCACGTATCCCAAAACACGCACCTGCATTCGGCTCCATGCTCCATCGTGACAAATGACACAAGCTCAATATTACGGAACCCCGCAGGGGACATGGATTTTTTTATTAATTCGTTTCCACGAAATAACAATTCGTTCCCTCAATTTAACAATTCTTTCACACGAAATGACAATTCGTTCCATCAATTTAACAATTCGTTCTCTCGAATTAACAATTCGTTCCCACGATATAACAATTCGTTCCCACGAATTAACAATTCGTTCCGTGAACGAATTGTTATTTCGTGGGAACGAATTGTTAAATTGAGGGAACGAATTGTTATTTCGTGAGAACGAATTGTTAATTCGAGAGAAACGAATTGTTAAATTGAAGGGAACGAATTGTCATTTCGTGGGAAAGAATTGTTAAATTGAGGGAAGGAATTGTTATTTCGTGGAAACGAATTAATAAAAAAAACAAGCTTGTAGGGTACAAGAGCTGTAGGAGTACAGCATAGCTCGACTAACGAGGGTTGTCGATGTACACATAGCTTGACAAACAAGGTGGCCGCGGCCTGCATAAAAACCTTAACCAAGGTTGACTAAAAACCTTAACCAAGGGAAATTAAGTAAGTAATTCAAGGTTAAATGTAGGTCAATGTCAGATATAGGTCAGGGGTTATTGATGTACATCACTAGGAGATGAAGTTGTCCAGTATGGTTGCTGTAGGCCAGGAGTATTCCATATACAAGCTTGACTAAAAACATTAACCAAGGGGAAATAAGTAAGTAACCCAAGGATAAAAGTAGGTCAAGGTGAAATATAGGTCAGGGATTATTGATGTACATCACTAGGAGATGAAGTTGTCCAAGTATGGTTGGTGTAGGGCCAGGAGTATTCCATCTACAAGCTTGACTAAAAATCTTAACCAAGGAGAATTAAGTAAGCAATTCAAGAGGAAATGTAGGTGAAGGTCAAATATAGATTAGGGATCATTGATGTACATCCCTATGAGAAAAGGTTGTCCAAGTATGGTGTCAGTATGCACAATAGTATTCCATGTACAAGCTTGACTAAAAACCTTAACCAAGGTTGACTAAAAACATTAACCAAGGGGAATTAACTAAGTAATTCAAGGTTAAATGTAGGTCAAGGTGAAATATAGGTCAGGGGTTGTTGATGTACATCACTAGGAGATGAAGTTGTCCAAGTATGGTGGGTGTAGGGCCAGGAGAGTATTCCATATACAAGCTTAACTAAAAACCTTAACCAAGGGGAATTAACTAAGTAATTCAAGAGGAAATGTAGGTCAAGGTCAAATATAGATCAGGGGTTATTGATGTACATCCCTATGAGAAAAGGTTGTCCAAGTATGGTGTCTGTATGCACACTAGTATACCATGTACAAGCTTGACTAAAAACCTTAACCAAGGTTGACTAAAAACCTTAACCAAGGGGAATTAACTAAGTAATTCAAGAGGAAATGTAGGTCAAGGTCAAATATAGATCAGGGGTTATTGATGTACATCCCTATGAGAAAAGGTTGTCCAAGTATGGTGTCTGTATGGACAATAGTATTGCATGTACAAGCTTGACTAAAAACCTTAACCAAGGTCGAGTAAAAACCTTAACCAAGGGTAATTAAGTAAGTAATTCAAAAGGAAATATAGGTCAAGGTCAAATATAGATCAGGGGTTGTTGATGTACATCTGTAGGAGATGAAGTTGTCCAAGTATGGTGGGT
Organism: Conchocele bisecta; assembly: GCA_029237695.1. Taxonomy (NCBI): domain Eukaryota; kingdom Metazoa; phylum Mollusca; class Bivalvia; order Lucinida; family Thyasiridae; genus Conchocele; species Conchocele bisecta. The sequence goes on from CM055266.1 coordinate 26,486,279, forward strand.
GTAGGGCCAGTAGTATTGCATATACAAGCTTGAATAAAAACCTTAACCAAGGGGAATTAACTAAGTAATTCAAGAGGAAATGTAGGTCAAGGTCAAATATAGATCAGGGGTTATTGATGCACATCGCTATGAGAAAAGGTTGTCCAAGTATGGTGTCTGTATGCACAATAGTATTCCATGTACAAGCTTGACTAAAAACCTTAACCAAGGTTGACTAAAAACCTTAACCAAGGGGTAATTAACTAAGTAATTCAAGAGGAAATGTAGGTGAAGGTCAAATATAGATCAGGGGTTATTGATGTACATCACTAGGAGATGAAGTTGTGCAAGTATGGTGGGTGTAGGGCCAGTAGTATTCCATATACAAGCTTGACTAAAAACCTTAACCAAGGCGTGCCCCTGTGGGGCTCCGTACAATATCTCCCGTCATTCACAAAAATACAATACTTACAGTGCAGTTATTTTGATAGACCGTCGCCATGGTGACTGACGATAAATGCAGAAAATGATCAGATAACTATGATTAGTATGCGTGGCAGTGGCTGGAGAAATGTGGTTTATGTCATGTGTGACCAGTGTAGCTCCTCATCAAATAACACACTTCTGTAGCATGATAACGATCGGTTATGCTTGTTAGAAACATGACGGGTGTTTCATTGCTGCAATAGCGAACAGTGCAGATTCTGATCAGACTGTGCGATTGCACAGGCTGGTCTTGATCTACAGAGGTGGCAAAACCTACAAGCCCCGTTTCTCTAGCCACATACACATATTAATGGCTTTTTTCACTAATTAATCTCAGGTTTCGTGACAAATGTGGTAAACAAGACATTCCGTGCCGGTGTAAAATGTTTCACGTAAAAAAAAGTTCCCCGACTCCATGTCACCCAGCTCTTATTAGAGCATATATGATCGCATAAAGTAGTTTTAGTATCTAGTAACCCGGGCGAATTTCTTGCTCCGGTTACTACACGAAATGCGTTTATGCAGTATCTTCCGCATGTAGCTGAATGTGATTTCGTCTGGAGTTCGGCGCATATTTCGACGTGAAACATTTTACGATAGCGCGGACTGTGCAACACCTGTAAATAAAACGTATGAATCGCCACAACAAACAATAAATGATGCATATCAGCACACAAATCCCCCCCCCCCCCCCCACACGATAATTGCAGCAACTCTGGAAACCTTCTTAACCGGGCCCATGGACACACGTACGGACGGACACACAGTCCAAACACAACATGCATCACGGCTCTACCGAGATCGGGACAGGGGAGTCTCATTTTGCCGTGGCGAGTCACGTGCATAAATGTATCCAACCTTGGCCTTTGTCACAGGACCAACATTACTACTACAGTGCAACCTATCTAAACCGGATACCATGATATTCACAGTTTATATAAATTGAAAATCAAAAGATGTCAATAATAAAATTCAAGATGGCCACCGGAATGCAAGTGCTTCAGTCACCATACTAAACAATAAGAACTATATACATGTATGTATGTTTTGAAACTTGAGTTTCATTCTTGATTTATTGCTAATGAATATAACAAAGAGTGCTGGAGGTGAAACGAAAAGAAATAGGTCAATGTGACATTACGGTCAAATTGGTAACACCATTATCCGATCATTATGTGCATGTATGCTGAGAATGAAGTAAATCGGCTGAAAACTGGAGAAATCAAGCATAAAGTTGCATTTTATGAGTCGTAAAAGGGATATAACTCCATAGGGATCGGCGACGCATAAGCATGTGACTCATAAGCATATGACTCATAAGCATATGACGCATAAGCATATGACTCATGCCCGCACTGGTTGTCACATATACCAAGTATGAATTGGATCAGTGGGAAAATGTATGACTAGTTCACAGTACAATTCAAAGGACTCATGCCCGCACTGGTTGTCACATATACCAAGTATGTATTGGATCGGTGGGAAAATGTATGACTAGTTCACAGTACAATTCAAAGTTGGGAATTTTGGAGTTGGAAAAATGGGGATAAATGGGAATTGGAGGTGGAGTGAACATTGCTGTGTTGCAGTCCTGGTAGAGTATGCAAAGTATTTATTTAATCGTCTGTTGGAAAAATGTAAGACTAGTTTGCTGTACAAGCCAAAAAGTGGAATTTTGGAGTCGAAAAAGGGGGATAACTCGGTTAAGTATTTGGGTAGAGCGAACTGTTTTGTGCATCACTGCATCACTTGATGCACTTGATGGTCATAATGTAAGCAAAATATGAATTGGATCGGTGGATAAATGAAGGACTAGTTCGCCGTACGACCCAAAATCGGGAATTTCGGAGTCGAAAACGGGGAATAATAGCGTAAAGATTTGAGGTGGAGTGAAACAAAGTACGTTACGCACTGCGGGATGATAGTAGTCATGTATAAGTAGTAACTTGATCACTGGATAACTGTAGGACTATTTCCATATGGAAGACTAAACTTTACGGACAGACGGAAACGGACGGACCGCGTCGGCATAATACTCCCGTTGTTCAAACGGGCGTATGAAAAGCAAAATAAAAGCAAAAATAAAGAACAACATACGATGTATGTTTTACAATTCTTATTTGTCTATTCATATATGCACGAGTATTGTTAAATATCACTATTTCCACTGAAATCAGCGACTCTCTGCGCACACCAGACGACAGCAATAATTCAGTGTTAACCGCCAGGTAGAAACCCTGTTGTTGTTTGCGTCCATCCAATATCCTCATCATTTCTCATCAAA